>RDPX01000094.1:1342282-1391187 GCA_003991215.1 Morbakka virulenta | reverse complement strand
ACTCTGTCAAATGCCTTTGTATAATCAATAAAAGCAATACATAGATCTTTCTGATGCTGTATCATTCTTTCTGCCATTATACCTAGTACTTATATGGCTTCTCTTGTGCCACGACCTTTCCTGTAGCTAAACTGAGATTCGGTTACATAATTTTCTATTATCGGTGTTATTCGTTCCTTTATTTTATGTAGAAAAATTTTGCATGTATGTGTGTTTAAGCCGATTGTTCGATATTGTTCGCATTGTTTTGCATTCGATGTTTTAGGAACTGGGACAAAGACACTTGTTAAGTAGTCTTCCGGATATTCACCAGTTTCATATATTCTGTTTATTGTGTTTGTTAATATCTTTAAGCTTTCTGGTCTTCAGCATTGAATAATTTCAGCTGGTATATCATCAACACCAGTTGCTTTGTTTCTTGGTAATTTCCCGATAACTTCCATTACCTCTTTCTCAGCTATTCTCACGATTCTTTGATTGTCTACATTGGTTATTATCACCATTTGTTTGTCAGCAGAGTAAAGCTCTCCTATATGCCTTTCCCATCTATCTAGAACATCTTTTGTGGTCAACAGTATCTTGCCTTGTTTAGTTTTAAGTCCTGCCCTGGCAAAGGGTTTCTTTAGCTGTAGATCTTTAATTCTAGTATAAAGTTTTGGATTGTGTTTTCTATCTAGGTCTTCAAGTTCCTTACAGATCTTGTTGTAATAGTTTTCCTTTAGCCTGTCTACATTGACGTTGTATCTCCCTACAAAATTTCTTGTATTCCTCTCTTTTGTTGTTTTGTTGCTTCAGTTTACTTCTCTCGTTCATTATGTTCAGTATTTCAGAAGTTATCCACGGCTGTCTCTTAAAATATTGTCTTCCACCACGTTCTTCTGCAACTTTTACCATTGACTGAAGTTGTTATCTACATTCTCCTTACACTCTGATTCCTGACTATCTAAGGACTTCTCAAAGTTTTCTTTTTTATTCAAGGACAAGAGATCCTTTCTATTCCACCTTGGTATTGTTTTACTCATTCTGATCTTTTTCAGTTTTACTTCAGGTTTAGCCATTACTAAATTATGGTCTGACCCACAGTTTGCACTAGGTCTGACTTTTGCATTTTTTACGCTATTCCTATATCTATGTGACATTAATATAAAGTCTATTTGGTTCTTTGATTGCCCATCAGGTGACATCCATGTACATCTATTTTTATGCCTTGCTCAAACCAAGTATTCGTTACAACCATTTCTTCTTCTTTGCAGAAATCAATGAGCAGTTCTCCATTTTCATTTCTATCACCCATCCCATAAGAACCTCCTATTTTATTTTCTTTTGTCATGCCGCCTTTAGCATTGAAGTCTCCCATTACAATCAAATGATCTCTGGATTTTTTATGTTCCTTAACTGTTTCCCTTAGCTCTTCATAGAACTGTGCTTTTTCAGTTTCCTCCGCATTTTCATTCGGTGCATATATTTGGATAATCACCATGTTATGATGCTTTGTTCGTAGTTTTAGACAGATTATTCGTTCCGATATTGTAGCAAAGTATAAGACTGTCTTTGCAACTCCCCTCTTTATTATAACCGCCATTTATCTTCTGTGCTTCTTCCCTCCAGAATAAATTACTTTGTAAGCTTTATTCAATGTTGGTATACTACTCTGAAATTCACCTTCGTCCGGCCAGGAAGTTTTTGCTATCCCTAGGATTTTCTGGTTTAATTTTGACATTTCTTGAATTGCACACGCCAGCTTTCCTTGTTGATATAGACTTCTGACATTCCCGGTTCCAATATTATAGTACGGATGACGATGAGGTATTGCCTGCCATCTCACAATCACTACACCAGGCTTGACAGTTTTGACTTCTTGTAGTCTTCACTCCCCGTTTGCCAAGATCTGAAAATTCCTTGCTTTGCATATTCATGATGATACTAGGAGGCAAATAGAATCCAATAGGCCCCCAGAACTTTGGATCCCAGCAATCACCTCTACGGGCTTGGTTGCCAACCAATAATACCATAGCTTGTATGAAACTATTTGCCGGGATTTGTATGAAACCATTGACCTGATATTAGTTTCTCTGCTTTCATACAATACTGAAAAGTTGCTGACCCTCTTCAGACGTTACCCAGTACGGAGAGCTAAATAGGTGGTACACCTTGCTCAAGGGTGAGCTACAGGCTAGTGGACCCAAGGATTACCTTATGTCTTCTTTGGTAAGTATATGCTTACCCCACCAGGGTGTCGTGAATTATACTAAGTATTAAATATAAAAAAATTAAGTAGGTCGAAGATTCAATAATTAGAAAAAAGAATTTCCTTTAAAAGTAACAAGTACTGAGAAGAAACACTTGGTGCTTCTCTTTTAGCCAACCAGTTAGTTCAAGGATCTGTTTATATCGTGTATTTTGCATGTTGTCAAACTTGAATTTGACATCTGTTGCAGTTTTGATCCCCTTAAGAGTGCCTCCCTATATTTCAGCCAGTTAATTTGGTCCGCATTATCGTAACTACTCAGATTTGACTTGTCAACATGAACAAAGGGGTCATCAATCTCATCCTCATTCAGTTGTCAGTTGCATGTTACGTTAATCTGCAGTTTAAAAGATTTGAATACATTAATTCCTCCTAATATGCTATGTGACATTCTAAGCTTCATTAATATAATATGAATATATTGACAATGATATGCTACAAAAAGTTAACAGATATGTGTATGTGTTGATGTGGTTACATTATACGGTAAATTCCAGCGTATAAGTCGAGGTCTATAAGTTTGGCCTAAAAATACTGATTTTGACGTATACCTGCCGTATAAGTCGACTCCCTTCTCTTGCTCAAATCGTTTAGTCGAAACATTTCAGTTCGCATCAGAGGTGAGGAGTAGCGAAGAAAATGATAAGACAGTAGCAACAGCGCAGCAGGCCGGCACTATTGCATAAGTGAAAAATTGTTCAGAGATTGGAGAAAGGCAGAAAGCGCTATCAAAGAATTGCCCTTAACCAAATGTGTGAATTGTGGTCAAAATCAAGGGAAATGGCCCAGAATAGAGAAGGAAATAATGACATGGGTCTTATCTGAACGTCAATGTGGCAGAATCGTAACAAGAACCTTTATCCGACTGAAAGCTTTACAACGGACAGCTAAGAATAAAGAAGACAGCATGGATTTCAAGGCAACAGTCAGTTGGTGTTCCCGGTTTATGCATCGTCATGATCTCGTCATTTGTCAAAAGACAAAAATTGCTCAACAGCTGCCGAAAGATATGGACTACAAGATCATGCAATTCCAGACCTTCGTCACGAATTAAAGAAAACGAAATGAATACGATGTCGCTCACATTGGAATTATTGACGAAAATCCAATGTTTTTTTATGTCATCGGCAACCAAAAACAAATTTCCGCCTGGAGTCGTGATTCGTGTACAAGAAAAATGATGGGTGGACGATAGTGGATGTGTCAAATTGATTAACGAAGTGTGGGTCCGTCGGGCATGCTTAAACCCAAACCGTTATTAGTATGGGACATGAACGTTCAAGTCACAATTAAGGGACACAACGAAAAAAGTATTTAAATCGAGAAAAACAGATATGACGGTGATTTTAAGTGGATTAACATCTGTACTGCAACCTCTGGATGTAACGTTAAATAAACCATTTAAGAATTTTACGCGCGCCAAGTGAAATGAGTGGATACCATCGGGTCAAAAAACCTACACATCCGCAGAAATATGCGTGCTGCATCTTTGCCAGTGTGTCAGTGGGTAGAGGATTCCTGGGACTCTATTGATCCAAAAATCGTTGTCAACTTATTCAAAAAATGCTCAATTACCAATGCGATGGACGGTACGGATGATGATATGTTATGGAAAGTGGAGGAGGATATCCACTCATCATCAGTGGAGCATGACATTATTCCAGAAGAGGATCATTACGATGACCATTTGAATGGCGAGGAATGGGACATTGTGCTTGATCGATCTCGTGCTGAGTAGGGTTACTAGTATTTTACTATTTTATAAAAATATTCCTATATGTCATATCGTATAATTTTGATTTGCGATGGTTTTCTCGAATCTGAATTTACTAGAATTCATGTCATGAAAAATGTCACCACCGTTTAAGTCGAGGATGGATTTTTCAACTCGAAATTCGGTGTCAAATTTTCGACTTTGATGCCTGAATTTAAGTAACAGACAAGCCAAAATCTAGCACTTGGTTGGGAATATTTTTTTTGTCAACTCTATAAAAAAGATCAATTTTTGTTATTACCTCCTTTGGCCAACATACCTTCTGACTGAATGTTCACAGTAACACAGAAATTCATTATTGCCGCATATGGTAATTTAAATGAAGTAAATATTGACTTACTCAAGTAAATCGTGAACTAACCCGCCTTCTCCACAGGTTCCATGCAAAGTGGACTCCCATCGTGTGAGTAGTAATAGAATACATCATCATTANTGGCCAACATACCTTCTGACTGAATGTTCACAGTAACACAGAAATTCATTATTGCCGCATATGGTAATTTAAATGAAGTAAATATTGACTTACTCAAGTAAATCGTGAACTAACCCGCCTTCTCCACAGGTTCCATGCAAAGTGGACTCCCACCGTGTGAGTAGTAATAGAATACATCAACAAATTCTATACAGTCAGAGTATTTTTTAATGTTTATGTCTGTTAATGTTCCCTTCCAATTCGTCATATTACACTTAAATACCCACTGCTAAAATCTGATACCTTTTAAGGAAAACAAGACGTGCTTTGCGCCGATTTTCCTTTCACAATCTTCTCTGATTTCGCTTTTATCGTCACGTTGTTTGTTATTACTCTAAAATGTGTGGAAATGTACAAGACTTGCCTCGTTTTCATCTCAAGCGAGGCTATATTTTCTTTATTTCCGAAAAAGAGTTTTGAAGATAACAAATTGTGTGAAATTAATCTCAAGAACATTTGCTTAATTTTTTTAATGTTACCAACTGCATTCCTTCTTTTCAATATCACCCCAGTATTAGACCTAGACAAATTTTTACTTCGAATGTTTCTATTCTCAACTAAAGAAAAACTAAAGTAATTTACTTTTAGAAGAAGTTGGACGAGGGAAAAAAATGTTATTTGGATTTGTTAACAATAGAATTATTAGCATGGCTTGATATTTCCACCTCGAAACCATTTAAAAAAACTAAATAACCATTAAACCTCTCGAATGGTAGGTGCATGAGTAAATTCTCTTGTTGCCTCTCTTCCATGTAAATACTATTTTCCCAATTTTAGCTTCATTTCATTGTTTTGAATAATTTGATTAATACATTTTACGATGCTTACTAAATTACTTAAAGAAAAGCACATAGCCGTTGTACTACCCCTTCCCTTTAACCAGGTCTACTCTGGTTGCTATGCCTACTCAAATTAATGGCCTTCTTCACCCTGACGGAAAGATTGTTTCCTTTCTTTTTATTTTATAACTGCCGAGGAATGCATCCACTTCCCTGCTAATCAATTCATTTCCAGGTGAGAGATGCACTCCATCGTTGTAAATCTTCCCAGTTTCAGGTGTTCTGTTGCTCTGAATGTCTTGAGGCCCCGTGCATCATTTGATGTCATCAAAGATCGAGCTTTGGAAAACAAACCATCCTCAATTCAGTATGAAAAATATTTTGTTAGCTAAACTATAGCTTTGGTCCCAAAGATTTTCACAAAACAGTCAGTAAGTCAGCTTGATCATGAGATAATCGGCACAGGGCTATAACCTCTGGTGATCTAGTTCCAACAATAATCACAGAATACTGAATAAACAGCAAACTCCTCCTCGATCTTCGCACAGACAAATTACAAAGCATCGTTAGTATTCGCCTTGTTGATGCTAAAAAAACATACATCCCCTGACCTTCAAATCTTAGCGAATTGACCAAGAAACAGCGCGACTGACCTTTGCACAAAATTTATGACTGTTTGAAATCCAATCAGAATTATAGGTGACCTTTCCACAAAATTCATTACGTATTGAATTCAAAGAGATGGAGCACAAAATTTATGTCAAAAATTTGTTGTTTGGGGATCACCTGAAGGTGAATAAGTACATCCTAGGACCAGAAAGTTGAGTTGGAAATCTCCTTGGTCACAACCATCATTACAGAGCAAAAAACTAACTTTTCCTAATCACACGCATGCGCACAAACAAGCAAGTAACTTTATAAGTTTTGAAAAGACAACTCGTATCTAATTTTTTGAAAAGTTGACCGTCTCATGTGCAATGTGTGCAATGCGCTGGAGAGTTTTCTACTTTGTCTGGTAAAATTCATTTTTGAATTGTGGGTCTTTGTTTTTGATGATGATCAGACGTACCCAAATGATCAAATTTTTAGCCCCAGTGATTGTCCCAGTATTTGTATAAAACAACAACATCGTCAGTGTTTGACACAGGCTACAAAACCATTTTCAGCATTATACCTTGTCTGATTAATTAATTTTTTGCTTTTCGGTCTCTATCCAAGGTGCCCGCTTTTAGGCAATGGAGGTTTTCGTAGAATGTCGCAGATTATCATACTTATATAACCTTAGAAAATGATTAGCACAGAGTTGCCAAGTACCCTGAGCACCAAACCTGAGCTTGCTACGTTGATGCTTGGTTAAATTTATTTTAAGTTTGCAGGTCTTTATCATTTATAATATCCACACAAGAAGTCCTTTTTGACCCTACGGGTCTCTCCAGCTGCCATATCAAAAGTGAAACACCCCATCTTTAGCACAGGATTTTTAAGTTCCCTGGCACTGACTGAGGTTTCCACATAGTCCGGCTTTTTTTTACTAGGACTACGGGAGTACACACGCACACACAGACATAGATTTCCAATTTTATATCTGAAGATATTTAATTATTTGTGTTTCATTTGTTTTCCGACCTAAACTTCAATTTTCTACATTTTATGTTTACATTATTGATACTGTTTCCATTTTTATCACAAAATTGTTATTATTTAGCTTTCTCTAAAAGTCTGATTTCAAAAATCCTCTCAAAATTCTGCACTTTGATACAACAGAATACGAATACATAGTTTGAAGTAGTGAATAGCCTCTAATAACCTCAAACGTATGTTAAAAGAACCTAAATTAAATAATGCAAAACTGATAAAAACAGGCTGGAAGGAGAGCGGAGGAGATGGACACTACTGGATAGCATAAGGAACAAACTATCTACCAAAAACATTGCTCGGCTGGAAGCGGAAGGTGAGTGGAGGTGCTGGGCACTATATCTTAATCAACAATGCAATTATCGGTATGCAAGCACTACTATAACAAACGCACAAATCAATTGTCTGAACAGAAAATGAACTACTTCTATTCCTGACTGGAAACCATTTTGCATATGTCTTGAGATTGCCTCAATTGGGCCTCGTTTACACTCCACAGATCTATCTGATTGTGGACGTCTACTTGATATACATTTGTTTTTACGTCGATTGTCAATCGAATTACCTCACATAAGACCATTCTCATGGAGTTTGCCAACCTTCGTTTTCAAAAAATCAAGAGGCAAAAAGAGGTTTTCCATAAGTTCATTCGCTTACTTGACCAAATTTTTTTCTTTCAACGATGAAATTGTAGGGGACGATCACGTGTCTTTCGTTGTAAACTAACTGAAGTTAGGGACAATGAAAACTGCACAAGACGATAAAGGTAGTTTTCCTACTGTTTTGAAGACTATTACAGATTGTCATTTATAGGGTTCTGTACTGACAGCTCTACTTCCGTTGCAAAATCCTTGTGGCTTTACCCCTTGGCCCAACAAATTGCGAACTTGTCGTTTTGCAATATTATATTATTATTGTCAACAAACGTCGTCTTTGTTCCACATTGGTTCAAGGTCGTCTCGTCATTTTGATCCTGACAGAGACTTAAAATGGTCTTTTGGACTCAATCAGTACAATTTATCACTGACTCGTATGCCACATCACGTCTGTTGCAAAAGTTTTCGTTGCTTAGCTTAATCGTTAATAACAATTTGAAATGGAATCACAACACTTTTAACCTTTTGTGATGGGACTAAAAATTTTGAATACATGTAACCTACACCTTTTTTCCATTGCTTTCTTGAAAACCTGGAATGAAAGTAAATTTTTGTATCTGATTCTCTTTAAAATTATAAAAAATATGGAAAATGTTAATGTCAAGTGAATTCACTAAAAAAATTAAATCCTTGATTCCAACCATCCGATTAATTAAACCCTCTTTTCTGCTTTCTACAATGGGTAATCCAATCTAGAGAATAACATGACCCATTAACAAGATCATCCATTTGTTTCACCATCCATTTCACTTTTGTTGCTCAATATGAAAACCTCTATAACGTTCAGACTGCACGTTTCTTATGAATAAATGTCTACCAAATGAAAGGTGGATATGCGAGTATCAGAAAAGGGGGAAAAATAGCTTTGCAACAAGGATAGAAAAACCTCGATCCTAAAATATCCAGGATTGTTGTACAGTATGGACAGCGAGTATCTAGTGCGAGTTTATGGTTATGTTTGCAAACAAATATCTGATGGGTGGACTATGAGACAGAAAACTAATAATTCGTAGCTTTACGACGTCAGTTACAACAATATGAATGGAGGGGGGGGGGTGTTTTTCAATAACATTGTGTTTACAATAATATGTATTTAACTGTTGTTTGATTTGTATGCTTTTATTCAGTAAATATTGAGTTGCAGCTTTTGGCTTGGATCTTTTTCAGAACATTTCTTTCTCTGATCATTCCGAAATATTGAAACAACAAATCCAGGTTGAATAAACATTTTCTATTATACAGCACCAATTAATTATCAACATCAAACGCCACATACAATTTATGTTAAGCCGCAATTACCTATTGTCCCTCTCTCAAAAATAATAAGAAAGAAACTTTATCAAAACATTTAGCCTTTGGTCGTTTCAAAATATCAACTCCTAGTATGCCCCCGTTCACGAACAACTTTAAATTATTACATACCACGTAATGATTTACAGGCAGTGATTACGACAGTTGGTAAAAACGTTTGCTGGTGAACTCTCACACATTGCCCTTTCAATACCTCTTGGAAGATTTCAGTTTCGCTGAGAGAGAGACATTATTGCAACAGTATTAAGCTGTGGCTCGCTTTATTTCAGAGGAAAATTGGCTAAGGAAGTCAGGTCATGATTGGTTAAAGCATGAATTGCAACTTTTCAAGTTCCTCACTGTAGGTTGGGCTAAGCTCGCAACCTCCTAAATGTGCCCTGATGCCATTAGCAAGTTGTCGAAATTCCTTCTTGGCAAATACGTCTTTAATTGGCCTATGCCTGTAAGGCATTTGGTACTGTATTTACTTTTTAAGATGTCCTGAAATAATCGACCTGTCTTGCATTTTAAAAATGGTTACCATCATGTCGGTCAAGTAGCTTTGAAAGGAACACTTTTTTGAAAAACAACGTTTTAATGAAAATAACTCAGGAACATTCTGGATATATTCTACAGTTACATTCTCATTCACCCAGGATCTATCCAGTAAAGGTGACTTAGAGTTGTTTGTTAATTCCTCGCTTTTAAAACCCAAAGCTTTACGCTTGGCAGCACTAATGACAATAATGACATGTAGGTTAGCTTACAGACAGGTGAAGTCAACACTTGATTTGGACAAGGCTGCATTTTGTCACTTATTCCATCCCCTTTTGCAATTGACTGGATCATAAAGACAACATCAGCACACAGGAAATATGGAATCCAGTGGACAGCTAGACCATCAACACGACCTGGATTTTGAACATGATATCGCCATGCTTTTCCAGAGCATCCGGCAGATGTAGAACAAGACAACAAAACTGGCAGTCACTTCATCACAGCTTGGCCTCAAGATCAACGATGGAAGAACCAAAATCGTTGGGATCAACACAGGAAACAAAGACTCAGTTACACTACATGGGAGCGAGCTAGAAGAAGCAGAGGCCTTCACGCACCTAGGCAGCAACATCGAAAAGCAGGGTTGAACAGACGGAGACGTCGCAGCAAAGATTGGGAGGGCAAGAGCAACATTCGTCCAGCTGTCCAGCTGAAGAACATCTTGAACTCCAAACTGGTATCGAATTGCAGGCTCGAATTGTTCAACTGTAACTTCAAGTCAGTCCTACTTTATGGAGCAGAGAAATGAAGGACAAAAAAGACCATGACCAGGAAAGAGCAGACCTTCATCGTCAGTTGCCTGAAAAGAATCTCACAAGTCCACTGGCCTCACATCATCTGAAACTAAGACCCCTGGCAGTGTATCAATCAGTTACTTACTGAAAACGAGAACTCTGGCAGACTGTTGTAGGCGTCCCATCCTCCAGGAGGAGTGATGGGATTAAGTAAGGAAGTAGAAAGTGAGTAAGTGAATGTTTGTTGGAAAACAAGTCGCATGAAAACATGGACTTAGTCAAAGGGAGCGAAAGGGCTTCGCTGCTCCATTTTTATTAGAATGTGCTTCCTTTTTTTAGCCCCGCCATAAGAAATTTTGTGTGTGATTAACAAGATGGCCTGCCGAAGTTATAACTACCTACAGTTGAGAAACTGTGGCTTTCATTTGGTTAACGTTGACTAAAAGCGAGTAGCTTGCCCAAACTTCTTCCAATTATAGTACCAAGACTCTTAGATTTATTCTAGGGATTAAGCTCAGATCGTTTTGTAAACAATTATGTTCTTTGTGCCTATTCATTGGCCATTATTTTCTTTTATAATTCAAGAAGATTTGAGGCTACTTGTTGGTATAAACCAACAACACCTCAAAGTAACTTAATGCAGAAACTGTCGAGACAAAAAAACCCTATGGGCTAGGAAAAAAACGTTCCTGGTTATGTATAAACGTGTATACAATTGTGTATGAGGAAAACTCAACATTTTAACTAATGAAACATGTCACTATAAGTAGAAGTTCATCGATACAATTTTAGTGTTGTTTTTTTCTCTTGATTTGTTTGAAGTCAAAATTTTCGTCCTTTAATTCAAATTAAATAATATATTTACCAAAGCCTGTTTCATTTCTTTTTTTCCTCCTTCCAGCTGGCATTCCATTTGGATTAGATTCAGAAGTTTCTACTATAGCAGAGTGACCACATCCTCTCCACCTCCACTCACAATTCTAAAAAACCTGATATTACCATTGATCGTAATTTGAGATAAACCTCTTTCTTTTAGCCCACAGGCTTTCTAGTAACCCCAAAGAAATACGCATGGCGAGTCTGAAAGGTTCTTGTATCAATCACAAAAATACAAATGATTTCTTCAAAGTCGAGAACACAGGATCCGTAATTTATCCTTTCAACTTCCCCTACGTTTTGAAAGTTCACCGAGTCTCCCGTTTTATGAACGATAATTGGAGGGCACATATGGTTCCCTCTTTGAAATTTGGAAACATTGTTATCTGCTGTCTAGTAAGGATAAGTGAATGAGCTGTGGTTTAACAGTATTTATTAATGCCTGGCACAGCCAAAAAGGAGAGGATTAGGGACCACTATTAGGCTCAAATATCTCATTTATTAGAAGGGTTGGTATCATGTTCTGGAAAATACTATGATCAACCCCACTTAAAACAGTTAATTTCAGTAATGTTGTGCTACCAAGCATTCATGCAAGAATACTGGTCCTACAAATCAAATTTCGCAAGGGTGAATGTAATAAAACAGGACAAAACCATTGTAATTGGGTGAGAAGTTCGAGTTGGGGGTAAAACGTTTTTTAGGACAAGCTTTTTGTGAAATGTTTGGTTTGATTCCTTCTTCTTGGACAGAAAACTCACTCACTACACTGGAGTAAATGAGCAGTGCGAGGATAGGTGCTTCTTGCACTAGATTTTCTGTTACTACACAATGGATCTTCCAACTTAGTACTGATCTCTTAACAAAGTGAGAACCCAGAGCAATCCAAAGTTAAACTAATCAATCTCTTTAGTGTGATATTTCTTTTCACAAATCTTTTTTCGCGGTGTTGTTATGCCTTTTAAGTAACGATGTAAGGGAAAAGATTAGAGCACCTGAGAAGATGCAAAAGCATAAAATTAAACAAAGGTAAGAGAATTTCTTGTTATCTACCAAACAAATTCCCAGTCAAAGGATGTTTTCACTGAAAATGAAGATTGCGCATCCGCAGTGAACTGGCTAATCAAAATGCAACAACTGAGAGCCCCAAATATAGGTAGCATTTCTAATATTTGGGTGGAGAACAACAATACGTTTTCCACTCAGAACAAATTTAACAGTTTTAATGACGGATTAATTTTTCCAAGCAAATTGGTTTAAGAATTATCCTTAGATTTATTAAAATCGTGAACGAAGAACTGCATTGTGTGTCATGTATACCCAGTTCAAGCAACCCCGAGACATTTCAAGCTTTGGTTTTTTGCTTTTCAGCACCAGGAATTCACAGCTGGAAAAAGAACGTAAAGCAAATGAAAGAGCAAGAGAAAAATGAGAACCACACAACTGCAGAAAAAAAGCAAGGAGAATTACACCATATGTAGGAATCCACCTTGATGACTACTTAAAAGAACAGCAAAGACAAAGAAGAGAAGGCCTGGTCGCTGATCTACATTAAATATGGACTGTTCTACGCAAAGGAATTCCGATACGTGGCCACACAGACGAAGGCTTTAACATTATTCAATTTTAAAGAGAAAAAAGTATATCACATCGTAATGCAGGTTTAAAACGCCTCCTAACCAACATAGCCTTTTCGACATGATTTGCTTACTAGGCGAGATGAGACACTTCTCCCAAATGCCAGAAGAGAAGTTGTGAAGGAGATTAATTCCTCTGTTTTCTACTCTATAATTCGTAATGAACCTGGTACGATTTCAATAACGGAGTAGTTGTTTATTTTCATCCGCTACTCAAATGAATGCTATGACATTTGAAACGATTTTGTCAGTATTTTTTTGTGTGATAAAGAACAGAATTCTGAAGAATATCTGGCCTATTTATATAACATAATGATTAGGTGCAAGAAGAACATAGAAAAGAATGATATGAATGGCTTTGCTAGGGCCTTTATCAATAAAACGTCCTGCTAGACTGACAAAAGAGGAGATTTGCTAATTTACATTGTCGATCTACTACTTCGATCATTGCAGCGTGCTTGTCTTTAAAGACGCCTCTTTTTGCTTACCATCGACAAACAATTCTCAAGATCTCAGTGAGGGTTTGTATGCTCTTGTTTGGTGTAAGTCTTAAGAGTTTTGCTTTTGAAAACCTCTAAAATTTCAAAGAAAATGATGGTCTGATTCATAGGCTTAGAATCTTTTCCAGAGCAAGATGGACTACGAAAGGATATGGGGCAGAAGTTGTAAAGAAAAAACAGAGTGATCTGCAAGGGATTTTATTGGAGCTGAAAGGAGATAAAACAGTAACACCCAAGTGCAGAAGAAAATCACCAGGAATCTTGAGAAAATTTCATTGTTTAAAGAAACAGCAAATAGAAGAACTTTTAAGGCTACCACATTGTGCTGACCGTAATACTGGGAAAAGGAGTAGTTCGGTTCTAGCAGCATGACCAGTTTTGTCGTCCATATCTATTTTGCTAGTAGGTACGACAAATATGAAAAAACAAAGCTTTTGGCCTACTTTTATGGGGGATTTGATGCATTTTGTCATGAGCTTGAAAGTCGATTTAATCAGGGCGATCTAATTGCTCTCAAATTAATCGATCAATGTTTGATCTGGTAGTTGACTTCATGATCTACAACAAAGAGGTTTCAGTAACAATCAGAAGGATAACCAAAGTTCCTACCATACGTGATGTTTTGAAGGAATGTTATTAAACAGTTGCTAAGATTACACACATTCATGGGGATACAGTTTACAAGAATACCGAGGCTTAAAACTAACAAAATTTAACAATAAATTAAGAATAATAGTCAGGCTCAAACGTCATCTGAAGTAGGAGTTGAATTTATCTATCAGAGTTATTCTATTATCTTTCAAAATTTTAAACTACCAATTAAATACCAGATAGGTTTTCATGTGTAATTGTTCGAAGTCATGTGAGTCTGGGGCAAGACTTTCAATGTATGGAAAAATTGTTGTTCATATGCAATGGTGTAAATTAAGAATATATATGCTCAAAATCGAAAATTTTAACGATATCGAGGCTCAAAAAAAAGTTAAGTACTCTTATTGAAAAAGTGTGTACTACGGATAGTTCTGGACTGAACATTTTCAGATGATATTGTCTCTCTTTTTCCTATCTGGCAATAACCTTTTTCTGAAATAAAACTCTGTCCGTTATATTGTAGGGAGCATTTCCTCAGTTTTCTGAACTGTTATTTATCCTGCAGTAAATATTGCAATCTTAGAGACTTTTCAAGAAACCCGATTATAGAAAGATTCCAAAGGGTGATCCATAGCTGATAAAGCTTTGATGAACTATAAATGCTGATTGTATTGTTATATTGTATTTCTAAACGCTTGAAACGTTTATCCCTACAAAATTCTGTTTACCAAACCCCTGAATAGTTCACTAAGACACACAGACACAGACACAGACACAGACACAGACACAGACACAGACAGTCACACACACACACACACACACACACATGTCTAAGTGAACTATTCAGGCGTTTGGTAAACAGTGTACACACACAAGGGCGCGTACATATACATATATGTATAAGATAATAGGACTGACAAATCAAATAATTATAGACTCATTGTTGTGTTGTGGAATGACGTAAGGTAATTACTTTCATTTTGTGTTTGGTGAACTTTGTTAAAAAGTATTTTTGTCACTCCCGTTTTCTGGTTTTAGTATTTGAAAGAAATTCTTTTGTAAATTCTTTTGAATGGTTTTTGGGAGTGTTAAAAAGTTGGTAACGAATTTAGACGTGAAGTTGCCAAGATCAGTTTTAACCGCGGATATGACCTAACACCAAAGTTTGCCAAATAGATCGCTACTTTCGTAGTGTAAACAGACAACTCATATCAGAACTTTTAACAACCGTGATTGTGAATTTTTGTTTGTTTGAATTATCAGATTGCATTTCCATTTCACTGTCGAACATTTTACAAAAGTTTTGAAAATTTTATGCAAACTTATCTCCAGGGAAATAAAAGGATGAAAAAAAAGTAAATCTCCAAAGTTTCTCTATGGATTTAGAAAAACAAACTGCACACAGTATGCACTATTTAATTATTTGAAAAGATTAACAACATAAGCTGGATAATTCTTATCAAATTGGACGTGAAGTGATAAATCTCTTAAAAAGCTTATATTTGCTTTTCTCATAACCTCCTCATTTCAAAACTACTAGCACATAGCTTCGGTCAGTAAAGTTTTAAATTTATCTACAAATGTTTTAAAAAATAGTAATTTTTACAAATTTGAGTTTGTTTTGCAACAAATGAACGAGTTAATGTCTTGTTAGAAATCTGGTAAATTCAAATGTTTCCTGATATTTGGGAAGGTGCATCAAGTTTTGGTTTTTATTTTCTTGTTCTATTCCAAATTTTTAAATGATTACGTGTCTTCAGAATCCAAAGCTACTTTTCCATATGTACAGGTAAAACGGTCGGATCTTTGCAAGATATCAACTGAATGGCATAGCTTAAAAATAAATCTTAAATACCGTTTTGTTACAAACGGTACGAAACTCTGGAATGACATTACAGATAACAAGTCGCATGTAGGAATTAAAGTTAAAACGAGGAGACATTTTATACTGTCAACTTGAAATACTGACAGATTTCGCTCAGATATCTAATAAAAAACTTTGCATTTCAAGTTAGGTAAATTTCAAATTTCGTCCCTTTATCACGACTCTCATTCTTGCAGACAAAAATTGTATTGTATCAAACCTCTTTATTAATTGAATAATTACAGAATATAAATAGACAACAAACAACTACTATGGACATAACAACTGCCCAACAGTAGCATTGAAATTACGTGATGCTACGGTTTTCTTACTGATAAGGCTAATAATAAACTAAAATAATCTTCACGATGAAAACCAGCTAGTTTTGGCGTTGTAGCAGGAATACTTGTCACTTATACAGACACATATCACCTTGGCAGCTTTCTTTACAGCACCACAACTGCGAAACTTGTTTAAGCATGGTGAAGAAGAGTAGGAAGGAACGTTTAAAGAGATACCTTCTTTGAATCCAAAAATACACCATTTGATATTCTAGCAAGTCTGAGGTTTTTTGTTTTGTTATCACATTTCCCAAAAAAAGTGTTTGGTTAAAGGCTAGACAATCAGGATAAATGGTTCGATATCAGACTGCCGTTTGAAAATGCGCACAAATTACAAGTTATACCAGAGTATATTGGTCTGCTTAAGGGCTTTCAGCCAGAAAGAACAAATGATTTTCGGGCTTTTGATATGTCTGATTACCAACAATGGTTTCTTCGTTCAGTCTTCTTCCAATTTAAGTATTCTCAACTGTTACGCATCTTCTTGTCAGGCGCCGCTGACAGAAAAACATTCAGTTGATCATAATCCTTTGGTACAAGGATAAGGTTTCATTAGGTTGAACTTAAAAATGATTCTGTGGTAGCCTTGAAATCAACTGTTCCTTTAAAGGAACATTTTGCTTAACAAAGGATATAGCACGTCAGCAATCTGTCAACTAATTTTGTTTTATTGATTTTTTTGTGCTTGTTCACCGTTACAAACTTACAGAGGAAGCTATTGACATCAACATTAAGAAAGGCTTAGTTAGTGTGGATCTAAGTATGTATGCTTTACGTTAATATTTTGGAGATTTTTTGTTTTCTGTTTCATCTTTCGTATTAACGTCCTTTTTATCATGTCCTGGGCTCAAACGTTTTGTTTCTTAGGGACGTCACTGGAGTAGTGAGGAAATTCATGACACCGAAAAACTGTTTTGTGCAGTGTGCGCACCCAACTGAATTCAAAAAAGTATTTGTAGCTACCGTGGCCACATGCTTCATCAACTGAGCTATTGTTCTTAAACAAATCATTTTTGCAGCTATATCTTGTATTTCAACACGCTGTTCTCTTCCGCCCCCCCAAGTCCCCATTGCTAGACATCTCATCCCAATCAAGCATCTGGGGTCCTTCTGCATAGGACTCGGCCCTGTGTGCCTGATCCTGATTAAATGTCCAAAGTAGCCTATTAAGAATGAGGGGAGGTTGTTATTACAGTAAGCCCCCGACAAAAAATTGACTCCCCATAACTTCCCTCCAAAAGTACCCTCACCTTGCGTCTCCAGAAATGTTACTAATTTGAAACAGAAACCGGGTTTATATATACGTTTATTTGTACCAGCAAGCTCTCTATTTTACATAATTTAAAAGCTCATTCCATATTTCTTATTGCCTGCTCAATTTTATTTACTGGGACCACACAAGAAAAAAAATGTAGATCCTACTATTGGCCCTAAAGGTTCACCACACGTGACAAGATTTTTGTATGTTCAACTATCCATAACACACTGTTGCACTATTAACAGGTAACTGGCAAAACAATTTCTAACCAATTTCAGACAACAAAATTGGATGACTTTAAATAATTAATCTCTCGTAAAGGAAAGCGATTGATAAATTAAAAACTAGCAGAGGCATACAGAGTTGCCCGGGTTATCTGGCCAAGTAGTCAAAATGTTATAAAATGTAAATACGTTAAATTGAATTCAAATCCGATTTGATCCACTGGAGTTGTGAACATGTGTTTGGTAAAAACATTTAAAATACTTAATCAAAATGGCACATCTGAAACAAGTGTGATAAAATCTCTTTCGTTTGTTTTATATGTACATACAGTGCTCAATGAAGTTGAATCCGTAACTAGATATGAACAGTAAAACAAAAAGAAACAATTATTTTTAGACTCCGAGATGAATGTTCTTACACTTATCTGCTAAACACTTTCTACGAAGAGCCATTTGTTCAAATCAGCTTCATTACTTTATTTAAAGTGATTGTTACGGTCCCAAGTGCTAGATGATGGTTAAGAGCAACATGTTAATGTGTATAACAGACCCTCCAAAATATTTCTTTCAAATAACTGATTGAATCTTTTCCTGCTTAATAAACTCAATGCAAAAACATCTGTGTACACAGGTTTAAAAATAATATTATCAGTATTAGTTCACAGAGGTCCAGTTGACTTTACCAAACCTCTCAAACTTCCGACACTTGCCGCTGGCCCCCTTAACCACGTTGCCTAGCAACAGGTTTCTTTAACCATTTCAATATTCAAAATACTTCCAGCCATCACGAATTGAGCATATCCTGAACAAAGTTTAAAATTTTTAATGTAAAGGATAAATTCGTGATAACCCAAGAAATGATATCCAAATAAAAGGCTGTTAATGGCCAGTGTCTTCCTGCGTTCGCCTGGTTTGAATTTCACACATGATCAGTCACAAATAAAAATTTGTTGCTTGAAACGAGAAAAATTTGTCTTGGAAAGAAGAATAATTCGAATGTATCACCGGATAAGAAAATTATCACAAGGGAAAGAGGACTTAACTAATCGCGCGAAGTACAAAGCCATGTAACTGCCGGTAGTACGCAACAAGTTGGAATACAAAGGAAGGATATTATTATCATATATTGTGAAGAAAGACAGCACTGGCTAAGAAGAAAGGATCTCTCTCACAACCGAAAGCAATCGTCATTATCCATTTCCAGTTTTGCTGACAGCTCTGAGCTTCTAAATCTATTTCCTGCACTATGGACTATCTTCTCCGTCCTCGTTTTACAATCGAAAGCAATAAATCGAGGAAACCTAAAAGCATATATCGTGAACGAGCCCTTGATTGCGAAATTAAAGCTTGTTAACACAACCAATGATACCAGCAATCCCGACGTAGTGCAAGCACGCAGACACTGAGAAAGGAATATGGTTTGATCCTAAAAGCCAAGAGAGCAGTCATCACTCTGAAATAAGACCGATCAATCCCCTTTACAAGTGAAAGCAAATGAAAGCAATAAATTCAAGCAAGCATGAAAAAAAATCTCTGGCAGTGTCATCAAGATGTTGAATAGGAAGTCAAGGCTCTTAACACCATACTTGTCAACTGGTCATTCACCTTTTTTTGTTCAATGCGGGTACACGTCATTCATATTCAAGTCAGGTGCGTTTCACTAATTAAAAAGAATTGCAATCTAGAGGAGCTGGATAGTGATTTGTGTAAAGAATATATTTGTCCGCAATCAAAGTTACGTGGAAAAGGCAAAAACAATATCCTGGTTGATATTGTGACTGATCTACGAGCAAAATAAAGTTTTCTACTCTGCACAGTTGAACTCAATAGTTTCCAGCTCCTTTCCGTAAAAATGTCCTTGACTTCCGGTAAGCATGAAGCTTTGGCAAAATCCAATGTTCTTTTACTTGCAGGTCGCAATAGCATCCTCAAAATTTCAATACTTCAACATTACCCATACAAACAAGTTGAAGGGCTACAGTTAATAGTGTATTACAGGTGCCTTATATATACCTTATGCACTTCCTTATAAAATAAATATTAGTTCTCCAGGAAATGCAAAATTTGCTGTCCAGCTCATCTTACAAAAAAAGTAAAGAGTTTTCCAAATATCAAAAATGGTAATATGAATTTTATCTATAACCTGTTTTACTCTTTGGGTTGGGTGTTAAACAATGAAAAAGGAAGCCGTCACAAAAAAATTCTAATAAATCTGAAGAGCGTTTTTCGACTTAAACCAACTATATTATCACAAATATTTTGGTTTCACATCAACACTCCTACCAAGTCACAGGAATGTCTTTTAAGTCCAAGCCACTTTACAACTTAATGTCTGGGTAGAAGCATTCATGTTCACTGTCGTCGGGCGTCGGTCACGTTATAACTTCCTGGCATGCCTTGATGAAGGCTCTTCACCAAAGCCATCCACTTTATGAAGACACCTTGCGTCTTGAATCGTGTGTCAACAGCTGGTAGGAGTTTAGCGCAAGCTATTTGAACTACGAGTGTGTGAACATAAATACTTCAGTGATGTAGCTGATTCGTTTAATCAACGACAGTGTGAATATCTGATATACTTAACTGTCATTTCATTTTGAAAGGAAGCACACTGTAACAACAGCAACATTACTTCTTAACACGACACAAATTATGTACAATTTGGTTTTAATAGCTCTTATTTCAACGCAACTCATTTCAGACAGGGGAACCGCGGTAAAATTCACGCACAACCACAAATGAGTTAAAATCCTACTTATGGACAACTTTCAACAGGATTTTTACCCAAGCTCTGGGCAAAGAAAAGAACAGTTGGAGCTGTTTCTGCGTGCAAGCCTTGAAAAGTAATGCCAAACTACCTCACGCTCCGGACATCAATAAAATTTAACTTAAAATTCATCTCAGTTTTATTTCTGATTGTTTGTAAACATCACGGTATAGAATATAACTCTTCAAGATTACATCTCATAATGCGCTTATATAAACAGGAAAGGCTAAGATTGTAAAAAGGCACAAGAATCTGCGTCAAAATAATAAAAACGACAACCACAGTTTTCTTAAAATTCAGTCTGGTGAAGACGCGCGCTCTAACCCTCTTAATAGCGAAAATTGATCCATACAAACGAATCGAGACATCAATTGTTCTGAATTTCTTAAAATATCCTTAAATGACATATAAATGAACGGAAATCTGTTATAAAGGTTATGACCTCCGGCGATCATCAAGCCCTTGTAAACTACGATACGATATGGACACAGATGCTCTCTTTACACAATACGGAAGTTTCTCTAGCTTGTTAACTATACCCACCCACCCACTCATCAAGCCTACCTTAATTCGAACATAACGTCTGCAAGAATACTCAGCACACTTGTGTCCATCATCTGTGACGTCGATATTGAAAGTAATCTATCTGTAAACGGCAAAAAGTGTATTCGATTTGAAGGGCAACGAGCAAGGCAGAGTAAAATATCTGCCGCTCTTCTAAGCATATTTACACTGGTTTTGCAAATGTCCTCAGCACTAAGTCCAGGCTGAACTACACCTCCCGAAGAAAGGTAAGACGACGTATTACTCTCCGCTTCTTCAAGAAACAATAACGCATTCGCCACAGCCGACTTCTGTGCGGCAATTAGAGGTCCAACATTTTCACCCTGTGCTAAATTATCCAATAAAACGATACAAAATTCTCTCATTGGTATACAAGATTTGTCACCAATACCCTTAACTAGTTCTTCGAAGACACGATTAAGTCTAGAGGCTGGCGGGGTTGCCAAAATTAAGTCAACGTTACCTTCTGTAATACTAAGTTTTGCAAGCGTTTCAACTGCCAATCGTTTTGGTGACAAAGCATGTGACCTTGGTGCTGTTGGTAGCGAATCTAATGCTTCTGAAGATTTACAAACTAACCAATGTAGTAGTCCATCCAAAACAGGTAAACTAATGCTCTCCTGATAATGCGATAAATCTAATTGTCCAGCGATATTTGCTAATGCTACCAGAGCATTTTCCCGGAGTGCTAAAGTACCTTCTGATAATGTATCCTGTGCAAGGTTCACAGGCGTTTCCATGTTTCGGTCCATATCCTCCTGTGCGAGTCGCAATTCCGAATGGTCGGTCAACGGATGTCGATGTTCATATAGCAATAAAGTTCCTGTACTAAGTAATAATCCTGGGTGATTTGCTAGCTCAGCATCATTTCCAGAAATATAAGAAAGACTTCGAACTACGTTAGATACTGCGACTGCACGCTGAATTTGATAATCTCTTGCTGTATTTCTCGTACAGAAAGTAAAATGGTCTCTAGAAACTGATTCCTGGCTTTGGACTTTACCACGGTTTTCGTGCAGTAACCTGTTTTTCAGGTACAAGATAAAATTATTCGACTCTTCTAGATACTGCTTATCGTACTCGGTCTCCAATTCAAGATCTTTACGTAAACGCTTAATTAAAGGTTCGCAATCATCCTTACGGTCCAATTCATTATATAAAACTCTCATTGCTTCAAAGTCGCAGACGTCTAAAGCCTCGCCAGAATCTTCCTTTTGACTCTCACTTGAAACGCTAGATTGGGTGGAATTTTGGCAACCATCAATGTCGAAATTGCTAAACCCTTTCACAGGGCAATTTGTATTCAAGTCTTCATTACAACTGGTGGTTGCAACCACTGGCAAACTGGGCCAGTCAGTACTATCAGTGACATCAGACCCCTCTTTGGCGTCAGAATGTTCTGCGTTTAAGGCAACATCATCTTTTGTTTCGCCAGGTGACGTGGTTGGGTCGACAGGGGTAATATCGCATGCTTTGCTATCTTCTTTTGTAGGTTCAGCTTTCCGCTCTGAAATTCTTGGTGGTGAGCACAAATTTGAAGTAGATACTGAGGAAATACATGAATTTTCTTCATATTTGTCATCCATTGACTGACTATCATGGGGTATTGCTGAAAGCAGCATGTTTTCACTTGGGAATGAAAGTTGTATGTGTTCAGTACTGTCTCCACCTCCACTGTGCCATCTGTTGAATGACTTCTGCGGAGAGGACGTTTCTTCATTTACGGTCGAAGACGCAACTACAGCACTAAAGCTCAATTTTGCATGTTTAACGACACCAACCCAGAGTTCAGTTAAAATTTCTCCTTTGTCCTTTAGCTCGTCAAAATGACATTCGTCAAAACTTCCTCTTGTCGAAGAAATATCATCTGATGTCGATACGACACAGTTGAAAAATGTCTGAGTCTTTCTTTTGTTTCCAATTGAAAGCGCACTACTTGCAACCTGTGCGTTTTTCCTGAAACTGGAAGATCTTGTTTTGTTCATCGGGGAAAGTTTACTTCCTGCAGTCAATTTTTTAGCTACTGTCCCCTGACCCTTCTCAGCACTTCCTTCACGGTAGTCCTCAGATGAGTACGATGATGGAAGGGAAGGTAATTCTTTTGTGACCTGCAAAGGAAGCTCGGAACTTGATAAAATTTGGAAAAGACCAATCAGAGTACGGCGATAGTGATCCATAAGCGCATCTAATAAACCCGGTAACTGTGCCAGGTGGAAATATGAGATCGTCTGATCATCGAAGAGCAGAATATTTAAAGTATCAATCGCCCAAGTACACTCTGCTAAAAGCCCGGATTTCAAAGACATCATTATTCTCCATGCTTCAACAGGTCCTACAAGAAAACAAAAAAGTATCAAAAACTTTTAATTTGAAAGGCAACTTCAGCCAGATGACTCGCTGGCTATGTTGGTTCTGGCCTGTATTTTCCCGGAAATGTTATTAACGTCTTACTATATTTCCTCGTTTCTTTCCTGCGCCAAGTCATAATAAATTTACGAGTAACACAGTTGTTTACATGATCTTCTACAAATTAAATTGCATTTAATTACAAAAAGGTATCCATTGCTACTTTATAAAATCCAAAATACGACCACATTAAAATCACATTAAAAACACAGCCTCAAGACTCAAAATGTAATCCACAACAATTGGAAACGTTATTTCCAGGCGTTTATCAACCAAATAATTAAGTAAGACAGGAAGATACAATAACATTACTCATATTTAAAATCTCCAGGGGAACAGAAATCCTTTCTGACCCAGTAATATTTAAAATACAGGTTACGGACCTCGAGGCCCGATTGTTAAATAGCTATCCCTATTTCTCTTGGAGGTGGCCCACGTGGTCTACCCCTGTCACCTTTTGTCAATAACTTCTGATAGGGTTGTTCAATCCGCCTGATTTTTTTTCTTAACTTTTATCTGGAAAAGGTTTGGCAATTCTTTCAATTTTTCTTAAAAAGTGCTCAAATCGAGCATTGTACTTTATATTCTCAGCCACGCATAAAAAAATATATCTGAATTTTGTGCAACAGTATATTATTGTACAAATAATTCCATTTAGATATGATTCATTATCAATTTTACTGTTATGTCTTTATTACACTTTCCGTACAAAATATCATAATTTGTTTTCACAATCAACTTTAAATGTAATGTTAGAAATTCTAGCTAGTATTTAATTTTGTCATTTTAATCCCAAATTACAGCTCGTTTTGACTGTCACGTTTTCTAAAAATGAAAAATCTCGTTCTATTTGTAAAGGTAACAACTTATGTATCAATTATGTAACAATGTGTCAATTTGACATCAATGTTTCAATTATGTTTCCAATGACGGTTGATAAATGCTTCTCACTTTTGTCAAGAATTATTTCTTACACCTAGACAATTGGTGTTTTTAAGTTGTTCGCACAAATGGAAACAGTTTTTCTTTTCTTCCTGGTCACGATGCAGGTTGTGTTATGATTTCAGTTTACTTCCAAAATGTCGAAAAGAAAGAACATATGCGTCAAAAAAGGGTGTACAAATTCTAAGCTTTATGTACGACAAAGGTGGATGTGAACTTGACTTTGATGGGTATATTGATGAGACTGAAAAAACCTGAAAATTCCTTGACTGGCTAAGTCTCAAATGATAAAGAATAATCTTCTGTAGAGGAAATTCTCGAGGCACCAACAGAAAAAAATTCATCAAAACATAAAAAAAAGGAATTGACTTCTAAAAATCACAAAATAAAAATGATTCACCATAGAACGAAAAAAACTATGACATTTGATCAATTCCAAGAGTAGAAAAATCAATCATAGACCTTTTACGTAAACACCAGATATGACTGAAAATATGGATTTATATACTAACAAGTAAATAAAAAATACCATGGCTGAGAAGAGAGGGCTTCCAATACCTGGAGGGTCAGTGGAAAAAAATCGTTTTTCATTCATAACAAGACACCTCTGAACTGATAATTTGGAAACAAGAGAAGCCATGCTAGATTTCTTTGAGCAATGCTGGGATGGTACCTGAAGACTACATTTCACTTAATAAAATGTTTTAACCCAGGAGCAACAAGATAAACTTCAAGCCTTACAACACTAATAAATCGACAAAATACAGAATACTATTCAAGTCACTGAACAGTGTCCCGTTCCCTTTTATCTACGAAACACATGCAAACTGTGGAAAACCAATTGATACCTCAAATGAATATTATGTTGAAGATTCTCATAATCATACTAAGTATTTGGTGGAAGATTATCAAAGCATTCCAATATCCACGGTAGAAATATTACCATGGATGTATTACATTCTTTACATGCAATTGCAAAGTGATTGATAAAAACACCACAATGGTTGGTACTAAGCAACTAAGCAAATCGTGTTGTGATCTCTGATGAAATTTAAAGTACTAAACACAGAGAATTGTTACAAAGTGAAATATACTTTGAAAAAAATGGGCCAACTAACATTTCAAGTTACGTGGTAAAAACATCAATGGATAAGAAATCAGTTTTGATGTTGTCTACTATCAAACGACTGGTGATGACGAACGAAAACTAGCACTCTGCAAGCTTTAAGATTTTCGCAAAGGCGGGAAAGTTACTGTGGATCAGAAGATTTTATCCAGTAAAAGCAAAGAGTAGAAACGGCCAAAGATTGTATCCTCTTATCTACCAGACACAACCAGAGTAAATTCTCCTACGCTTTTTGCCATAAACAAAAAGCTTGATGATGAACTATGCAAGGTCGCTTATGCCTTAAACTTTGCAGAACAGATAGTTATGTTACAAATAACACGAAGGAAGAGGGTTGGTTTGTCGTAAAATACAGTCAAAAAGATCGAAATCGTTACTGGAGAAACAGACACGGCAGGTGAAGCAGCTGAACAAGAAAACCCTGAATGTTGCTTACTTGCATGGAACCAATAAAGGAGTGCAATTTTTTTAATAGAATGAATATTGGAAAAGTAAAATTATTTTGTTCCTAATGTACAGTGTTTGCTGTACTAAACATATTACAAAGGGAGGGCATGATATTTTCACTACATTTTTGTGAAACACGTCCCCAGTTGCTATTGAAGCGTAAAATGTTACTTTTTCGTCTTTTCACATTTAAGAAACCAGATTCTTATTTTGAACTTTTAATTAGCTAGAAAAACAAACTCTATACATTTGACGTCATTAGCAAAATTGATGGCGTCAGCAAATATCTTGATTAACTTTTTATCATCAATTATCATCATTAAAAACTGCATGCTCATAGCTGGTTCTAACAGTGAGGCTGCAGGCAGAACTAATATAAAAAATTTGACTCATTTTAGGCATATATGAAACAAAAATTTTAATGAAAATTTCAATTCTGATTTCCTAATTTTGGGCTTTAGATAGCTTAACTTTAAATTTTCAACTTAAAGTGGTTTATCTTTCAAAAGATATGGTCAATTTGATTTTGGACCAAATTTAGCAAATTTGGTGACATCATTAAAAAATATGACGACACCATCAAAACATTTTCTCCGAGCTTTGTCCTCTTATCGTGAATTTAGAAACAGCAAATTTAGAGTAAATAGCTATTTCTGATGATGGTATAGTAAGGGTGGCCCAAATAGTCAACCCCGGATATGAGTGGGAACAGTGTCATGCTTTTGAGTGTTACTCGACCTTAGCATTTTCAAGGAGCCTCAAATGTTTCGTAGAGATCTCTTGTATCTTGGAAAACCTTTTATACGATCTACAATCGAAGGCCTACATTTTTTCTGGTGGCTTCAAGTAAAGTAAAGTAAAGTAAAGTAAAGTAAAGTAAAGTAAAGTAAAGTAAAGTAAAGTAAAGTAAAGTAAAGTAAAGTAAAGTAAAGTAAAGTAAAGTAAAGTAAAGTAAAGTAAAGTAAAGTAAAGTAAAGTAAAGTAGAGCAGAGTAGAGCAGAGTAGAGCATAGCAGGGCATAGCATAGCAGAGCATAGCATAGCATAGCATAGCAAAGCCGAGTCGTGTCAGATGGGTCGAAAATGTCACAAAGCACTTATATGTACGCAGTTTTGTGTAAATACAAACCAGTNAAGTAAAGTAAAGTAAAGTAAAGTAAAGTAAAGTAAAGTAAAGTAAAGTAAAGTAAAGTAAAGTAAAGTAAAGTAAAGTAAAGTAAAGTAAAGTAAAGTAAAGTAAAGTAAAGTAAAGTAAAGTAAAGTAAAGTAGAGCAGAGTAGAGCATAGCAGGGCATAGCATAGCATAGCAGAGCATAGCATAGCAGAGCATAGCATAGCAAAGCCGAGTCGTGTCAGATGGGTCGAAAATGTCACAAAGCACTTATATTTACGCAGTTTTGTGTAAATACAAACCAGTATGGACGACAATTTTTTTCCAGGTTACCACGAAAAGGGCGCTTTAAGACAATCTTGTCTGTTTCCAACATGCTAAAATTTGCAATTAAGTTATCAGTTAAATGTGCTCAGCAAATAATACGGCTGTTTCTAACAGCATTTCTCCACTTTCTCACAGACTTAACGCTTCTCGTTAAAAACCTGCTATACTGTAAAGAGTCACTTTTTGTCCAATACGGGGCCAATGTGCACCACGTCCATCTAGTCTCCTTACATTGTGCAGAATTTTAGTTGTGCGTTAACCAAAGTATTTTACTTTAATTTTCTGCAATGTCAATAAATGCTTTTACAAATGACAAAAGGCATTAAACTAAGAAGCAGCATCCAAAGTATAAAGAACTGGAGAACATCTGTGATACATAAAAAAACAAGAAAAAAATTTTATAAATAAAAAACACCTGTTGCGCCAGGAAGGAAGGAATGTGTGTGTGTGTGTGTGTGTGTGTGTGTGTGTGTGTGTGTGTGTGTGTGTGTGTGTGTGTGTGTGTGAACCTTTAGCACCATAAACTTTGTTTTCACAGAGCCAGTCACTAAAAAATCACACAAACTTTACCGAAAAAGAACATGCTAATGGTAAAGTTAGTATTATGGTACATGTAGACATACCCAAATCCTTCGATGTTAACCTCTTCTTTTTTGTCAAGACTGGCTTTGTAGCTTCGGTACAGTCAGGTGGAAGGGTTATACTTTCCCTTTTAACAAAATGAACCGGTTTCTGGTCCATGACCTTTTCCTCGGTCAATGTAGGTGGCTTAGTTTTAAGTGGGATATTTGCATGCTTTCCTTTGGTCCACGTTTCTCCTCTTTCCCTTGGAACTGAAGTAACCACTGGACGAAGCTTTCCGCTAAACCTCCCATCCTCTCGACCTATAAAATCTTGAGAAGACTGTGACCTGCTAATGTTCGGTAACTGCGGTGGTATCCATGGCGGTCTTTGAAGTCCCTCAGGAAAGAGTTCTGGTGGCCCTTGAGGATTTGGTCGTGGAGGCATTCCTCGTGGCCATGACGGAGACATCGGCGAATCCTGCTGTCCCTGTTGTCCTGGGTACGGTCCCTGATGCATAGGAAATACCTGCCCAGCCCCACGTCCCATCATACTACGTGAATAACTACCAGGAAAGGACCCTGTGTTAAATCCACTTTGTAGGTCTCCCTGAGAGCCATAGGGGTTTTGCACATTTGGTCCATATGCCTGTGATGATTGCGTGTAGCCGGGAGGTACAGAAACCGGTGCTCCCGAGCCTGGTACATTTACTGACCCATGCGATGCCGATGATGCCGATCCTGGAGGTAGTAGACCCATGGGACCTCCCATTGGCCCTGTACTTGACGGATTCATATAGATATGTGGTGGTCCCTGGTATTGGCTTTGTGCTGAACTTCCCATTGGAAAGGACTCCCATTCGCGGTAAGGTGGCGGTGGTCCGGCAGAGGTAGGTGGGACCCGATTGTAAACATTATTTGGCATTTGCACCACTGCTTTATTCCCTTCTTTAATTGATGTCGGTAGAGTGTCATTTAGTGCTATGGTCGGTATTTCTTTATTAAATCCTTTCTTTGTTTTGACTGGGGCTTCATTAAATTCAGAGACTTTCCACATTTTCATTAATGTTTCTTTCATTTTGTTCTCATACGGTAGTAAATATTTGGTGTACTGGTTTTTCACAATCCAAGCCAAAGAACTGTTCGTGGACGGAAAATTAAGGGAACGTAAAATCTCTCTGAACTGCTTCTTCTTCATCACCTAAAAAGAGCAAAAAGCTTTATATAAACCAACACAAAATGAAAAACTAAATCAAACAACGAAAATGTCTTGATAAAACAAAAACATCCAGGCATCATCCCTGTCATTTGCTGCATAATATTACAATCATTGGCAGGCAGTTTCTACATGCACTAATAAAACCAATATTTGTACTTAAACTCACTATAAACATAATTTATAAACATAACTTCGGAATAATAAGGTAGTTTATACTTATAAAAGAGCATATTATAGGTATTTGAGTTAACAAGGTAGGCATTGGCTACAGGCACAAAATATTCTGAAAATTAAATTTTAAATTTGTCAGGTAATATAACTCTTACCTCTTGTAGTCCGCCTCGTTCAATTACAGCTCGACAAAGTTTGTAGAGATCTAGCGGTTTCTTTGCAACGACAGGAACTTTAGTTACAGGAGTACCTAAAAAAAGGTCATAAAAGGACATAAAATTTTAGATAAAAATATATATAACATTAGGACTGTTAAAACGAAAAGCACCATTACAGCCTCGTTTACATTTTGGAATACAACCCTGCTGTGTAACAACCGGACAGAAAAAAACGTCACAAAAAAGTAGAAAATGAGAATTATGCATACAACGACTCAAGTTGTTAATGACGAACCCCTCAGGGCTCCCAAATAATATGCTTAATTCAAAACAGGATGGTGCAAGTAAGCAAATACATCATAAAGTAGGCATATGTTATCAAACTGCATAATAAACTGCTGTGGCGACTAACAGGAAATAATAACAAAAAGCTGTCAAGCCACCCACACCTACAAAATCATGACTTCTTTTAGTAACCTTGGCAAAACCGTCTCGAAATAGCGGTTTTAATAATCGAATAACCGTTAAAATGAGAGGATGCTACGTCTAACAGCTTTACAATGTACACATTCTACTAAAATTTCATGTGGAATACGTGAAGATCAAGAAAATTGCCGATCCAGAAAAAAGTAACAACATAAAAGAAAATGATGAAAAAAAATGACAAGACGTTTAAATGTACATGACCAATTCAATACTACGTTTTTCAAGTGGATACAATATTTCCAAATAAAATCCTATGACATTGGAGAATGATACCATATTAACATGTTTACCATTTATGCTCATAAATGCCAAGTACTTGTCAAGAAAGTTTCTCCTCTCTTCATCATCCGACATTTCGTAAAGTTTTGAAAGCTACAACGCAACAGAGGAAATGTTTACCAATACTACAGGATAAATTCGTCAATGAAATTGCCACCAGTTAACTTTAAAATAATTCATACTTGATACTGTGTAAGAAATTATGAATGTCAAAAAGGTGCAATTATTGCTTATTAACTTGTCTTTTTAATGGATAGTACGGTAGTGTAAAAAAAATCCCACTTAACGGTAAACAATTCCAAAATGCGTCATTATTACGATATTTCTCAACCATCAAAACAATACATCCCAACATAACCAGGGCATGTTATCGATCATAAAGCTACAGCGTAAAAGAAATTGGTATTAGACTAATAATTTCATAATCGTAATACTTATCGGATGCAATAAAAAAACACTGCCTTGAAAACATACACACCAAATATCACGCCCACAGCAAAAAATCTGCCAGTCCTATAAAACAGTTTCGATATTTTTTTTACCATATTTCTGTTCCCTTCTACCAATTTATATGCTACAGCGATACACAGAATAAACATTTTATCTTTCTGCGAGGTTTTGTATGTGTGGCTATGTGGATGGGTGTGGGGCATATGTGTGTGTGGATGTGTCTTTGTGCTACGGATTTGGGCGAATACTTAATATTTTAAATAACCCTGCCATATAGGCTTTTCCTCAAGCATTTTGAGTTGCTTACAATTTAAAGCCGACTATCTTGCAATCGTTTATAGCAGGGTATTGCAGCAAGGCAATAGAGTTTATATGCTTAGTACCAGCCTCCCACAAAGGCTGTAGAACTAAGGAAATCACTTGTGAAAGACGTACAGTTCACTGCACTGAACTTGACCAATCACAAGAAAAATAAAATATGGCATTTGCCGAGTTATTTATTTACTTCCATTTACAGAACTATTACAAGGTAGACTTACTAGCTGCCAAGGTTGAGGTAATAATTGTTCCCAAACCTTATTATCAAAATTCAAATAAAGAAAACGCCGTTCCTGCATGTGTGTGGTTAGATTGTAATGAGGGAATGTGGGAGTTCACAATATATTGAACGTCAGTCAAACAATAATGTAAGTTGCATCATTTGGCAATGCGTGCATTTTTTTAAGTAATGTCTCCGTGACCGGAAATTTTAACTGGTGAATTTACAGGTTTTCTGTAGGGAGCTAGCTTGTCAGTTCTTGTTGCTTATGGCGTACATAATTCCCCTGACAATAGTAATACGAAAAACTGAAAACGGATATTAATTTAATAGTGAATGACATAAAGGAATTCAATGTCTTCGGGCTATAATACTTAGTGTTTATGTATTTTGGGTTGGCTATTGAAATAAGTTTCGGGAAAAGGAAATCCGAATGGCCCAGTAATTTCACCAGGTGGTAATGTATTACCTGGTGGCTATGCAGTGCATGGTTGCAAACAGGAAGACGTACTTGGGTATTTTGAGCTGGACATGATTAAATAAACAGATAGCAAGCAAGTTTACTAAAACATAAAAAAACTAGTGTTGAAATCAAAGCGCAATGGAAGGAACAGAAGTTACTGTCTGGTGGGATGAGATGTTATAAACTAGAATCGCCATCTTTTTTCCTTTTTATAATCCATGTTCCAGCAATGATATGAAGATAGGTAGCATTACACCAACATCCGTCCCATTACCATAAGCTTTTAATGGGAATGTAATCATTGGCAATACAAAGTAAATAATTAAAATAATTAACAACAACTCCTAACAATAAACAAAGGCAAACTTTGGCTGTCAGAGGATCCTGTGTTGAGGTACGTAAAACAATGCTGCCTTGTTTCATATTTTCTCTTCGCTGCTCAACACACCACTCGAAAACGTGACGGAAAAAAACCCCCGAAAAAGGAAAGACTACGATTTTAAGACAGGTTGAACTGTTCCCTCAATCCAGAAACCTAATTAATTTCTTATCATAATGAAGATCACCTTTACTTCAATGTTAATCTTATTTGAAACGTTTGCTGTAGAATATCCATATATCAAAACTTGACTGAATTGACACAACTCCAAAACGATAACGATGATTATGACAACAACAACAACAACAATAATAATAATAATAATAATAATAATAATAATAATAATAATAATAAGAAGAAGAAGAAGAAGAAGAAGAAGAAGAAGAAGTAGAAGAAATATTAAGNACAGATGTTATTAGGTTATGATGAACTTCACCAAAAGCATTTTTTAGGTCTAAAAGAGTAATGACTAAGGAGCGTTGATTAGTGCGAGCCTTGTTTATTACATGTGCCATCATCGCAGTATGCTCCAAAGTACCCGAGATTTTGGAAGTGAAGCCTTTTTGAATCATATGTTCGACGAAGTTATTATCCTTCAGGTATTCAAATACAGAGTCACGCAAACAGGATGTAAAAACTTAATAATAATAATAATAATAATAATAATAATAATAAGAAGAAGAAGAAGAAGAAGAAGAAGAAGTAGAAGAAATATTAATAAATAAATAAATTAGTGATCTAGAAAGGTCACCAAATCCATAATGGCAACCAGTGTGGAAAAGTCAATTCATTACTGACAAAGCACGTGACCTTGTGGCTGGGGCCAAACAGACTTAGTCAGTTAGGGTCACCCAGTTTACTCAAAGCGATTTAAGGTGAACTTCGGACTACAGCCAAGGCACTTAAGGATGAAAATTTTTCATGTCTGTTTTAAAACCAACAGTACGTTATAACAATAACAAATTATCACCTTTAATCATGGTCAAGTCAGTTCGTTATTTTTCGCCGGTTATGATATATGGGTTCTGTAACTATCTATATCTACAAAAGTCTTCCAATCTTTGGGATTTTATTGCTATGTAAATGTTTAAAAAAATTAAATCATGCCTCTAATTAAATCAACTCTAACGGTGTGGTTTTACACGCCCCTATGAAATGACCCGGGGCTTGTTCCTCGTTACAAAACTTGAAGTAATTGAATATACCATCATTTGATACCTTTTATTCAATTTGTTAATGTATTGTTCAGATATCGTATGGTAGAGTTGCAAATATTTCTTGGAAAATGACTTTTGACTTTAGACCACTGATTAATGAAGTTACTAACAACGTATTTTCAGATTGATTTAATAATAGTAATGTAATAATAACAGAAATAATAATAATAACAACAACAATAACAATAGTAATATATCACCGTTCCATCCGACAATAACAGCACAGCCAAAGAATTAAAAAAGCTTAGCAAATACAAAAATTTTGAAATCGAAGTAAGCCGAACGTGGAACGTGAGAACGAAGACAATTCCAGTAATCATAGGAGCCCTAGGTATGGTGAAAAAAGGGATGCATAAATATGTTAATCTAATACCAGGCCGTATTCAGTTGCCAGAAATCTAGAAAGTGGTCTTAAATAGTACAGCACACATCATCAGAAGGACACTTCCTTCATAAAATTTTTGAAACCCACATTTTATATTTTTTTTAGTTGTATATAGCTTTTGTCAATTATTTTACACATAGCAATATTTAGCCTTCCATATCTACTAAATTAATTAATAAATAAAAAAATTAAAATCCAGCAAAACTTCAAGCATACATGAACGACCCAATATCCTAGGTTATGAGTAATAGCCCGGTGTTACGTCGTTCTCAAAACATACGCACTTTAAGTGAAAACATCATCATCATCATCATCACCATAATAATAATAATAAAGAAAATGCATCATCATTGTCACTGCGGTGCCAAGTGGTAGTAGGAATAGTGACAAGAACGGATAAATGTCAAAATTTGAGATGGGTAATCAAGTGGACTTCAATATAGAGGTTTGATAATAAAAACCTGTAAATTGCAAGTACAACAAATAACCCGGGAAATGCTGGCTATCACAGTCAATAGAGCACTCTTACAGGAGACATAATTAGGAGCTGTCAGGATATTGAGAAAAGTACTTGAGTACAAAAATCAAGGATTTTGACCCCCTGGTGCCTAAACCATTAGTATGAAATAAAAACTAATAATAATAAATAAAAGAATGTTAGGCCTGGACTCCCTGCTACTCACAAAGAGAACTTTCGCAACATTGCTCGCACTGATCTCACTGCTGGTTATTGGTTATTGGCTATTGGAAAGCTGGAGAAAACGAGCAAAATGTAGATCCAACAAGCTGGGAGTAATACGACAGAAAAAAGCAAAGTTACTAGGAATTTAAACATTTCAATTGTTCACCAATAAGAACGAAAGCCAGCATTTATCATTCATGTTGGTCTATGCTTAATACACATTGAGTCAACATAAAAACAGTGATATTTCATTTCAGCTTCTATGACTGAACGCTACAGTTTGCGCAAGAGCACCAATGGAATAATGACATGTCATGAGAATAAGTTTCGAATTAAAAAAAAAGTCAAAAAAAGTAATCTCAACAATTTGGTCAAAAACGACAACAAAGATGAGAAAACAAACATAATACTGGCTCTTCAGTAACTACCCACCAAGAAAAACTTTATCATGGGAACAATGTTGTTGTACATAAAGGTAAAACTCATACGAGTATGTAGCTTTAAAACGTGGAACAGACGAAAAATGGAAGTAATGCTGGCTGTGCACATAAACTAGACACCACCACATTTCACATTCCTCAGATTTATTTGCCAACTGATTAGGACACATCATGTGAGCTACTTAAAATGTTCCTAACAAAACTATTTTGCAACCGTGATACGGTCAGAAATTCCGTCCGAGTTCTTATGCACAAACTACGTCCTTTCTCTGGCTATTACAACTGCTTTGTTGTACCGCCAATAGGACCTTATGCGTAATAAACAAGTTACAATATAGACACAAGCCCGGTTTCAATGCTGTACTTAAAAAACCAGCAATGCATATTGTAAGCTTTAACACTTAAATCTATCCAGGCCTCACAGCATCTTGACTGATGTTAATTTACTTCAGCATTATGAATGTTTTAAATAACTTAAAACTTTATTCTAAAAGCTGATAAAATCAACGGTGCATGCCCCTTCATCCTCAAACCAATGGGTATAACCTTGTCAGGTAATAACAAAAGACACGACATCAGCAGAAAACTGGTTTTTATCATTAATAATACAGTTTACAGCTGGTGGTTATGCCCAAATATCAATATGCACCACAAACCACACACATAGCCCCACGCCCTTTACTTCTTACTCTTTGGTATCCAAGTGACTTCTTTTGTAATATTATTTATATAGCAGTCCTTATAATTTTACCATGGTAAAGCCAAAAATATAAAAACATGCGAAACATTCAAGTAAAACATTTTTATCCCTTGTTACACAATGTCTGCTAAACATATAGAGGTCCTTTCCAAGTTTTAAAACTGTACAAGTATCTTACATCCAACGCTGGGGCAAACATGCTTTAAATTAACTAAGTTACAAAAAGAAATTTCTATTCTTACCAAAACGATCAATTAATAACAATTCGAGAAAGCATAAGAAATCCCTGTTCTTAGGCAACAAATGAATACTTAACGGCTGTGGGCGAGTAAGCTAAACTTGATGTATCAGATGCCCCACATACCCAAATATTTGGCGCTTTTCAAAATTTGATCAAAAACTAACTTGATGCCTAGTTGCGCTAATGTCTGCTTTGTACAGGAAAAAAATCGTAAATTGAAAAATCACCACATACACTTGCAGATATATATATATATATATGTACATTATATATGGTTAAGCCCAGAAAAAAATACAGATCACGCACGATACCTTCCCCTAAAATTATGATGTAAAAGACTGCCTACAAATTTTCTCAATTTGTTGAACACTAAATGTACGGTGTATGCCCAACGTGTAAATAATAGATAAAGACAAAACTCTCACAGGCGCGGGCTTTTACCTGATCAAATTTTGAAGGTGACTGCGACTGAAGGACTCTTTTGGATGTCTGTATTAAAGACAAATTTTTAAAAGTATTAATTGGATAATTAAATCAAGCCGCATAACCGGCCAACTGCAAATGGACCTCTACCCATCTTGCACAACTTATTCGGGCACCAACGTTCGGGCAATTATCGTCTGCCAAAGACAAGGCACGACGATCTTTTATCTTTAGGTGACTGTAATTAGTAACAATGTTAGTGATGTTAAGTGACGATACAAATTAGCATTTGTACAGTTCGTCCTCATAAAGTTGTGCAGATAAAATTACAACCAAAGGAAATATTTAAAAAACAATAAAAATGCCCTTTATTTACTACTGTTGGAGAAGTATGAATGAAAGCAATTGAGGATTAGGCTGATAACATTCTAAACAACAGTTAAAACAATCTACAATATACCTAATATCTCCTCCAATATTCCTAAAAATTTGTGAAACAGAATTAGTGCACAAAAATCGTAAAGTCTCAGTACCACAGGTTTGAAGAAACACAGTTAATCCCGTAAAACTAACTATATTCTATGCCATTTGTCATTGCTTATAAAGTAGTTGATTGGTTGACTTTTGACAGGAACTTACCGGTGAAGTCGGTGTCTGGGGCCAAGAGGGGCTTAATGTATCGAGGTCGAGATCGTCTTGAAATGGTGAGGGTTCTGGTGAAATCCCTGAAATACAAGACAGAGGAGTCGGTGGTGCTGACGATCGATTTACTGGCGATACAACTGATTTCCTGTCGTGGTCTGAACTGTTATCTTTCATCACTGTCAAAATAAATCATTTAGAGTTTTAATAATCTAAAGTATGCCACAAGTAATTCAAAACACAAAAACTAAGAAAAAACCCCACAACAAACAACCCCTACCCAAGAAAACCCCGCTTCAATAAAGCACCTCATACACTCGAAACAGAGTAGTTTCCATTGCGAGGCTCATGACCAAAAAGTAAGCTACTTGGGCTACTTCTGGATATTCTGTAAGATATATAATAACGCCCCATCCACAGTCAATAAATATTTTGAGCGTTTGTGTTAATGCATCTACATGATGGCATAGCACGTGTCAAAACCAATCGTTAAACCGAAATTAAAACGCCAAGTCGGCATATTTCTCCAACTGAAAAAAACCCCAAAACATACAAACAAACGAAAAAGAAACAACAAAAGAAAACACACAAAAAAATTTCACTATTTATGACAAACCTTGATTTAAAAGTAAATTCTCAGGTTATTTGCCTGGTCTGTCAACAGCATGAGAATTGCTGCAGGAAAGGTTCAAATTATGGTATTGGAAATTAGTTCTGGTACAAGGGCCAAACTATCACGCCCATGACTGTCGACGAAAAACTTAATTTTCTTTAGTGCTAAACTTGTGACAAAGCCATTAATTTTTCTACAGTGTAGTCGCCGCCAGTTTGTGTGCCTGCCCACAATTTGTCTTGCATCCTGTCATATGATCTTAAATCTCTGCATACTGTCCTCCTATATAAATTTAATGTTCTATTTTATATTTTTCTCCAGAACGCTGCAGACCTGAATCTTACAAAACAATATTCTGAATTGATATTAAAATAAACGAAAAATACAAATCAAATTATGAGAAATTAAAACTCGAGCGAACAGACAGAATTTATTATGCGGGAAAAAGATCCTCGTTAATTGCCCAGGAATAAATTCCCTATTTTATCGACATTATGACCAATATAATGTTATTTTTATACTCTCTACCACCGTAATAATGTAAGCGCCAAAAGTAGCCCCCGGTCAACAAGCTTGTGCAAGTTATTCTATACATTCATGTTCCCTCTAATTAAAAAAAAGACCCAACGGAAATATTCTATTACACACTGGCACTTTAAACCCATTGCTTCATCAATTGGCTACAAAACAACTTAAAATAATAATTAACTGAAAATCAGAAAATTAAAAAATCGTCCGTCATTAAAAATATACTGAAAAAATTAAGTCATATACTAAGAAAAAAAAAGTCTTCCTTTTAAAACTATTTTCTTGTTGTTTTTCTTATGATCACTGTTACTCTATTGGTATTTCTCCTATTATTTTGGAAAGGTCGCTTTGTGTGTTAAGGCAATGGACCTAAAACTAACCTAAGCTGACACATACCTGTGTTTTGGGTTGAATAACAACTAATCTATTCACGTCAAAATGTCATCAGGCGCATGGGGATGTTTGTTTTCTTTCATTTTTTTCGAGTACGACGTGGCTAAAAAGGAAGCCTCTTGCCAAACTAAGGTGAGGACCAAGTCAATGGAATTGAAACAAGAAGCAGCAACTCCGTTGGTATGAAATACACCGATAAAACACAACTTACATGGAATTAAACAACACATATACACTCCGAAGAAAAGCTACCGTTTCAATTTATGTTTGATGCTGAAAACCCTAAAAATTTTGTGTTATTTAAAAACTAGTCATCTTTTCAATAATCAAAGTGAAGAAATAAATCGTACGACAATAAGGCCTTTTTCTCTCTGGCATAAGAAGGGAGTCAAGGTTGAATAGGATGTTGAAGCCTTTTCAATGCAACAAAGCATAGCATAATTTTAATGCTTCTGCTGGATAAGTTGAATTTAAACCGAAAATTCCAATTATCATATTGGAGACTTTTGTCAGATATTTTACAAAACTAACATTAAAACTGATTGTTGAAATACCGGAAATCTAAACAACTAATCCACTGTGACTTCCTGACCTTAAAAAAATAACTAATGTCAAGTTCATCCGGTATTTTTATGCATACTTGCCATTGCTGAAGAACAAAGTTCTTCAATGTATAAGTTTCTCATCATTGATTGGGAAAGCGTGGAAGATAAATGCGGGCCAAAGAGGGTAATCAAACTGTCCTATTTCAGCGATGTACAGGTCGAAAATCTAAAAATTAGACTCTTAATAGCTATGCTATAAAAAACGCCAACATTATAATGGAAATGGTTTTATACACTTTTCTATTTAAGACGATCGAAATAAATGACCATGTGGCTATTTCAAAAGCCTGAAATTTGTCGGGAGTGTCCCGTACAGTACAATTATCAATCTAGATAATAACTCACTCTCTTTGGGTGATTTTTCTTCCGATTCTTTTGGTTCTCGCGTTACTTTGTTGCTTTGTTTCTCTGATGTCTGCTGGGTACTTGTTGGAACTTTAGTGACAGATTCGATCATTGCTTCTACATCTTCCATCGATGGTAAGTCATTCAACATGTTCAGAGAGGCTAAAATGAGTTAAAAATAACTTATTACTGTGAATAATAAAAAAGCTATTTAAACTATGGTTTTAAAAACTGCACTTGCTACATTTATTTCAATATCTTTATGAAATATAAGTACAATTAAAGCTTAGCAAACATTTTGGGCTTAAGAGAACATTGTTGCACTGGAAGATGTATTTACAGAGACATCTTACGTAATATTCAAAAATTTCAGAAGCCTTTTAACTTCTGTTGTCTGTATCTTATGTAATGCCAATAAAATTCGTTTAAATATGAACTGGAGTTCGTTAAGCACGGGGAGAGTGGAGATACAAATTGGTCAGCTCTTGCTTATGGGTAAACTATATTGCTTGAAAAAGAAAAGGAATAAAGTACTGATAGAAAAAACCGATGCTAAAAGAAATAGAAAATGGTGGTTATAAATCCTCAGGGATATCTGACGGTAAATTGAAAGAAAAGAAGGTTAACGGGTCTTTATAAGAAAACACAAGAGAATGCAGGAGTCAAAAGAAATCAAGCAAGAGGAGAAGAGTATGGTCATGGCTATCACAATGGGAACTGGGCTACTTTAGGCTGTATAAACTGCACGATGGTCACCAAATGAAATCGAAACACTGGACGGAACGATTAAAAGCTGACTTCGCTTGGGGCAAATTAAGCTAAAAGTAATGTAAATAGACTTAATTTCAAAAATGCAGATTTAGAAAACAATGGCTTTTGTCAACCTAAAATTTTGTTTTTTCAAATTCGTTTAGCAAAACAAATATTTTACTTAACTCTACAGGCAAAACTTTGGACCAAGTGGTCGATTCTGAACATAAAAACAATACCAGAAGAAGGAAAAAAGCCCTATCCATCTACAATTAAAAGCAACAAAAACAATTTCGGATCATCAGGAATGAAAAAAAGCACAAAAAAAACTTATTGCTGAGAACTGTCTGAAACTTCACTACATACAAATGACTGACCTATTTGATTTTGTCTTGATCCTTGACTGCTAGTATCCGAACCAGACATGCGATAGTCAGGAGTACAACCACCAGACTGTGGAGAACCAATAAACCCCTGTGCTTGCTGAGTTCTCTGTGGGGTCATTGAATTTATGGGTCTGGATGCGTTTGGTGTATAACTGGGGCCATTTCCTGTGTAACTGGGACTAGTATATCCCTGCTCACTTCCAGGCGCTGGAGAATATGGTACTGGATTACTGTTATTTCTAGGTGGCATGCCTTGTGGCATGGGTGATGGGTTACGCAAAGCCATTCTCATCATTGTCTGTTCATTCGAGGGAAACATTCCAGGGTATTCTTTTCCAGAGGGCGACTGCATGCCAGTGCCAGGTGACGTAAAGGATCCACCTGTCATAACTTCTTGTGGTGACATTACTCTTGGTCCTGGAAAACCACTAGTACTACCATATTCAACTCTACTCTGGCGAGCACTTGCTGCCGCTGCTGCTCGAACTGCTGCAGCTGCCATCATTGCTGCCTGTCGTTGACTTTCATTTTGTCCTAAAGAAGAAAATACAGGCGCTTTTTAGTAGTATATAATGTACAAGCAAATAAATACTTTCAGATGCATTAGTTACCAAACGACTCCTCTCCACAGACCAATTCAGATGTAGCAATGGAAACGGAGAAAAGAATAGAATAAACAAGCAAATAAATAACAAAGTACTTTTTGTCAGGTATCTCAATAAGCTGGGAAAAAAAACAAATTCATGAAACAGTCTGCCAAGCAGTGATTGGCACTCTGTTGACGCTCATTAGTAAACACTTTTATCCTGAAAGGTAATAAATAACATAATATATCATGAAAAAGACAAACTTACCATCTGATAGTTTCCCTTGACCTGGTGGTGGTGTAGTGAAGCCTGGAGATGTCTGGCCAAACATATGTGAACTTCTTTCATCTGGTCCCTGAGAATTCTAAAAAAAACCATCAAATTTTTACTTAGCAACTGTATTATATCAGTATTCGAAGTTGTCAAAATTATTTGCCTTACATTTAAATACTTTCCTGATCCTATGGTCTATTTTTAGCTCTGTGACAGCTTTTAATTTCCACAGTCTATGTGACAAGTAAATATGGCAATCATCGTAATGAATGGCAAAGAAATGGACACATTTATGTAGTATGGGGTGCGAATGATTATATTGGAAAGTTTGGTTGAAAGAAAGCGCTCGTGTTTGTTGTCAATGTTCAAAGCGTTGCACATTTCACTGAAAGTAATACATGATTTACCGAATATACCTAAAGAGCTCATGGAGAGATTTACGAAAGTAACTTTCAAAAAGCTGGAATGAAAATCACGAATCATCTTCAGAAATCTCAATATTAGAAGAAATGCAAAAAGACAAAGGATTATGATTTGGAGAGGCTAAAAAAGTAACAAAAAAAATACAAAATTGAAAACAAAAACCACATTCCCGCTATTAAAGTTGAGCAAAAACAAAAAATTCAAGTTAAGGCACAACGTTTACGCAGGTTTGCTGAAGGCAATAAGTTCTATAGGCAAAAGAAAATACTTGAAAGTGATACGAAACGTTTTATTGTGAAATTAATAAATCTGAGATCTGTGTGGATGAAATACCACCGAAAGAAGACGTTCGTAGTTTTCGGAATAACATCTGGAGAAATGGCAAAGGATTCAATGAAAATGCCGTATGGCAAGGACATCTAAAAACATTCCCGAACAAACATGGGACAACTTGACTGTTGACGAAATTGCAAAAACTATCAAGAAATCTCACTGTGGAAATCTCACTGTGGAAATCTCCGGGTATTGATCAAATCCGCAACTGTTGGCTCGACACTCTCCATGCAGTGCACTCGAAACTAGCTCACAACTTTAACCGAATATTAACAGAACCTGACTCCAACACCTGAGTGGTTCCGTCCCGGCACAACTTACCTGCTTGATAAAAATGGTGATACAGGTAACCCTAAGAACTACAGACCCATAACGTGCCAAACAACATTCTATAAACTGCTAACTTCTATTCTTACCGAGAGACCTTACACTCACATGGAGGACCATGACATCTTTCCNGAAATCTCACTGTGGAAATCTCACTGTGGAAATCTCACTGTGGAAATCTCCGGGTATTGATCAAATCCGCAACTGTTGGCTCGACACTCTCCATGCAGTGCACTCGAAACTAGCTCACAACTTTAACCGAATATTAACAGAACCTGACTCCAACACCTGAGTGGTTCCGTCCCGGCACAACTTACCTGCTTGATAAAAATGGTGATACAGGTAACCCTAAGAACTACAGACCCATAACGTGCCAAACAACATTCTATAAACTGCTAACTTCTATTCTTACCGAGAGACCTTACACTCACATGGAGGACCATGACATCTTTCCCGTTGAACAAAAGGGTTGTCGAAAAGGAATGTCGGAAAGGCTCTTACGGCTGCGAAGACCAGTTATTGATCAATAAAATGATAGAAAATGCTCAGTTAAAGCACAAACATTTAAGTACGGCATGGATAGACTATAAAAAGTTTGATAATGTTCCATATACTTGGATCTTACGTTGTTTAGAACTGTTTAAAATCTCTCCATTTTGATTAATTTTCTAAAAACGTCGATGTCTTTATGACAAACCAATCTTTTTCTTTCCCACTCTAATGGTACCTTGATGTCTCATGAAATGAGGATTAAATGTGTAATTTTGCAGGGGGACTCTCTTTCTCCGCTTTTATTTTGCATGGCACTAATACCCCTCTCCCAAATGTTAAACAATACTACATCTGGGTATAAGATCAATGACGCAAAAATAAATTACCTTTGTATATGGACGATTTGAAATCATATGCTCGAAGTGATGATGAATTGGAGGCATTATTAAAAACGGTTAAGGCTTTTAGTGATGACATCGGGATGGAGTTTAGGCTGGATAAATGTGATAAAGCAAGTTTTCAGCGGGGAAAATTGGTGATTACACATAATGTTATACTGGACGATGAATCTGTAATTAAGGAACTAGATCAGGACGCGAGTACAAGTATCTTGGTGTTAACGAAGGAGATGGCATACAGCATGCCAAAATGAAAGAGAAAATCAGAAAAGAATATATTACGCGGGTGAGATCGATTTAAAAGGAAGAACTTAATTCTAAAAATAAAATTACTGCAACTAACTCTTTAGCTATACCAGTTGAAACTAAAAGCTCCAAGGTGATGAATTGGAATCTTTCTGAGTTAAGGAGACAAGATACTAAAATTCGAAAACAATTTACGTGTAGTGAACTGCACCATCCTAAATCCGATTTAGAGCGTTTGTACGTAAGTAGAGAAAAAGGTGGGAGAGGTATGATACAATTAGAACTTTCCTATAAAACCGCTACTGTTGGTCTGTCGCAATATTTAGGTAACGCAGTTGATTGGATGTTACAGTTGATTGACATACATGAAAATACTAAGAAATTACACTCTGTTGTCAAAGAAGCAAATAGGTTTTCACGTGAGTTGCAAGTCGATCTGAACACCGATAACACTTTATCACCGGCGGCAATAGCACGGAAAACGAAGAACAAAGCTAAAAATTCTGGTATGAAGCAAATTGAAAATCAATGGTGTGAGAAACCTCGCCACGGACAGTTTGTACCTCGTTGCAAGAATGCTGACGTAGACGAAAAGGCAACCCATCAGTGGTTACGTAGCTCCGGACTAAAAGTGAAAACGGAGGGTTTTATTCTGGCAGTCCAAGACCAAAGCCTCTTCACACGCAACTACCTGGCTAATGTTTTACACAACGGAGCTGATCCTAATTGTCGGTTCTGCGAGGAAAAAGTCGATACAATAACCACCTTGTTTCCGGCTGCTCTGTAGTTATACCTAATGAGTACAAAAACTGGCATGATAGGGTTGAAAAATACCCGCATTTGAAGCTATGCATGCACTTTTATGTAAAAACCAAGAGTAACTGGTACGACCACCATCCTGAGCCAGTTACAGAAGGGCAACATTTTACAATTCTGTGGGACTTCTCTGTGCATACTGATCGAATAAAACAGGCTAATCGTCCAGACATAATTGTCAAGGATAGGAAGAACAACACCTGCCTGTTCATCGATATGAGTGTTCCTTCAGATAAAAACGTTTCCTCTAAGGTGTTGAAAAGCTATCAAAATATAAAGATCTTGAAATAGAAATCGAAAAATATGCCATCTCAAAACCAAAGCCATTCCAGTTGTTGTTGGTGCCCTTGGCCTGATCAAGAAAAGAACACAAGCATATCTGGAAAAGATCCCAGGTGAACCATCACTGCAAGAAATCCAGAAAATTGTAATCAGTAGCACGTGTTTTGAGAAGAGCCCTGTCTATCTGAATCTGTTCTGTCTTAAATATCTTAAAATCGATTTCAATGTTAGCGAGTTGTGATTTGAATTTTTGTACCTTACGCTGTCTTAATAATTGTTTGTAAATCGTTCCATTGGTGCTAAATGAATTGTCCTTTTTTACTCTAGATTTTAAATTTTTTATTACTAAAAAATATACACATATTTTATATGAATTTTTAAGAAACCTCTTTTTATAATATTCTTATTCAAAAGCTACCGAACTCAAATGTCTCCCGCCCAAGGTCACTGGTAGCGACCTGGTGTTTGGTATTAAAATGAAAATCAAAAGAAAAAAAATAAATAATAATAACAATAAATAATAATAATATTAATAATAATAATAATAAATGTCCTGGGTATTCACATTAAACTGCATCCATTTTATTCTGTGAGAGAATGAGGTTACTCTTTGCCACAACTATCTCCACGTCACCTTGTGCATGGTGTAGTACCTGGTTACTCTCCCAGAGATCAAGAAATACCAGGTTGGCATCCGGCAGGGGCTAGTCTGCCTCATGGGTAGGGGGAGTCTTTAGTTTTGGCTGGCAAACCTTCTAATGATGTGTCACGATAAAAACACCGACAGTTATGCACCTTAAGATACAACCTCTATGGGCTGGAATGTCAAAGCAAATAGTTGAAAACAGCGGCGTGAATGGGGTTGGAACTTCATATGAAAGTCCACTGGCACAGAAGCGGGACCCTGGTCGACACCCTACGACTGCCAGAATGGGATGGAATAAAAAGTGAAGCATTGTTGATGTGGAGTGCTATTTTTTAAGTGGACCGATGGATGAACAGAGAAAACCTATTAAAGGATATAGAAAGCGTATGCGTAACATATGGGAAAAAGGCAAGAACTTAATGTAACCAAACAAATATTGTGTGATAAAGCAAGAATGATTCGATTAAATGGTTGTCTTTCAGATCTTGAAATAGAGGAGATTAAATTAAGGGTTTTAAGAGATGGAATTGAAGCAGAAGAAGTTGTATTGATGAAAGGGATGATAGAAAATGAGGAAGGGATTAAGAATGCAGCTGAACGGGCTGAAGTGGACCATGTGAAAACTGTTGAAAATTTGAATGATGTCAGAAGACGTTAAAGAAACCTTGGACAAACTCAATGAAATTCTAAGTGATGATCATCTAGACGAAGAACTTAGAGGGTTCAAACGAGCTGACAACAGAAAATTTAATGAGTATGTACAGCAGGTGAATCGAAGTTTTTTTAGTTTGAACTAATAACCCTACTGAGACCAATAATTTAATTAAAGCTTGCTTAATTCTCGATGGTCAAGAGTGTGGACTCAAACCTTTTAGAACACGAATTGCTAGGAAGGAAGCATGGTGATCAATGAAATAAGAAAACACATTAGTATTTTTGATATTGCTAGGAACAAGGTGCTAAAACAACCCCTCCAGACCAAGTCCCTTGAAAATAAAACGTTACGAGCTGAAAATTTAACAATTCAGAAAAAACAAGTTGTTTCAAAATGACCAGACGAAGGTGTATTTCGAGGTTAATGCCAAAAAATTTAGTAATGAAAACCGGACGTTGGTGAAAGTAAGGCATTCTGGAATGGGATTTGAAACAAAGACGTTACTTACAATGGAAATCCAGAATGACTTAAAGAATTAAAGGAAGAAGGGAGAAATGATTACTAAACAATGCCAACAGATGCCTAACTGGGAAAGCTCTGGCCCAGATGGGGTCCAAGGTTATTGTCTTAAGAACTTTACAGAACTTCATGAGGGATAAGCAAAAAAAATGAATGATCTGATAATTAACAGAAATGTAGTGGATGACCACCGGGAAAACAATGTTGTGCCAGAAACACCGTACGAACGGCATAGCACTGGACAACTATCGGCCAATTACGTGTCTACCACTACCGTGGAAACTCCTCACAGGGATAGTCTCAAATTATTTGTAAGATTTCCCAGAAGTGAATGATAAATTATCCACAGAGCAAAAAGGATGAAGACGAGAAAACAGGGGGAGGAGGGGCCGAAAGACCAGTTATTGATAAAATGATGATGCGTGATTGAAAAACGAGGCATACAAATTTTGGAATGGCCTGGATAGACAACAAGAAGGTTTACGATATGATTCCACACTTGTGGATACTGGAAACATTAAAAATGGTAAAGGCTACTGATACTGAACTAGAATGTTAATTTAACTTCTGCTAGTGAGTTTCTCGGTAATGTAAACATTAAAAGAGGAATTTTCTCAGCGAACAGCTTGTCTCCCCTACTTTTTGCCCAATGCATGATACCTTTAACTCAGACAATGCCTGAGGTTAAAGAAAAACACATTCTTAAATCCGGCGAAGGTGTGAATCATCTCCTGTTCATGGACGACCTGTATTTGTCCGGGAAGAATGAGAAGGAAATAGACAGTTTGGTTCCTACAGTCCATGTACTAAGTGGTTGGGGTAGTTGGAGAAAGGTAGCTAGGGCAATTTGCGATAGGAAAACCACCATGGGTAAAGGTAAAAGTTTACAAGACAGCAGTGCACCCAGCTTTGTGATATGGTCTAGAAACTGTTGCTACCACCCTGTGACATAAAGCGGAGCTAGAGGTGGGTGAAATGCACATGATGAGGTGGTTGCTAGGTGTGACTCGACTAAATAGAATTCCTAACGACCACATACAAGAAACATCCCATATCAGGAGACTTCGATAGTATGGACACATAGCAAGGCGAGATGCAGATTATGTAGGAAGGAGGGTACAAAGTTATTTAGTCCCTGGTGGGAGGTGAAAAGGGAAGCCAAGGAAAAGGTGGAAGGATGTGACTGACAGAGATATGGAGGCTGTTGGTGCGAGGGATGCTGGTGTCAGGAACAGAACAGGCTGGAAACGGCCGGTCTACTGTGGTGAGCCCTAATGGAATATAGCCAAAAGACAAAGAAGAGAATAATAATAACTGGAAAGTTGGATGTTAAAATCTTGGGGGCTTATCAGAGCTCCCAGGAATGCTATAGAGCTCATAAACTAAAAGTGCATTAAAAATTGGCAGGGAAACCTGTTTTCAGGACAGTCACCACTTGGGGCAATCAACATTAATGTGGGTATCTTGCACCAAGACTCTCTATCACTACTGCTTTATGTCATTATACTCATTCCCAAACTCAGTGTTACAAAAATTAAAGCACAGATATTTTTTTGAAAATGAAAAGCCTATATTAAACCCTTTACTTTTTATGCATAACCTTGAATGTATGGAAGCAGTAATAGTAGTATCAATGCCCTTGTAAGGACAAATAAGTTAGTCACATAAGATACAGGGATGTCATTTGGCATTAATAAATGTGGAGTTTTAGTTCTCAAATATGACAAAGTATGCAGATCCAAATGAATTGATATGGGAGAAAGATTTTTTATTAATGAAATTGAGGAAGAAGGAACTGTAGAAAGACGTGACATACCTAAAGAGGAAATGACGGAAAGAAAAGAGAAAGGAAATATTAATAGCAAGGGTGGCTTTAAATTTCATGCTGAACAGAGGAAATGTTATATAAAAATTAATTTATGGGCTTTGTAATAGAAGTTATTAATTTTTTGTAATAAAGTTATTAACGTTGCACCATAGCTTTTACCCTTGATATAAGGTTGAAAACTTCTATGTTTCTAGAAGTTTAGGATGTAGAGGGCTCACAATTGTTCAACATTGTGTTGAAGAAGTTTTATGTATTGTAAAGTACATCATCAAGAGCCCAAAGAAACTGCTTAAAATTGCAGAAGAGCAACTTAAATTTGTGAGACGAAGTTCTTGAAAAAGATGGAAAGAAGTTATATTGAGGCTAGAAATACTGAATGAGAATGAACTGTTTTGAAAGAAGACCAGATCTCACAATAGAAGACACACAAGAAAAACAATATTGAAGCCAAAGGAGAGGAAAAATCATAAGTATCAACAGTTAAGTTTCAAAGTATGAGAACTTTGGAGGATACACAGTTAAATTAACTTCAAATTAACTTTTCTTATATTCTTAATTGTACAGCATATTAAGTATATTTAAAAATTAGTTTATAAGAATTTGACAAAATCACAAAGTTGGTTAACTTCAGAAATAATAAAGTAAATGATGATGATGACAATAATAATAATAATAATAATAATAATAATAATAATAATAATAATAATAATATGAAAATGTAAAATTGATTTGGGATATCAATATCCAATGTGATAATTTGATAGAGGCGAGAAGACCAGACATAATATTACTTGAGAAGAAAACGAAAGATGCCATCATTATAGATGTTGCTGTACCTGGTGATTGTAGGGCACATGAAAAAGAGAATGAAAAGGTCGAAAAGTACCAAGATTTAAAAATGGAG
>RDPX01000094.1:1136025-1339984 GCA_003991215.1 Morbakka virulenta | reverse complement strand
TAATAATAATAATAATAATAATAATAATAATAATAATAATAATAATAATACTTAGTTACTTAGTCCTAAGGTCTTGGGTGAAGCCTCGCTACAGAGACCATTTTAAGCAGAATGGGTCACCTAAACTGGGAAACCTAAACAGGCCCCAACTACAAGGTCATGTGCTGTTTTTTTATGTACATCAATATTGCACACACTTGGGTGTGATGCATGCACCCAGTTTACCCTTATCGGGCTGGTAGTTGGATGGGTTTGCTGGGGTTTCTACCCCTGAGTCCTCCATGGGCTCGTATTGCTCCACCACTCAATAATAATAATAATAATAATAATAATAATAATAATAATAATAATGGAATTTTCAAATGTCATGAAGAAATGGAGAACTAACTTAACATTAAAAATAGAATAAGAAGAAATAACAAGACCAACAAAGATAAAAGTGGAATAGTTCAAGGGGTCACTGTCTCCACTGTTGTTCTGTTTAGCCCTTGCTCCAATGAGAAAAATTTTAAATAAGACAAAATGTGAATTTAATGTTGGGGACCAGAATATTAATCATTTGCTGTATGTGGATGCTCTTAAATTGTTTGCAAAAAAATTGATGAAAAACCAGCAACATTAATTAACAGGGTCAAGGGTTTTAGTGATGACAACTGAATGGCAATTCAACTTGACAAGTGGCAAAACTTGATAAGTGACCTCAAAGTAGAGATGAACAGATATCTGGGACTAGATGAAGAGGCCAGTATTTAACAAGCATCAATAAAAGATATATTAAGAAATGAGTAGGAAGGTAGAGTGCAAATGGTGGCATCACACAAGGAAGCCATTGGTGGACTGACAAAATAACTTGAGGAAATAGAAGATAAAATATGAATGTGACATGGATGGGCAGGAAAGAAACAAGTATATCTCTAGCATGTGGAAAAAGAAAAATATTAAGAGTCCTTAACACTTTTTAAACCAACTGTAAAACAACTGGTAAAATAAAGCACTCCATGGAAATTATCTGAAGGAACTGAACAACCTTATGCTAATAGAAACACTACTAATGAGAAGTGTTCATTTAAAAGGAATAGGGATTGTTGTCACATAATATCATGCCTCAGAAATAACTTTTTTAAATCTAAAATAATTGGAACTAATGAAGACCCAAAATGAAGTTTGTGAGTAATGCAATAAGAGTGTGGACCATCTAGTAGCAGAAGGAACCTACACCTTTCAAGACAAAAACAACCTGCTACCAGCAGAACAGAAAATATGTAAGAGAGGAAGCTATGGCTGTAACAACCAGCTATTAATCAACAAAGCCATACTTGAAGAGGCCAAGTCAAAGAAGAAGAACTTGTCAACAGCATGGATTGACTATAAGAATGCATTTGACAGTGTACCTCGCACATGGATAGTGAAGACCCTCAATTTCTACAGTTGGCCCAACCATCATCAGATTCATTGCAAAGAGCATGAAAAACTTAAAGACTATCTTGAATCTTCACTTTACAAATGAGCTGTTAACATCAAGACCAATTAACATCAAAGGTGGGATCTTTCAGGGAGATTCACCACTGCTCTTCTGCATTGCACTAGCTCCCCTCAACACCCTGCTCAATAGAACCAATTATGGGTACAAATCAGAGTATGGCAAAGTTAACCACCTCTTCTACATGGACGACTTAAAGACCTTTGCCAGAGATGATAACCAACAATCAGGCCTACTCACTACTGTCAAGACTTTCAGTGATGGCATCAAGATGGAGTTCAGACTCGACAAATGTACCAAACTAACATAGACCTTAATATCAACACCATCACCAAGGAGATAGAACAAGAGGGCAGATATAAGTACCTAGAAGTGAATGAAGGAGACTGCATCCAACACTCTACCATGATGGAGAAGATTCAGAAAGAGTACTGTAGGAGAGTCAGAATGGTACTGAAAAGCAAACTCAATGCAGCCAACCAATTTGAAGCTGTCAACGGCCTAGCAGTACCTGTAGTGGCGTACAGCTTTAACATCATCTACTGGAAACTGAGCAAGCTCAAAAAACTAGACACCAAGACCAGGAAAATGCTGAGCACGGAAAAGATGCATCCCCCAAAAGCAGATGTTGACAGACTGAACCTACCAAGAAGAGGAGGAAGTGGTCTGGTCCAACTTGAACTGACCTTCAAAACTACCACCATAACCATAGACAATACCCAAGATCAACAGAAGACCCACTCCTCCAACAAGTGAAACATATGACGATAAAAAAACTCTACTCAATCAAGAAAGAAGCAGCAAAGTTTAAGCAGGAGCTGAATGTCCCAGAAATACCACCAACAAAAGTAAAATAGGAAGCAAAACACTATGGTCATCTACAAATGCAAAAGTTCTGGGAAGAAAAGGCAATGCATGGAAAGTACCTTAAGAGAATCAAAGAGGCAGATGAAGACCAAGAAAAGACCAACAAATGGCTTAAATCCATCGGACTAAAAGCTAAGACTGTAGGCCCCATCATGTCTGCACAAGACCAGAGTTTGGCCACATGATCCTACCACCACTGCATCATCAAGGATGGAACAGACCTACAGTGTAGAATATGTGAAAATATGAGACCATTGAACACACCATTTTGGGCTTCCCTGTGCTAGCAAAGTAAGAGTACACTGAAAGACAGAAAAAAGCTGGTAGCTTACTTACACTGGAAGATCTGCAGGGAATACAACATCAAGACAGCTGACAAATGGTATATCTGCCCCACACAGTCACAGAGAGCAAGGAGATCATAATCCAATGGGACACGCTGATACAGACCAACAGAGAGATCAAAAGAAATATGCCAGATATCATCATCAAGAATAAGACAAACAAAGAATGCATCCTTATAGACATGACCATACAATCTGATTGCAACACCCCTGTCAAAATTCAAAAACCTCAAGATTGAAATCAACAGGATGTGGGGTACAAAGACCTCAACCACTGGTAAGTGGTCATTGGAGCTTCGAGACTTGTGAAGAAGGGATTAGAAAAATACACTGAGAAAACCCCTGGTAAAATCAACATCCAAGAAGTCCATTAGATAGCCCTCCTTGGAACAGCACACATACTACGGAGAGTACTATCAATAAAGTAGAAAGCAACAGCTACCCTCTAATGCCTTAAGACCATTGTTTGGACCCAGCTCTAAAGGACATAATAAACTATGCAGAAAGTAAAATACATAATAATAATACTATAGGACCATCTAGAGTAGCATATTGAATGTGTGGCCAACACCCAGAGAGAATTATCCACATTGTCAGTGTGTGCATGCCACTTGCTCATTGCAAGTACAAAAAGCAACATGACAAACTGTGCTTGAAACCTTCACTGGAAACTTTGTCTGATGTATGAAATCCAGTCATTGAGACTGATAAGTTGAAGATTCTGTAGTATTTCAAAATACAGGTCAATGTTTGAGATCAACATAATAAACCAGACATACATTGTCCTCATGAAAGGTATCTGGGAATGTCTAATTATTGATGCTCCTTGTCCAGGTGACCACAGGGTTATACAAAAAGAATGCAAAAAGATCCTATGCTACCCTGGCCTGAAAATTGAAATCCAGCATATGTGGAATATTAAACCAACCCTCACCCCAATCAAAATTGTAGCTCTGAGAAGTATTCCACTCAGAATGAAAGGATTTCTGCAGCAACTGAACATAAAGCATGCTATTGGCAGTTTCCAAAAGGCTACCACCTTACTGGGAACTGCACACATTTTGCAAAAAGTTCTCAGTATCTAAAATACCCTCAGTGTCTCAAGTCTAATGAAACGGACCTGATGCTGAAAATGACAATACTGGAAGTTAACATCCACACAGAGCAAATCAGATAAATAATTTGTCCAGACTGTGGCATTAAACTGCATCTAGTTGTGGAGTTTTGACATGGGCAAATAAGGTTACCTTTTGCCACAACTACATCTGGGTCACCCTTAGTTAAGGTGTAGCACCTGTTAGCCTACTCCCAGACCTTGAAATTCCAGGTTCACATCTGGCAAAGTAAAGTCTGTCTGGGTGGACATACTGCATGGTCATGAAGACCAAGTGGCATCTGGCACAGAATATCCAATCCCTTGACAAAGACTGACTTACAAGAAAGAACACTCAGAACAATAAACTTGTCTTTCTGAGTATAGTTTATCACTTTAGTGTTGAGATATACTCAACCTCCCTTTCCTCTTTTTAGCCAAAACAAAATTGTAAGCCTTGGTTGGCAATTGTCCTGTGAGAAGCAAAAATCAGAATAATAAACCAACCACAGTTGTAAATTCCAGGTTGATGTCTGGCAGGATATAGCTCTGTCACATGGTCTGGATTGGGTCTTTAGCTTTGAATAGCAGCTCTCCTAGAGATGGTCTATCAATAAAAATATTGGTGGTGGTGGAACCTTGAATTTACTAATCCTCTAATGAATGTTAAATGCAAAATCATAACAATGAAAATAACAGTGTGAATGAGGCTCTAACTGCATGTGAAGGTCTCTTGCCTGGCAGGTGTACCCCTGCACAACAACAGGGACCCAGTAGTCATCCTGCAACTGCTATAATGAAGTGGACTAAGGAAGTATACAGGATTGTTATGGAATGCTATTAGCACAGTAAACCCTTTAATGACAAAGGTAAAGCTATTGGAGTAAATGGATGGTTATTGGTTTAAAATTATAAATGATCAGAATGGGAATAGAAAATGAATCACAAACAAATGAAACAAGATTAAACAATATGCTGGATGAAGAGAGACATGTATGAGGGTGGAAATGAAACAATCACCCAAACAAATGAGAGAGGAGAGAGAGAGAAGTAGAGGAAAACAACATAAATCAGGAACAAAAACAAATTATAGATCAGCTTTGAGAAATTCTGTGAATGTGAAAGGATTGTAATGCAGTCAAAAAAGAAAGTTAATGAAGCCACCATGTTTATAAAGACTAGAAACACCACCAAAAAAAATAATTGGACAGGAGCCACAATTATATGGGTTGCAAGTAAATTAGGGTTAAAGACATTTGAAAGGAGGCAAAAGATGGTGCCTGAGTGGCAGAGGATTGAAAATGATATTAAAAAGTTGAAGCATGATGTAATTTACTCAAAATGAAATGAAAGGGGCAGCTAAAAGAAAAATATAGAGTGAAACGAAATGGGTTAAACACTGCAATGGAAGAATGGAAACAAAGAATGATGCCAAAAGTGAAAAAATTAAGCAAAATGAGCAAGGAATCAAACAATATTGTCAAAATAGATTATTTAATGGTGATCAGATAAGAAGTTTGTGGTGAGTCAAGTTGAGCTATTATTAGTATGGGTGAGATGATGAGGACAGCAGGAAGTTTGGGTGGGATCAGCTGGAATGTTGAACAGGAGCATAATAAGACCAGTTGGCTTATGGAAACAAAAGGAAGGTGGCAGAGGTTGAATTGCATAAGTGGTAGTTATAACAAAAGAGAATAGTCTTGTACAATACATTTTGAATTCTGAAGAAACACTTACAAAAGGTGTGAAAGTAACTGACACCATTCAAATGAAAGGAACCCTGGAGAAGAAAGTGGTTAAAAGATACAAGTGGGAGGAATGTAAAGAAAGTTGGGGAAAAATATGTATGGCCAGTTTGTGAGAGATTTTGTGCTGATATAGTAGATTAAGAGAAGTCATGGAATTGGCTAGGACAAAGTGACTAGAAAACAAAAACAGAGGCTCTAATATGTGCAACACAGAAACAGGCCATTCGGACAATCTACATCAATAATAAAATTGATAAAACTGAAGATAGTCTTTTGTGTAGAATGTGTGGAAAAAGTGGTGAGTATACAGCACTTAATTAGAGAGTGAGAGTGTGAAAAGCTAGCACAAGAAGAATATAAAAGAAGACACAACAGAGTTGCAGAAGGATACACTGAGGCTTATGCAGGAAGAACAGTTTAGAAAGAGAAATGATATGAACATTCCCCAGAAGGGCCAATAGAAAATGACAATGTAAACATTTTGTGGGTCATCAATAAAAAATACATGCATTATCACTGATACCACTGTACCAGGTGACAAAAGAATAGAAGAGAAAGATTCTTGGGCTTTCAAAAAGTGCAATTGGTAACTGCTCTGATAGAAGCTCTGTGGTGTGTTAGCAATGGGTTTCAGAAATGGATTCAAAACAAAAACTGGAGAATAAACAATGTTGTGGATATGCAGAAAACAGCCTTGTTATGAACAGGAAGGATATTAAAGGGATTACAAGAAATGTCATAAGTGGAAGAATGAACCTTATTAGCCCTACGTCATTATTTATGACTCACCTAATAGGGAGATACAATGGCAATAACAGTTGGATGATGACTTGCCAGTCAGCTGCATGACCTTCACCAGTTGTGTGTGTCCCAAAAGGGCTGACAATCACACATTTCTGTTTAATGGATAGGAGTAGTGCTGTTTAATGAGGATGAAGAGATAATAGAAATGAGAACAAGATGTTTGAACAATTTTCACAAGCTAACTACTCCAACAATGGAGAAAATTGAAGAAAGGGAGAGATCGATTAAAATTTACAGCAAAACTGTGAAAAGAGGAGAAAGCAAGAACAACAACAACAACATAGAAAAGGGAACAAACAAATGGTTAGGAAAGCATGAGTAAATGAACATGAGAAAGTACAGACATCACTGAAAATGAAGGTGGGAGATATTTTGTTGATGTGAACTAAGGAGGTAAAATTTGGTTAAGGATTTGTTCAATATCATAAAGAGCAGCATAACTGAAAACTAATATGGAGAAAACTAAAGAAAGAACTCAAGGAGAGAACAAAAGAAGTGTGCTTTAAGAAATTTGAGGGGAAAAAATCCAAAGTGAAATAATATTGGGCTATAAAAAAGAGAGCTATGTCTGGTTTAAGTGCAACACAGACTCTAGGAAGACAGCACCTATATAAGACATGCTGGAGCAGATGGTGGAAACAGGAGTCTGGAAGAAATTTAAAGGAATTGTAAAAGTAGAATGTGACAGGTTATGTGGTGAAATAAGGGAGATGATTTGTGTTTGAGAACAATGGCAAAAAGTTCTTGGGGGATTGGGAACATAAAAAATGGTCACACTGTACAGCAAGAAGACCAGACAGGACTTTGAAGGTTGAGATAAAAAGACAAATATACATTGTGGATATAGCATGCCCTTGAGAACAAATTAAACTGGCAAAGAAAAATGAAAAGATGACAAAATATCAACTACTGAGTTGTAGTGGAATGAAGGAATTGAAAAATGTGACAAATGAACTATTTGATGAAAAGGTTGCAGGTAAACTTGCCAATGAAATCCAAAAGACAATGTTATGGGAAAGTGAAACAATTGTCAGAAAAGTATTGTCTGGGTAATTTGGAAGAATGATGTTTAAATTAGCTACCAAAACTTGTTGGCTAAAGACTCTGGATATATATATATATGGTAAAATATGTGTCCTGTGTATCTGTGGTTACAAAGTTAAATAATAATGCATATTTTTACCCATCCATCACCAGATGGTGTGTAATCACTTAACAATAATATTAATAATAAGAAAAACTAGGTTTACATGATCCTACTACTACTGTTACTTTTTCACTGGTCTGATATTAGCAGGATGGTAGTGTCCTGCTAGCTAACCCCCATCCCCACCCTCTCCTTGTACAACCTAGATTAAGATATTGCTCCCATTGAAAGCTTGTTCAATGATAATAGTTAAGATATTTATCTCAAATACTGGGAAAAGTATAACTTATAGAGCACATAATAATAAGGTTCTAATATCAGTTATGAAAGTTGCACCTTAAAATTGGAATTTTTTTCTTTCCTTTGATGTATTGTGAGAACAAAATGAAAACCAATTTTAACTGTAATGCAATGTAATTTGTTCAGGTTTGATTGGAACAGCTTCAAAATAAAAAAGTACTGGAATGTGGTTGAATGGACTTAGCCATGATGGCAAACATAAAAACCAAAGAATATACAAGAAATGCAAAGTTGCCAAAATACAACATGGCATGTGCAGGGGCATGTGTGTGTAATTACAAAGAGAGCAATTACAGGTCTATCTAAAATACTGACCCTAGTCCAAATTTAGCCAAAAACAAAACTATCAAATGGGTAAATCTATGTAAAAATGATAATAAAATTCTATGCAGGGTTTCAGCAAACACCTATCAAGATATAACACAAACCCCCCATACAAAAACTTATGCCATGCAAAGGATATTTAACTCTTCTGGGGCCTACTCTACCAAGACAGTCAATTATGCCATTCATACAACCTTGGAAGTAAATATGATGTATAACAACCTAATTATGAGCAGTCCTCTAACAACTAACAACCACTCAAAGAACAATTTTCAAAGGACCACATGATCTGTCTACATAAATAAATGAAAGCTTCCTCACATATGTAATCATCTTCCTTGCACTAAGAAGCGGTAAAGTTTAACCTCCCAACTTTAAAAAACAAATTCATATTCTCCCTGCTCTGTGAAAGCCAAAAACATTTGCAAACTTTTTGTGCATTTTTCTACATCTATAAAAACCAACTGCTTCAAGTGTTTTGTCTGTTAAACAACTTCCTGCTACCAGCCTATCAAAAGTGATTTCTGTTTCAATGACCCAACACCCTGTAAAAATAATTAAAAACTCACTTCAAAATGAAATTGCTTTTAAGTTTATTATTTTATTTACATTTCTATATGACACCCTTTATTTCCATAAAAAATATCAAACAAACTTATAATTGCTGGCTATTCCAGTCTTCTGCATATGGAAAAGCAAAGTTACCTGTGGAAAATGTGGCTGCTGCTGCTGCTGCTGTTGTTGTTGCTGCTGTTGTTGCTCATATCTACGGGCAGCTGCAACTACTGCATAGGCCTGATTTAAAGAATCTGGCATTGGTTTGTTAAATGGATTTTCCTGTCCCATATACTGTTGTCTGATGTATTCTGGCCTAGCTGTAAATCCTGGATATTGCATCATCTGAGCATTTTGCATTCCCATCCTTGGCTGTGAAAAATTGTTTATAGGTGAAGGTCCACGAAACATGTCCTGGAAATGAATAATAGAATATCACTGCAATACTATCCTAACAAACACTCAAACCACTTACAATGCTACCCTTGGCAATTATAATTATAACAGATCTCAAAATAATACATTTCCAGGTATCACAATTATTCAATTTATGAAAGGAAGCTCTGGAATTTGTAACCTTATTATCCTGTTTATTTCTACATCAAATGGCCCCATGTTTATTGTTTACAACAGTGGTATGTTTATAGAAGGGGCAACAACTAGCTCTGCCAGGCCATGAAAGTTCTAAAACTGGACTGCTTCAAATTGTTAAATTATTATCACAGAGAAAAGATAAACTTCTTAACAGTGTGCAAAAATTTTAACAGAATTATTACACATGTGGAACATGTTGGCAAAAGGATCTGATAAAGAACATAGCTGTGATAGTTCAAGTATACTCTTCTAGGAAAAGATTACACTAACATCTTGATCACACAAACACAAATCATTATTGTCTAACTTGCAAAAACAACTTCTTAAAAGACATATGAAATTCAAAATACAAATATAAAAGTTGTACATATATGAAAAAATATCCTTATTCTCATTGCATTCAAGTTTATAGTGTTTACTGTATCAGTAAAAAATATTTGTTGTATTGTACTGGAACTGCCTAACAAAACTATTTTATTTATTTATTTGTCCAAGAGTTTCAACATTGTATGTGATTAGCCCAACAAAAATGACTCAATACCATAACTGACTTTTAGCTGTACATTATTTGTTTGATTTGAATTAAAACATCAGGGTTTTCTAATGATATGGGCCACTCCTTTTTTCAGTCTTGAAAAACCTTCAAACCCCTAAAATCAACTGGCATGAAACAGCTTTGGTAGTAGCACTAATGAAATTAATCTTTAATCAACCATGAAAGCAATCTTTTTTATCCACACAAATAGCCACATATAAACATTACTATAATAAACTGCCTTATCTATGCTGGTTACTAGTAACCAGGACCTTTCAAATCAAAGTTGTTAGTATGAAGAGATTCTTAGCATGCTGCTCCCCTTGATACCTGACTACCTGATAATGCCAGCAACAAATTGTACTCTTTGGCTTTTAAAAGACTGTCTTCAAGTTCCTTTACAGATAGTAAAATGTTCATTACTTTTATGTAGACATGCATATATTGTCATTACAAAAAGGCAGGAGTAGCCGTGGGTTAATGGTTAGTGCAACTGCACAGTAACCAAGAGTTCCGGGTTCAATTCCCCGAGCTGTGGAGGAGAATTTGGAACTTTGCAAAGAAAAAAAAGCCATTGGTTGGCGTCAGGAAGGGCACCGGCCAAGAAATTCCTCAATGCCAAATGAAAGTCCCTCTGAAGGGCACCGTCTGAGCAATCATTGAAATGATTATTTATCTCTAATGATTTATTCAAGATAAATATGTTAACAATAAAAATCATAAACAGCATTGCCATACTTATATTGTCTGTGACTTCAGTATTGTGGATTGGTATTTGATATTGTNAGTAGCCGTGGGTTAATGGTTAGTGCAACTGCACAGTAACCAAGAGTTCCGGGTTCAATTCCCCGAGCTGTGGAGGAGAATTTGGAACTTTGCAAAGAAAAAAAAGACATTGGTTGGCGTCAGGAAGGGCACCGGCCAAGAAATTCCTCAATGCCAAATGAAAGTCCCTCTGAAGGGCACCGTCTGAGCAATCATTGAAATGATTATTTATCTCTAATGATTTATTCAAGATAAATATGTTAACAATAAAAATCATAAACAGCATTGCCATACTTATATTGTCTGTGACTTCAGTATTGTGGATTGGTATTTGATATTGTTTAATAAAAGTAAGAAATGAAAAGTGACATTGCCCTTGAAACATATTCCTCATTTTCGTCTTGCATGAACCAAGATATTATTGACTATTCTGAATAATCAATACTCTTGTTGTTGGGTTGCTGGGTATACAACTCATAATTAAATTTTATACAATTTTACAATTACTGATAAAATCCATCCATCCATCCATCCATCCATCCACACAAGGAATCTACCTTCTGGGAAGATGAAAACATCAATTGGCAGTTAACCAACAGACTCATATATACCTTCATTAAGCCTTTTGTCAAAACAAGTTAAACATTTTTGGTATAACTGAGGGGAGTTGCTCTACAACTTAGAAGGTTGGGCAGTACTGTAAATGAGTTTGATGTGAAAGCTGCTGTTCATACTTAGCATCTTTAACTGAGTGTTTACAAAGAAAGAAAATTCAAGGACCCTTGGCTGACATAAAAAAGGCTGCTATCAAAGCTTCACAACCTGGACTTACAGACAATGTTAAATCTGCAGTTATATTTGCCTTCAAATACAATTCATGGGGTCTGAATGTGAAGAAAACTGTGAAGCAATTCCTTTTATTCCTAAAAAACTCCTGTGCAGAAGGATCTATTTCCAGATTGTTTAGTCATGTTGCTAACAAAAGGGTTTTGAGCAACCATAAAACATCAAACCCAAAATTACAAACAGACAGAAGTGTGGGTATAAAAATGTGACTGAGGCTGTGATTCCTGTAATAACCATTGTTCAAGCAACTTTCATTATGTCACACACAACTGGATAGAGGTTTGGAATACATCATTGTCCATCTTAAGTGGAGAAACATTTATGCTACCTGTTATCAAAGCTGTGGTAAAAAAGGTGTAGGATTAACAATGCCATGGAAAACACAACTTACAAACTACAAAGCCATAAGAAAGAAGGGACCCAGACCTGCAATACAGTATTTCATTTTATTACAGGCTATCCAGATAAAAAAGTCCTTGACTTAAAATTTATTGTTGATTTGGTTAATAATTACAATTACTTTCTAATGGTGAAATTTATTCTGCAACATGAGAGAAGTAAAGGTTTTGGTCAGTAACATTGGTCACACAACACCAGGGATTTAAAGGTATGCATGATAGGTTTAATAACAACATAATGAAAAAATATTACTATTTTAATATTAACAACTTCATTCCATAATAGTAACATCTGAAAATTTTTGTAAAGAAACTACTGTTACAAGAAAGTGGACTGATATGTCCATAAAAATTTACCAAAAATCCATTTCAAACTCTTTTATTCAAATTTTTTCTGATGTGAATATGCACTCAATTTGTATCCTATGACACCAAGATCAAGTACCTTGGACCCCTTAAAACTCAAAAATCAGTTTAAAATTTATTCTGACACAAGGATTACAAAACATGTCATCTTATTCTGAATAAAAACTTCTTAGTGCCACACAACCAAACTATTTTTACTTGAAATTTTAAAGTGGTATACAAAATAGGTCATTTTCAAAAGGTCATTTCATTTATAAAAATGTGCTATGTAAAAATGCAAAGAATAAAAGTTGATACATTCTATGCAAATAGAGTTATTCAAAAAGGGAGTAAAGCTGCCCTTTTCCCATTTCCTCACCCATTATGTGGTGCATCAATAAAACCATAAAAATATTTTAAAGAAATTCTCCTACAAGGAAGGCTTTAAACAAATTTACATTGTGAACATTTCACAGGAATAACATAATAATTATTGTAGTATCATATATTTATTGAAATCCTTTTCATATTCTGACACTTTATTTTGCTGTATAGTCTACTGTTCCCTTTATCATTCAATATGACATTTCTTTATATGTCATAAACAAAAACCTGGTACTAACATAATGAAATAGAAACTGCCGAAGATGCTGGACACAAAAGTTGTGTGGGGTTAATATCATTGAGGGTATCAATAAGTGGGCTACTATTGTATTGAGATACTTAAGTGGTTTCCTCAGCTAAAAAAATGTTGAACTTCAAGAGATTCATCAGAAAGCAACAAAGCTCTCACAAGAGACTCAACACACGGAGCAATGTCAACAGATTATACACACCCAGGAAAAGAGGGTAGAAGGGGACTCGTGAGCATTAAAGATGCTGTTATTCTCTCAAGTTTGTCTAAAAAGATTGATTGTTGAAGACAGCAAGAAAGACTGTTAGTTGCAGCTAGAATGATACTGACAACAAGGATGCTGAAACAAAAAATGAATCTAAGAGAAGGAGCAGATAAAAAAGGAAAACCAACTGGAAAGAGAAAGTGATACATGACCAATTCATCAGATGAACTGGCAATGTGGCAGATCAATATCAATGGTTGTTGCTGTAAAAATGATTACAGTGCATAACAGTAAACAACAAATGCTAGACTATATACTTTCCCATTTCATATGATATATTTGTACTGAGACTTCTCAATGGAACTGAAGAAACTGTGGGGAAAAGTGAAAATAATCCCAGTTATAACTGAAGTGCTAGGAATAACACCAAGACCCATGACAAAAAGAGTGAAGAAAACTTGCATAGGTATCAGGATAACAAATTTCCAAAAGACTGTGTTTTTAGAATCTGTCAGAATCCTCAAACAAGTACTTGAAATTTAAAGGAAATTGTTGTTACTAAAGTTCAGGAACATGAACCCACTAATAAAATAAAAAAAACAAAATCTGAAATCACTGTGAAAACAGAGATGATGATGATGATGATGATGATAATAATAATAATACATCCTGGGTATGACATTAAAATGCATCTGCCTGTAGAGTTTTGACATGGGAGAATGAGGTCACCATTGAGCAAAGTGTAGTACCTGTCAGCTCTCTCCAGGGCGATGAAGTACCAGATTGGCATCCAACAAGGGCTATTCTGTCATGGGTAGGGGGAAATCTTTAGTCTTGGTTGACAACACCCTAGAGATGGTGTTACAAAAAAAAATACTGATGGTAATGCAATCCAAAATTGACTTCTCCCATACCTATGTATAATGTTTTCAAACAAAATAGTAAACAACTGTGTTAATGAGGCTGGAACAAATAATGGTGAAGGTCTCTCACATGGCAAGTGTCCTGTGAGAGAGTAGCACAGGCCTGGTTGTCATCAAGCTACTCCAAGAACAAAAGTAAGGCAGAAGTGGTCAAGAGAAGAAAATATGTTTGTAATGGAGTGTTACTACAGAAGTGTACCAAACTGCAGAGGTTACAGGAAACATATGTTTGGTCTTTGGAGGGAAATGGGGATGATATTGTCACTGAGCAGTGCCTGGTTGATCAAAGTAATCAAATAAAAAAATGGGGTTGACTAAAGAGTATGGATGAGATACTAAATGAGGAGAGAAAAAGCTTATCATCAATGTGAGCTGTTGATAAAAACAAACTTGATTGAGAAGTGCAAAATGTCAATAAGCTTTTAAAAACATAAAAATAGATGACCTAACCAAAATAAATGATTTGATCTGTGGTGGTACTGTGCTTGTTGCAGAAAAGCTCAACCTGTTTAAGAGAAAACCCAAGAAATCAAAACCCACTTAGGAGCATTGATTAGAGCAACAAATCAGAAACCTGAATCAGCATTATTGTAGAATGAAAATGAAACTGTAAAACAAAAGCACCTTGGTAGATTGAAACAAAAATATCAAATGAATGAAAAGGGGAAGAGCTCTATATTAGAGACAATAAGGCAACAGATTTTAACCGAAGAGGGAAAACTGAAAAGATACCAAAATAGAATCAGTCAATACAACCTGAATGGGCAAATGAGTAATAGCAAGAGAAACTGAATGCAGAAGAGATGAAAAGGTTTTGGAATAATATCTGGGATAACCCAAAAGAACATCAAGGAGATGCAAAATGATTAAAGGATCTAAGAGAAGACCTTCATAATAAAGAACAACAGGAGGATTTGAGTTTCAGTAGTGAAAATTTTAAACTTGTCCTTAAACTGGAAAGCACCAGGGCCAGATGACATTCATGGCTTCTGATACAATATGTTATCATCACTTCATGCTGGATGACAAAAGGAAGAACAGTTCTCATACAGAAGGATCTCATCATCATCATCATCATCATAATATTCGGTTTAATGTCCGTTTTACATGCTAGCATGTGTTGGACTATTTCTTGAAATTGACTTCCAAGTTATCCTATCCTTCACCAGGTCTCTGCTGACACCTTTTTCTTTCAGATCCATCCTTATCACTTCCTCCCATGTTTTCTTTGGTCTTCCTCTGCCAGTGGTTCCTGTCACCTTGATTGTTCCGAATATACTTGCCCAAGCAAAGGAAATATTACTAGCAACTACCGCCTGATAACATGTTTCCCTTTGATGTGGAAAATGTTGACAGGTATAATTGCAGAGGAGAAACTCCTCACAATGCACAAAGCTCTCCATCCAAAGGATGATGTTGACAGGCAAAATGTAGGAAGAAGATGGTGAAAGAGGCTTATTTCAATCAATGAGTTGTTGTTGTGTGTTGGGAATTCAGAGCTCAGTTTGAGAGATGTTGAGAAAAGTAATGGACTAATAAGTGTGGCAAAAGATGGGCATGGAGAATCTTGAGGAGTATGTTGATGTATTTAAAAAACACTGGGCTGCAGAGAGAAAAACAGGTGGAAAGAAAAACCAATACATGGGCAGTTTGTAAGGCAAATGAAGGATATAGATGATATGTCATGGGCAGGGCTCAGAAGTGCAACATTAAAATGAGAAACTGAATCACTACCGCTGAACAAAATCAATGAAATTACATCAAGGCAAGAATAGATAGAAGCCAGGAAAATAGTCAAATAGTTGTATGTGAGAACAAAAAGAAGAAACAATAATGCATATTATTTGTAATTGCATGAAACTTGCACAAAAAGAATACAAAAGGAGACATGACTAGGTAGGAACAACAATCCAATGAGAATCATGCAAGTGGCTTGACTTTAAACATACTGAAAAATGGTATGAACACAAACTAGAATCTGTCCTTGAAAATGAAAAAAGCCAGTTGCAATGGGTTGAAATGCAGACAGATCATCATATAGAAGCTAAAAGTCCTGACCTTATATTTGTTGACAAAGAAAAAAAATACATGTCAGATTGTGGTTTTTGCAATACCTAGAGATTAAAGAGTTGAAATGAAAGAACAAGGAAAATGAGAGAAATATTAAGATATGGCAAGAGAACTAAAAGTTCCATGGAATAAGAAAGCAACTGTTAATCCAACAGTTATTGGGGCTTTATGGGAGCAGTTCCAAAGTCATTGAAAAATAGATGAAACCCAATAAGAATTCAAACAAAGTTTGAAACCATGTCGACTACAGGATTGTTGAATACAGTCAGGATCAAAAGGAAAGTAATGGAGCTCTGGAGAGGCTTGTTGCCACTGGAACTTCAATAGGATCTTCCAACTGTTTGTGGAATGTGTGGAAAATGAGAAGAAACTATTGTGCATGTAGTGACAAAGTGAGAAACTGCCCTGAATTCAATACAAGAAAAGGCAACATGATAGGGTAAGGAAACTAATCCAATGGGAGTTTTGCAAAAAGTATGGTTTTGAACTTATGGAGAAATGGTATGATTATAATCCAACTGGCATTTTGGAAAAAAAAAGTAAGGGACTTTGAAGGATTTCAGAATTTAAACGTAGTAGATGAATCACAAACAAACTGATATTGTCCTATATGATAAAGAGACAAATGAAAGCGAAATCATTGATGCAACATGCATGTTTGACAGAAGAGTGGCCAAAAGACAAGAGGAGAGGAAAAAAGTACAAAGACCTTAGAGAAGTGACAAAGCTAGAGAGTGTAAGGAAAGTAGTGAAATTACCCATCATTAGCAAGCCCTTCGTGCACTAAGCAAAAACTTCAAAAAAGAAATGCTGAACAATTTCCAATGAGACAAATGGTATTGTTACTGCAAAAGACGTGTGCTTTGAACAGCAAATATAATTAAAAGTCTGGACACCTAAGCTTGAGGAATTTAATCCACTACCCCGACAAAGGCTGCTAAACAACATGTATATATATGTATATATGCTAAATACGTCAGCCCAACTGCTTTAACGGAAAACTGTGGAAAAGAACTTCACATGCTTCACAAAATCAAAATAACTAAAAAAATAAGACTAGATAAATTATTTCAACATCCTAAGTAACCCCATGTACAATAAGAATACAATACAAAACCTCTGGTCATACATCTTAAAGTAATGTTTCATATTCTTTAACATTTTATTGATGAATCTTCCTGATTCATGTCTTTCCCATGATCTTGAATTTGCATGTTTTCTGGGGCAAACTAGCAGAGTAGTTGAACCATTATACTAAAAACCCCATTAAATATGACTTCTTTTATATATTGGAAAATTAAGTAACATGCATTCAAAATGGTTTTACTTTAATGGGTTAATCTACTAAAAATTAAAATTTACAGAAAAAATTCACAAATGAACAACTAAAATATAATTATGACTGTGGTTTCATGCTAATACTTTGAAAATGAAGTTCATATTATATATAATTAGCTTCATTCTACCTAAATGAATTACAGCATTTAGTCCAAAAACATCTGTACAACTATTGAAACTATCTTTTTAACTCAAGATTATGTAATTATAAAAAGGAAAATAATTGGTAAGACATACGGTCTCTTTGTTGGCTGTTATACATATTAAAATGGTAATGGCAATGACAAAGACAAAGTGACCTTCAATATGACAAAACTGTTATTCTCACTTAAATGCACTACTATAAACTATATTCAGCCAAAAGTTTCAATTTCCTACAGATAAAACACACACTGGGTACTGTTATCTGTATTTAATATTAAAAGTATAGGCTTGCAAATTTTAAATGTGCAAATATTGCTATTCATTGAATCTGAAGCATACAGAAAATCACTGTGTAACAAGGTTAATGTAATGTTAAAAGAAAATAGCTCAGCAACTTAAATAGCTAGCCCCTTAACTCTTAGTAGACATCCAGGGGCACAGGTCTGTTTGTTAATGTTATCAAAACTAGACATATATGAAAAAAAGCCACCAAAAACTCGACATTCTGCAAAATACATCTTCCATAATGTTTCTCTTCAGGTATGAACGCTGACCAGGGCATCATTGATGTGGGTCACAAGCTACTCAGAGAACATTTGGATTAACATTGTGTTGAAAGATATTTTTGTTTCAGGAGGATCTGAATATTGCTGAAGAATTGTGGATTGTGTTAGCTGTTTCAGAAAGAATTGTTACACAGTTTACTTTGTGGATTGCTGAAGCAAACAAGAGCACTGAAAAAAGAAATTAGAAGATTAGATTCCTTTGTGTTTTGTATTCTCCCCTGGATTTGACAAATTACCACTGCAATATAAAGAAAAACCTTTTTAACAAGTTTCATATCTAAATCATAATATACCAACCACAAATACTCTTGAAGTCAAAAAAGTGCAAGGGGTCAGGCATCTTTTAGGAATGTTCCACAAAGAATGCCTGATCCCAATGCTACCTTAATTCAGAAATTATGAAACCCAATTTTTTCAAACTAAATTACTCACTTTATCTACAAGAGTCTATACTGTTGTACACTGGTACTGTCTGATATGTAGTATCATCATTAAAAGTTTAATGTGTTCAAATTTCTGTTGACTGGGTACCTTCTTGTAGAAGGATCTAAAAACTGTGTGGTTTGAATCCTTTGTATAAGAATTGTGGTTTAGTCTGGTATTGAATGGTGCAAAACNAATCATAATATACCAACCACAAATACTCTTGAAGTCAAAAAAGTGCAAGGGGTCAGGCATCTTTTAGGAATGTTCCACAAAGAATGCCTGATCCCAATGCTACCTTAATTCAGAAATTATGAAACCCAATTTTTTCAAACTAAATTACTCACTTTATCTACAAGAGTCTATACTGTTGTACACTGGTACTGTCTGATATGTAGTATCATCATTAAAAGTTTAATGTGTTCAAATTTCTGTTGACTGGGTACCTTCTTGTAGAAGGATCTAAAAACTGTGTGGTTTGAATCCTTTGTATATACTAATCCCAATAGTATATATATACATATACATATGTATATTGTATATATGTTACCAGTAATTGTAAAATTACAAGTAAACTCCACTGGTTTACTGGTAATAATGAAAAGTGATGTTTTTTTCACAATGCAGAGCTAAAATATTAAGTATATTATGACAACCATAGTCTGCATAGTAAGTAAACGTCACAGAGACTGATGTTGTTACTTTAAATTCCTAACTATTTTATGTACCATTAATGAGTTAACATTTTTAACATCAAAAAATTATTCTTATAAAATAAACTTTTAGTCTGTTACTGAAAGGTCATGTTCCCTTTCCTTGTTTTGTCCCATTACTGACAAAGAAATGTTTCATTTAAAACTTGTTCCTTAGATCTTATTTTATCAAAAAGCTAGATATCTTCAGTCAAAGGTGGTGAACATACCTCAACACTACAATTAAGAAACATTAACACACTCTCTTCACAGATCTTACTACAGATTGCTATATTTTTTTGCTGTGTGAATAAAAATAAGAACAAATTTCTAAAATCTTGTTTCAAATTATCTACAGTACTATACAAAAAAGAAAAAAAAACAACAATCACTTTTGCATTATGCGTCAATATTGTGCCAAACACTTTTATCCTGACATTTCAAGCATTCTACAAATCTGGCAACACATTTCAAAACCAATCTTCTTTTTCTTGGTTTTTTTAACACCATGGCTGAGAAGGTAACAGAAAATACCCAGTTGGTAATTCAAAATTAACATGTTAATCAATAATTTGTATTTCCTTTCTGTTTTAAGGCTTTGCAAACTAGTCTAGCTTAAGTGTAACTGATTATTGTGTTTTGAAGCGCAATTTGGGAAAAAATTTTTCAGGTCCAATGTCTGCCGGTGGATAACACAAAAGGAACTAATTTGACTGGAAAGGATATAAATCAAAAAGGATTTTTGTGGTTTAACAATTGTTGCCTGTGGATTACCTGGGGAAGAATACAATATAAGGGATTAAATGATTCTACGACTCTTGTTGTTTCAAAAAGACAAAGGGAAGGTAGGAGCCATACACTAAAAATCTACCAATCACAATTAGCTTTCATGTTTTCCCAGGTGGTCCGCTAATTTCAAATATGACTTTTGCGACCCGGCGTGACATTGGTAAACCTGTAGCAAACTAAATAGCTGTTTATGCGGAATTCCTAGAAATCAGCTTACTAGAGAGGTCAGATTGGTCAGCAGTGTTGTCAAGGTGGCAAATATGCATTTTACTTGGCGCGAAAAAAGTTAATAATAAAAATACATTCATTTTAATATGGCTCATCCTGTTCTTTAATGGGAGAAAGTCGTAACTTTTGGCGGCAAAAAATCCAATCTTTTAATGGTAACTTTTATGCCAAGTTACTTTCCTGGTAAAATGCAAATAGCGAAAAATTCTGGCACACTGCATTTAATAAATGAATTTTTAAAAAAAATTAATCCAGCATCTGACTGGCGCTCGTCACCATGCTGTCGTACAGAGAATTGCGTCATTGCAAATCTAAATGCCGAAATGCTGTCTTTCATTAGTGGGTTAACTCGAACTTTCGAATTCGAACACTATACTGGCTTCATTAAATTCAAACCACCTAAAACAAAACAAACGGAGCCTACCTTTGGTTGAAGGAAAAGCAAAGCAAGTTTATTAAAATTGCTTTAACAAAAATGGTAAATTGACTTACACGGGAGGGAGCACCAGAGAAATTCTGCATCATTTGCTGCCTTCCATGGCCATAATTCGTTGCAAATTCATCTTGTGGCATCCTAGATTTTCCAGTGGACGAATAGTATGTGCCATAGCCGGATGATGAAGGATAGTTTTCTCTACCCATCATCATACCCGAGGCCTGATTGGCACTCATTCCTTGAAAATTTGGGCTATCTTTCATCATGTGATAGTTCGGCTCAGGCCTTCTTGGGCCTGGGTGTGGGAATGGATATGATGGCTGTTGGCTTGGGCTCTGCAAATCAAACTGATCAGAGTTGTTAAGGTATCGTGACATTCCGTTCTCAGTTCTGAAAGGTGAGCCATATGGAGCAGGCAAAGGGCTACTTGCGGAAACTGAGTTTGAGTTAACTGACGCTGTCATACGATTTTGTTGAAAACTACCTGGAGAAAAACCATTAACATTCAAGTTTCCAGGCGATTGGTCATAAAAGTGCATATAACTTGGTCCGTTTGGTTCCATTCTGTAGTAATGGCATGGTCTGTTTTCTTTGTAATAATAGTTAAACTAATTTTTTTCTCCCCTGTGTGCTCCCATCTCAAATGCTTTCGCCCTTGTCAACCCAGCATTGCAACTTGTCCTCCTTTTGTGCAAATACACTGGATTAACAAAAATATAATCACCAAGAGCAAAGGATATCATACATGCAGTGCTACCCTAAAGTTTGCTTGTATTCGTGAACATTCAAGAAAACTACTGCGGCGGCGATGACTCGGCTTTTCAAAACTCACAGAAGTAGAAAATAAGCACCAGGCGTTTGTCAACAACCAATCGGGTTCGCCATCTTTGTAGTCGTAAAATACATGATCCTTTAATGAAAACTAGCTAGTTTGACCAAGCATCCTATCTATCACATATGTTAGTAATGAAATGATAAGGATACGTCAACAAGAATGAATTTTAAGGCTTCAAAACTACATCGTTCAATTTTAATCTATGGTACAGAAATTCAAGATGGACCTTCAGAGCGTTGAAATGCAAAACTAAATTGACTCGAACCAGACCCTTTGGCGGCAGTCAGTGAGAACACCAGATGTCGGGGACGGAGGGCAACGCATAGAAATGTTTAAATAATATTTTTGGCAAACTTAATAATCAAAATTGATAAGGTCGCTTACTGCAACGTATTTTTTATCTTTTTAATTTCGTTAATGTTGTAGCAGTACTTGTTTACGTTGTACTGACAAAAAAACAAGACGAATGGTCTTCCATCAACAAGCAGGTTTCTCATTTAGCCTCCTATTTTACAATAGGTTTTGTTTATCATCCTATGCAACACGCCAATCATATTTCCTGTTTTTGAATATGTTCTTAAAGAGGAAGGACATCGAATGGTTTTCCTTTTTTCAATGGGAAATGTTGGGCAAAAATCTGTACCATACAAATAACGATATGCCTTAAGCGAAAGATAAGACCAACATACTTTCTTCGCCTCAGTTATTCGAATCAGCCGCCGAGAAAATTGAGCCTTTTTGACAGCTTTAATTCGCATGCAGTGAAAACCACACGTGCAAAACAATTCAAGCGAATACTTAATGAGAAATACATAATTAATCAGGTGGAAAAGAGAAGCTAGCAGTTGATCACGTGTGTGGAGAACTCTGAAGGGTCAAACGGCAAGTTGAGTTGGCTGCAAGGTGAAATTGCCTCAAATAGAAATCTAATAAAGGCAGAATATGAGAATAAAATAGATAGTAACTTGTCTGTGAGAGAAAAACAAACGAAAGCAGTAAAAAATTTATCATTTCCTGGTCACGTATTCTTTGCTGGATAATTCTCCCGAAGCCTCTCCAAATCCTAATTTAAGCCCTGGGGTTCATTGCTTCAAAAGTGTGGTAAAAATCTAGGCTTTCGTTGCTTTCAATGTCAATGGCCTGCAATTCAGGCTTCAGTGTTGTGGCATTTTAAAATTTTGGGTTTTGTCACGCAGAGATAGGTGAAAGACCCTGGAGAATGGATGAGAACTCGCACTGCGCACGAGTTAAAACCGTGCCTGTTGGCAGGAAGTAAGAATACCCCACAGGAAAGAGTGAATTGGATTTAATTATTTAACAATTTTCAGCCTGAAAGGCACTACCCCTCTGTTTGAACCAAGGAAACGGAGAGATGGGGTAATTTATTTATTTCTTCAACGGCTTTCAAATGGAAGTAACACCTTTTGAATTCATGAAAACTGGGGCGCTGGCAGACATGCAGATTTCATCAGAAATATCTGGAAACTTTTCCTGTAAAAGCTCGATTTTCCCTGCTATTTTACTCAAAATGAAACACGCAGTACATCGAAAATGCATTGATCTAATAATCTGTAAGATGGATACTGAGATTAACTGGTAATTATAGAAGAACTAATGAAGGGAAAATAAACAGGACTGGTAATTTTACTAATGAACCAGTGCCCCGGGCACAATAATTCATAATCAGGTTTCGTTTATTTAATTCAAAGTAATTTTTTTTACGGAACATGAAACCATGTATGAATTTCCTGAAAGTGAAATAGGGAGGATCAAAGTGACTATTGGTAGCGACAATTCCAAAATTTTGGTGGCACGCTGACTCCATTAAGATTATTCAAAAACGAAGATTGTCTCAAAACAACTTCACTTCTGCCTTCACTTTCCTCCTTTACCAAACGTCTAGGAAGAAATGTGACTTACAGCTTATTGTTAAAAATCTATACATTTGGGTACAAATAGTTATTCGCCATAGGATATTATTTTTTCCGATGGTTATTTTTTCATTTTTTTATCTCGCCCTCAAAAATTAGAACCAGGAAATAGACGTCCACACTGAAGATGTGGAACGTGTTCGAGCGAGCTTGTAAAAATAGTTAGAAAAAAATTTGAACCATCCCACTTCCACTAATGTTAATGCACATTTAGTGTCATTTACAAAATGCATTCATGAAATGTGCACTAATATCAAGCAACGCTTTGGCCCTTCTCGCTGCATTAAGAAAATCAAAACAGCATGGCAGGTTATACAAATTTTTTACCATTTAAATAAATTTTTTTAATTTTACTATTTACCTGTACTTTTGGTATAAATTTGACCTTAAATTTTATTATTTACTCATGCCTTTAGAACAAAATTGACCTTTTTACCATTTACCTGTCCCTTGGGGAAAAAATAGACTTTTAATTTTTACCATCCACCGATACCTTTGAAGTAAATTTGACCTTAAATTTTACCATTTACCTGTAACAAAATTTGACCTTAAATTTTAACGTCCACCACTACCTTTGAAATAANTTTTACCATTTAAATAAATTTTTTTAATTTTACTATTTACCTGTACTTTTGGTATAAATTTGACCTTAAATTTTATTATTTACTCATGCCTTTAGAACAAAATTGACCTTTTTACCATTTACCTGTCCCTTGGGGAAAAAATAGACTTTTAATTTTTACCATCCACCGATACCTTTGAAGTAAATTTGACCTTAAATTTTACCATTTACCTGTAACAAAATTTGACCTTAAATTTTAACGTCCACCACTACCTTTGAAATAAATTTGCCCTTAAATTTTACTATTTCCCTGTACCTTTAAAAAAAAATTTGACCTTAAATTTTACCACTCACTAATACCTTTGATATAAATTTTACCTGAATTTTACCATTTACCAATACTTTTGAAATAAAATTGAACATTTTACCATTTACCTGTTCCTTTGAACATAATTGGACCTTAAATTTTTTGCCATTTACCAATACTTTGTAATAAATTTTACCTTTAATTTTACCATTCATCGATATCAATTTTGTTTACTGCAGAAAATGCTTCATGCATTCAACATTCTTTCAAATCCATACTCTTCTTTCAGCTGAGCATCACTTTCAGCTTAATGCTTGTCTTATTCACGTCTGAATTTAAAAGCGTTTTGGAATGCCAAAAACCCTTGTGCCGTAAGGAAAAGGCAAAAAGCCAGATGTTCAAGCCTTTTACATGTACTGATTGCTGTATATGCTAAACCAGTTCCAAACCCTTTGGGACCAAGATTTACAATTACTTTATCCAGAGTTGACCCATGACTTTCATGAATAGAAATGGCATATGCAGGAACCAGTGGCAACATACTCCTCATGCAAGACTTTTTACCATCAACCCATGTTGTTAGTGTAATTGGAACACACTATTGCTATTCTCTAATACAACGCAATATGTATCCCAATTCAATTTTATGTTATCAAACGCAAACAAGTTACTGTTACCCCAAACTGAGGCTGTAGTATAGTGTTTTTTAGCATTTGTAGTAAAAAAAAATGGTAAAAAACCAAAAAAACCAAAAAGGCTCTCCCTAGCGAGGAGTGGAACCCCGGTTTTTTGCGTGACCTGCCGAGATACTCACCAATGCACTACCGAGGACTTGTACGATTAAGGAGATTACTTTATAGTCAATAGACTTTCTTAATTTCAAAATAATAATAATAATATATTTTTTTTATTGCTTTTTCCTATCAACCTTTTGGTTGTTTTCTTTGTTACTTCAGTAAACACCCCCCCCCCCCGTTTGGAAAATATCCCAGATTTGGCGCTCTTTTCTGAATCTAAAACTGCGGCTGTAATATAGTGTTCTCACACGCTTCGCTCGCTCGAACAATTAAAATTTCTCTGTTATCTCACTTTTTACACCCACCCACATAAAAAGGTGTACGAGAGAAGACGTCAATCAAAAGGGAAACAAGTAAACTAGGGCAAGGACTACATTGAAAGTTGTGCAGTTGTCTCTTCGAGAGTAATTTGGAGCATGTTTAGTCGGTGGCACAGGTAAGCTTGAAAGTCCACCATTGTGCTCCGTCTGCAAGCCTACTGACAATAACTTTCCATGAATTGGGCTTGCAGGTAGGGATTCTCAATCAAAAAACCCCACAAACCTTTATGTAAACGTAAGGTGTGGAGGTCTGGCTCCACCATATAGATGTAGTTTTCGGTGTTATCCATCTGAATGATGTATACTAGGCCAAATGCTAGTTAAAGAGAAATTTTTTCAAGAGAAAAGGAAGAGGACAGATTATCTCCCTGGCAATCAGATGTCCATACCAAATCAATCCTTGATCAGGTTACTGTTTTCACCCCCATTAAACATGACAGTAATGCAGGGCTTTATCCTCCAGGACAATACAATGTAGATTACAGGATTATTTATAGATTTCGGGGAAGGGAGCTAAAATTATAGTTACATACGATGAAATTATTAAACAATTTCTGATGTTCTTAACGGTTGAAAACCACGCAAGGCATAAAACCACTAATTGTATAGATCTGCTGAAAAAAGAGAGTTTAGAGACAGNAAAAATCTATACATTTGGGTACAAATAGTTATTCGCCATAGGATATTATTTTTTCCGATGGTTATTTTTTCATTGTTTTATCTCGCCCTCAAAAATTAGAACCAGGAAATAGACGTCCACACTGAAGATGTGGAACGTGTTCGAGCGAGCTTGTAAAAATAGTTAGAAAAAAATTTGAACCATCCCACTTCCACTAATGTTAATGCACATTTAGTGTCATTTACAAAATGCATTCATGAAATGTGCACTAATATCAAGCAACGCTTTGGCCCTTCTCGCTGCATTAAGAAAATCAAAACAGCATGGCAGGAAAAAATATAGTAAAGTCAAGACATAAGAATGGACCTTAAACTTGGAAAAAGTCTAACTGTACGATGAAGAATATCACTTACAAACTAAAACGCTCCATAATTTTGCAGTCGGAGGAAGTAAATTGCATTCATAAAATCTGTTATAACGAGGAGTAACAATTGCATAAGGGTGAAGGCGTGGAAAGGAAAGCTGGAATCAGAGAGAAAAGCTCATCAGAACCGTACGGATGCCAAAGACTAGGAATAGCCATATTTCATCGATGAGACAAAAGTTAAAGAGTAGCAGGAAGATTTGGTTCTACCAAGGTAAAAACGTCAAAATGAAGGAATGAAGAACAGTTCGAGGGCCACTTGCTCCCCTGTCCTCTAACAGCGGAAGAGAATGACTTCAAATTCCCGCAAGCTTGACTTGTTATAATGTAGTGTTATCAGCAGAGATGTTGATAAACAGAAGCAACTTGGACCAAGAATAGAGCCTTGAGAAAATACAGCATTAATGCAATTGTTGTCAGAGGTAATTACAAGAATTACAGCCGGTGTGACACGCATTTTACGATCTGAGTGAAAGGATTCAATGATACCAAGATCCTATCACCAATCCCATAACCAGAAAGCCTATGAAGCAAGGGAGCATGTCACAACTTAGCAAATGCTTTGGAAAAATCGCAAGTTACAGCACCTCCCTATCCTGACTTATTCATAATAGATACTTTCCTTAAGTAAGGCAAAAAGGTTACAAGTGGAAGAAGATCTTCTAAATCCGTACTGAACATACATTTTGCAGAAATTATACCAATACATTGTTCGTAAGTTGTTCAGAGACCTTACTAATAACAAAAAGAAGACTTAAATGTCAAGATCTTCCAGGATTAAAAAGATTATCTCCGTTGTCAAAAACAAGGATAACATTAAATTTTTTTCCAGGAAGATGGTAAACAACATTCGGATAGTCAAATGCTGAAAAGCTTTAACAACAAAATAAATAGCTCAGAACCACAGTCGTTTAAAACACCTGCAGGATATAATCTAAACCAGAAACTGTAGATTGACCATTCCTATGAACAGTCTCTGTAACCAACATTGGATTGATGCTGTTTCAACTGATCAGTTTCTGAAGGGAAGTAGGGCAAATAGCTGTGTCATTTAGAGAAGAATACGTGGAAAACAAAGATTAGCATTTTTTCTAAAGGACATAGAAAACCGGAAACCATAAAAAAGATGAGGAACCACCAAATTGCCAGATATTGAATATTTGCCAGAAATCTTTTGAAGGAAATAGACTCGCGGGCTTTCTCAGGACAACATAAGCAATCAACGTTTTAAAAGCGCTGCTAACAAATTCATAACGATATCTGAGATTTATCAGTTTAATCACGTTTAAGCTGAAAATAAAGATGATTTCAGTGTACGACGAGAGAAAACAAATACCATGGAGCCGAATGCAGTTTGAACTGAAACTACCACTAGGTACAAATGTTTCAAAACTAAACTGAACTTATTCGATAAATTTAATTGCAGTGTTATAAGTTGATTTTCTGAAGGCTGAGTGCCAAGGAACATCCCCCCCACCCACTTATCCCCAAACATTTACGACTTCCATCACAGTAAGGCTCACCAAATTTATCCTTTTAACGATGACATGGATCAAGATTTCCGACAGTTGAACGACACTCAGGGTCAAGGTCAGTGTTTCTCAACTGACGCGCGGCAAAAGTTTGCATCCAAAGTAATGTTTTTATTGCGACATTATTTTTCATCAGCCACTGGTGTGATTTCAATAAAATCACACCAGTTGCTGATCGATTCAATCGGTTCAACACTGCACTTTAGAACCGTATTCGGCAATCCTTAGAGGTCTCCGTCTTAGCCTGGCTGAAATGATTGAACGTCAAACGTTGGCAGCACAATGATCTTTTAGTTGCTAAAAGAGGTTTTTTTTAGCTTCTTCCTATCGCATGGCGAACATGCTTTTTGCTTTTTGCTTTGTTTCTAATCAACTTTTTGTCCATCATTATGTTATTTTGCTTTAATCTGAAATAATCAATTTGTCATTTTGTGTCTGCTTTAATTATTGGGTATTTGCGGTATTAATATGATCAAATTTCTCCATTTTAACATTTTTGCAGCAACGAAAAACTTGTAATTAACAAGCAAAGAGTTATACATGATTTTAGTGATATTGATGAAGTATAAAATGGAAACGCAATTACTTCTTTCGCAACAAAAGATATCAAGAAAGGAAATCCATTGATCATCAATATTCTGACAATTACTTGCAATAGTCTTGGGTAGTGACACAAAACTGCCTCTGGTTGTGGAATTTTAACCTGAGTGAAGGAGTTTTTCTTTTCCTACAACTACCTTCAGATCACCCTTGGGCAAGGTGTAGCACCGTTAGCCTACCCCGAAGGACATTCAACTACCAGGTTGGGAGTTTGGCAGGTTTAAGTTTGCTCATGGAGGAAAGGGCCTCCTTTACCTTGGTTGGTAGCCCTCCTAACTCCGGGTTGACCGAGCTCGATAGCCTTTGCAACCCATTTATCTAGAAGGAGCATAAGTCTGATGTAACATCCAACAAATGCCAACGAGTGCTGGACAGTGTGGGGGAATGAAGTACTTGGGTTGATGGACAACCTTGCATCAAGCATCCGTGCCCTGGCCTTGGATGTTGGCTACGCTACTTTGAGGATATTTTCAGAGGAAAAAAGGCTAAGGAGTTAAACCGAGGAAATTCTGGAGTGAAGCCCCCAAGCCGATGGTTTATTAAGTTAACTACCTGCGGGCAGCTCTGCAGCCAAGCTGGTGCCAAAAATATTGCTCTCGTCCCCTTTGAACCACATCATCGAGGCCAAGAGGGCCATTATATTGACTGGGGAAACCCAATATTTCCATACACATCACTCAGATCTGAGATCTGCAGAGATCACTATAGTGGAACTGTTCTCAGCCTCAGAAACAACACGAAAGGTACCCGTTTCGAGTTATAAGCCCAGACCGCAGCAGCTGGAGGCTTGTGGTCAAGGCAGGCATTTTGGTAAGCCAGCCATTAAAAGAAGAAGTTTGGAAAAGGATGAGAAAGCATCAATACCAACAGAAGCTGACGCGGACTTCACCTGCAGCAGCTGCAACAGGCCCTACTAATGAAAGATTGGACTTTACAGCAACAGCAGGCGCTGAAGCTCGGGTACAGACTGAAAATTGGCACAGTTTCATTGTTTCCCCAGACAAACGGATCCCGACAACAAACAATATGGATTTACGTCATGTTTTCGTAAAGATAATGAATGTGTTGTCTGTGGCGACGATCTCTATAATGAGTCCTTATTCGTCACTGAAGAAAAGACTAATCTGACGATATAACATAACAAACTTTCGAAAAAGACAGTCGAATTTTTAGAAAAACATCTTCGAGCAAGAAAATAGCAACGATAAATTTCATAAGACACTCAGTCTGGAATAAGGTTCAAGAAAGGAATTACTTAGTAGTTAAAATGATTGCTGAAAGTAAGTCTAATAAAAAAGGTTGACACAATTATTCTTCCTTTTTTCTCTACCATTGCAAAACATTGCCTGGATGTGACGCAGAAAAAGAAATTCAAAAAGTTCCACTGTCAAATAGCACCATCAGCAGACGGATAACTGACATTTCCATAGATGCGGAAAAAACTTCAAGCAGATGAGGAAAACCAATATTAGTGGAAAGGCAACGACGTTTGGTATACATAAGCTACATAAGCAACGGTTAAGTGCAAGATGACTTTTTAGCTGCAAAGAGCTTCTTAAAAGAACAATAGTACCGGTTATATTCAATGTGTAAAACGTGTACTTGGAATCTGTTTACTTGTCTTGGAAGTCCTGTGTTGCATATGGCACTCCTTCTATTCCTGGTTCAATGACAGGACCACTAATGGAAAAGAAAAATATCTAAATTATAAATCACATTGTTTTGCTTCATCAAGAGCCATTGGCGCGGCAGCTAAAAGTTTGGGAGGAAAATTGAATGTGGTACTTGATGATGTTGTTAAGATGGCCTGCCACGTAAAAGTAGACCTTTCTGGTCAAAGCAATTTGGGAACCTATGCAAAAAAAACCTTTTTGTCAAGTGTATGAACCTTCTCTTGCAAAAACGGGTTCGATGGTTATTGAGAGAAAAACGCTTCGTCAAGATTTTATTAACTAAAGGACAAACCACTTGTTGTTTTATTCACTCAACTAAAAACAAGATGGTTTCTATTTAAGTGCGAAATCTAAAATGCAAAATTGACATACCTATAGAATATTTCTGGGGATTTGAACCAAGTAAATTCTCGAGTTCAGGCTCAAAATGCGAAATTGGTGTTGACTGATCATGGAGGATTATAACCGAATTAGAAATCAATTTATTGGGTGCTCTCCACCATGTTTTAACGTCAATATATTTTCCAAACATCTGGAATGTTAATGAGGTCATCCACTTATTGGAAAGTGGGAAGGTAAAAACAACCATTGAAAACTACATCTGTCAATAATGCTCTCCCATGTCCTATCCGATATCACATTTTGCGAATAACTTGTCCTTCCACTACGAAGATTATTTTTTCACTATAAAAGAAACCGATTATTTATAGGCATCGTCAAAACAAGACCACATGTACGAAGTAAAAATTGAAAAAATTTGCATGTACTGTATTTAAAAAGCAGATAGAAGCGCGGTCTGAGCTTAAAATAAGGATGGTAAGAGAACAAATGAGCAAGAAACAATGATACCTAGGCCTATAAAACAACTTCAAGAAGAGACCATTAGCCAAATCAAGTTTGTATTTCTTTAATCACCCACGGGGATCATTTTATCGCCGTAACTATAGCTATCAATTTCCTTTAATGGATTTATTTCTATTCCCAAGTCGTTTTAATCGTTCCAGCCCTGCCTTCGCAGATTTGATTGTCTTCAAAGCATGTTACCTCGTCATCTTTCGAACCATCTCTAGCAAGATAGCATGCACAAGTCTGAAAGGTTATTTAATGATTTAATTGTCAAGCAATTCAAGCCTGATGACAAATTTGCTATTAGCTGACATTGTGTGAGTCTTTTGTGCCGTCAAATTGTTTGCAACTTCTGGTTGCCTCCATTGACGATGATCTTTAACTAGCTTTATTAATTCGTGTGGTGATCTGTCTGATGCCTCTTTAACTCCATCTATTCATCTCACTCGTTGTCTGCCTCTCCTCCTGCCACCAGCAACCTTTCCTAATATTAGTATTTTTTTCCATTTTTCCTCCTCTTATTACGTGTCCAAAATAAGCCAAACATTACTTATAAACATTCCTTCCGGTGATATTTTATATTTACTTTCGGTTAGCACTTCTGACTTGGTCTTTCTTGCTGTCTACGGAGCACAATCCTCAGGCCTATCAGTCAATTTTCTGGCACATGTTGTAACTGCGTAACGCGCCGATGTACGGATAACCGAATTTGTTTCCTAAATTACTGTACTCACTCAATCGAAGCTTTGAAGTCAGATACTTTTCCTTTTTCCTGGGCTTTATGGTTTGATAGCTGGATCACTTTCTTATTATCAAGTTTCGAATTACAGCAGAGGTAAATTTTTAACTCTTTGCGACAGAAACCATTCTAAATCTCTTTCTTCCAATTGTTCATCCAAAAGCTTTCTCCCAGCACCTGTCAAGTTTTTTTTCTTGGTTGTCTCTTTGCTTCTTTAAATTACCTGTTTATTTTCACTTATGAACCAATCTATTCCTGAATTCTCTTTTACTCAACGTTAAACGTCTTTGAAAATTGCCAATCCCAATAGCGATTGGCTAAATAAAAGTGTATGGTCGAAGAAGCCGGATTGTACGTTGACTTTCCAATTGATGTTTCCAAGCAAACAGAAATGATTTCAAACTTGTAAAAGGTATGTTCGTTAACGTTTTTACTCATAATTTGAACAGCTGGTAATATGACAGACGTAGAGGCTACAGGAACTAGAAGGTTGAAGGCTGGTTTTGTGATTCCAACTGCGTTTACCCAAAATCATACGCACAGAAAATGATTGAAATTTAAAAATTCAAAATGAAATAAGCAGTCCGCTGGTATAGCAGCGCAATGAACGTTAAAATTTCTGAAATACCAAGAAGTTACACTTATTTTTCACATTTTACAAGTTTACAGAGGTTTTAAGCTGTACGTTTTAACATAAGAATTTGTTATTTTCTTTGGTAACACTAGTTTTCCCGCGTATTTGGAGCTGGTCTGTTCTATTAATCGTCCTGGGCGCTTAATAGAGAGGAACGTTTATTTCAAACATAAAAAAAGCGTAGATGGTTATCAGCGAAGGTCGCTTAATAGGATACAGGGTACAAAGGAGAAAAAATACGATATGTGTAATTGAAAGTCAAAGACTAAGTAACACATAAACATTTGCTAATAACAATAACAACAACAACAATAATAATTATAATAATAATAAAAAACGAGAGTGGTGCTGAGGGAGAGATTCAAAGTACTGGAGAAAGTCGTTAAGACAGAACTCCCTATAGCAACAACCATGAACAGGGAAAGAGTGAAAGCCTTTATAGAGTGCTTCAATCACTGATGAGATTGGAGAGGAAGAGGAAGAGGGAGAGGAAAAGGAAGAGACTACGTGCTGGCTGACTGAAGTGATTGTGTGTAACGAGAAGATTAAACCACCCACCATGCGGCACTGCAATAAGAAAAAGCTGACAATTGAGGCTACCAAGGTAAACAACGTCCTAAACTATATAAGAACGCAGAGATAAGTGAGATACGTGATCTGATAAGGGCAGCAGCAGTTGTAGTCGATGAAAGAGCGATAGTAAAGAAAGGGGAGGAAAGAAAGGAAAAATGTGGAAGAGAAGAATGGAAGGTGACATAAATTCGTTAAGATGCAACTGTCCAAGATCGATAGCTGGTACAAGGCTAATGGAAGGATGCTAAAGCGTCAGAGCAGCAAATGCTTGGACAAAAGCACCATATCAACTAGAAAGGGTTCCCTATTGTTATGGGGAAGATAAAACAAGGAATCTCCAGTAATGGGGTGAAAGTAGAGATACACTGTACGAATTGTTCAATATCAGCAAAACAACTTCTTTGTTGTGAACCAAAAGCCGTTCTACAGGAACCTTAGTGATGCAACAGGGGAATACCACCAAACGCTGAACAAGCAACAGCATCTCGGTCTGCGTTTTGAGGTGAATCAGTACGATTCAGCAGAAAGGTTGGGTTTGTTAAAGGAAAATAAGCAATGTGTTTGAACAAGAACTTATTGTGATTAAAAATGCCAATATTGAAATAAAAAACAGTGATCTAACTGGAAGGCTACCAAGCCTGATGGCATTCAAGGATTTTGGTTGAAAAGGTTCACTATGTTGTACAATGCGCTGGCGTTTTACCTTAATAAGTGCCTGGAAGAAGGCTCTGTTCCCAAATGGATGGTAGAAGAGAAGGACAGACTAATTTGGTGATGAAAGGTGCTGCAAAGGGACCAGAAGCAACTAATTACAGGCCAATTGTATGTCCAAATTTGCTTTGGAAAGTTCTTGTTCTTTTGTTCTTTGCTTTGGAAAGTATTGACTGGCATATTTGCCAATAAAATGTACACGCACCTTTAGTGAGAATGGTCTACTCCTTGCAGAGCAAAAAGGCTGTCAAAAAGGGAGGACTCAAGGTGTAAGGATCATCTAGTTATCGATAAGATAATATTGACAAACTGGTCGGATCGGAAAAATAACCTCTGCATGGCTTAGATAAATTTCAAGAAAGCGTGATATGATCCCCGCACTCGTGGATCATACAAATCCTTCAAACGCTCAAAATCGCTGACGATGTAAATAATCTTTTGACCTCGAGGATAGGAACTTGGAAGAGAATGTAAGTGGGAAATCATGAGACCCTTAGATATGCTGATATCAGGAAAGGAAATTTTCAATGTGGCTCATATGCCCCACTGCTGTTTGTTCTTTCTCTAATTCCCTTGATCATGGTATTGAGAAACATCAACATGGGCAAAAAGCTAGACCAGGAAGAAACAAAACATTTATGGATGATCTCAAGTTTGCTAAGTCAGAATATGAGATTGATTCGCTTGTATAACAGTACATGTGGTAAGTTCAGATAATGGAATGGAATTTGGAATTTTCAAGTGTGCAGTTGTAAAGCTGGAGGGGAGCAAAGGAGTAGAGCTCCCTGATTGTGAAAGTTTGGTAGACGAAAAAAGAGATAGTCAAATATATCTAGAGGTCTTAAAACGTGATGAAATTATAGCTAGCCAGATGAAAGAAAAGTACAGAGCATCTATCTAGGCAAAATCACAAAGGTACTGAGCTCAAAGTTGAATTTGAGGAGCCTTGTGTGTGCAATTAACACCTGGGTTGTTGTCTGAATTCAGTAAATGCAGAGGTGATTGGATGGAACCAGATTGAGATCGAGAAACTGTAAAGGAAGACAAGGAGTACTTGTAAGTTCCTCCATCAAAAAGCTGATGTCATCAGGCTATATATGGCAAAGAAAGTAAAGGTCTGATAAGCGTGGGGGAATGTGTTGCTAGTGAAAGCGCTCACTAGACTTCTATCTGGTAAACAGCGACGAGGTCTCGTTGAAGCATGTTGCCAACTAGTTGAAGGTTAAGAAGGAAACCAACGATAGCAAAGCTGAATACAAGAAAGGGAAAAGGCTTAGAGCTGAAGAAGTAAAGACTTACATAGTCAGTTTATAAGGGAGAGTGAGGCATTGAAAATTGCTGACTCTTGGACTTAGGGTGTGAGAGGGGATTTGAAGAGGGCATCCAGATCAACCGGTACATCGAGCCTAAACAATAGCGCTTTAGACAGTAAGTAAACTCAACAATTCTCCAGAACAAAATTTTGGGTGAAAGCCAATGTTCTTGTTTCTTAGTGGGCAAGACGAGTTTTTCTGACACAAATGTTAACAGGATACCGTAGTTATCAACTTGAAAGGGCATAGAGATCCCCCAAGCTTATCGTGAATGTATTGGTCAGGGTATTCTGGCTGAGTACAGATTTCGCCTTTGAGTTACAATTATGTCGACCATTTAGATGCATTTTTTTATCAAAATACTAGAAAACAATTGGAAAACACCCACGACAGATCTTTGTAGGGGTTTAAGTGGAAATAAGGCAAGAGTATATGAAAATGTAACAATGAATGTGAATGCCACCCAATTTTTGTTTTTGATAGGTCCAGGTTTGCATTAAGAGTTGCCGACCTATGTAATAAGAGGTTTGTAATTACGCCCAGCTCCCAGCCCCACTCCTTGCTTGAAGAAAAGTGCAAAAACAATCTGACACAGGCAAAGTATTGGATGCCTACTATATTTTTGATGTGATAAGGAGGAATAAAAGTCGCCTGTAGGCCTGTTGACTTCTATAAAGTAGTGAAAACGGTAAGCTGAACGGCCAGATCTTTGTCCGCTAGGTCGTTTTGATAAATATTTGTAAGAGAGGAAGAGATGACAAAGAGAGAGAGAGAGAGAGAGAGAGAGAGAGAGAGAGAGAGAGAGAGAGAGAGAGAGNATTTGTAAGAGAGGAAGAGACGACAAAGAGAGAGAGAGAGAGAGAGAGAGAGAGAGAGAGAGAGAGAGAGAGAGAGAGAAAATGAGAGGTCTCCGGACTTTGAAGGAAGAACAAGATGAAAAGATATGCAGTCAATGAGATTGAAAATGGTTTTCGTAGGGACAACAGGAAGCATCTAAATGGTTTTTTTTTTTTAAATAATTGAGTCAACTTGACCACATATTCAAGGGCTAGAGCTGTATGATGAAATATCACCCCGAAATCGGGATGGAAACTTATAGTCAAGATAATTTTATTGGATGTAGAAATTGCCACTCTCTCGAAGTCAGACAATTACAAGAGTTTTCCTTAAAACCACTTGTGAGCAAAATAATCCTGCAAACTCAGACATCTAATTTTACGACCTTTAGTGCCTTTTTGTTATTTTCTCTTTGAACTTCCTAATAGGATATGGTTTATGGAAAGTGGAGCTGAAATTGGAAAGATAGTAAAGGCAAGAAGCATAATTGGGCATTGGGAAGAGCTAAAGATGATACCTGATTATTTTTCACAAAGAAAATCATGATAAAGAAGAAAATTCACTAGAATGAATTAAAAGCAGGGGCTATGTAACCAGCTCTAATTTTAGTCCGCACTATAAGACAACAATTAAAAATCTACTTCTGAGGTCTCTAATTTCAACGAGAGTATTGACAGGATTCCATAATACCAGATCAAAACAGAAAAAAAGTTTTTCAAATACGTAACTAATGACAGCAAGAAGACTTGCAGGTCGGTATTTGCCAGAATCAGGTGGATCACTTCAATTCCTGGAGAGGGGCACAGCATTACAAACCTTCCAGGTAAGATGGAAAACAAGACTGCAATACCAAGCGATTGAAAAGTGTGGACTGAAAGGAACCTGCTCTTAGATCTTAGGTTACCCTCTGTGTCGATTTGTAGATGCAAACGTATCGATCCACTAGAATTAGAAAAGCTTTTACCCGTGCTATTGTACTGCCAAGATGTATCCCCAAAACTGCTGCCATGAGCTCTAATCTAAGAATGCTGAAGTCCTTGATGGGAACAACTCTTGTCTTTAATGCTAATAATCTAAATACCACTTCTCCAGTCTTTTGTCGTGTTATCATATATGCTGGAGCACTGGAGCACATGCTGCTTGTGAATCATCTACAAACACATGCATCTCCTTCTCTTTAATCTCTTTAGTAGTTTCTGCAGTTAGCTATCTTGCTTCTATAATGATGTGGAGCCTCTCTAGTTTCTTAAACCAGCATCGAACTCTCTTCTCCAGCTTACGTAGAATTGGGTCATCCCAATAAAGGCCTGCTCCCAAAATGCCCTGCATCAATATTTTTACTCTAACGATAAAAGGAACAAGGGAACCCAATGGGTCAAAAATGGCCGCAATCTTGCCTAGTACAAATCTTTTTATGAGTTTAATACTTTCACCTATGGGGGTCGCCATAAATGTAAATATGTCGTTTTTCCACAATAGTTCTAACATTTCAGTAGACGGTGAGTATCCCCTATTCAGGTCGATTTCAATAGCCCGTTCACCTTTGGAATAGATTCAAGCACCTTTTGTGAAATTTTTTTGCGAGAGTTCACTGTGCCCTTCAAGTACCTCCAATTGACGGTCTGGAGAAAATTGTACTTGGCAAGCTTTTGGACTGGGATTCGCGTACTTTCTCTTGACAACACTATTCTAGTACGGGCACTCCTTTGTCTGTCACACTCGCAGTTAATCATAATTTTGACATGATTTGATGATATGACGGGCACTGTGAGGTCAACAGATTATCACATTATAAAAGCATTTTTTTACCCCTAGATATTTTGGTTTCTTCAGTGCTTAAAATTCGATACCTTTGCTATTATTGGTTTGTAAGTGACACTAGATTAAATGACTATATTGTTTTGAGGTTGGGTTGCATCTAGAGATGACCGAAGCTAGTTATACAAATACTGCTAATATGCTGCATTGTTGATTCGAGTAATATCACTATTGTGATTAGGTGATTGTTCATTATGAAACCTCTTTTTTTGTACCTCGATAACTTTAATGCTGTGGTAGCCCCCCGTCCCACTTCAAACTCGGCTTCTCGGAGTAGAATTCAGCAGCAAATCCATCACTGCCTGGGGTTTTGTACAGTTTTATTACTATTTTATTCGGACTAGTGATTCTCATTGTTCGTTTCTGAGAAATTGCATGTCGGCGGAAGGTGGAAATGGAGGGGTTCTTTTTTTTTCCCCGACCAGGCAAAGGCCTATCGTGCCTGTGCAAGACGTGCAATATCATCAAGCGGACAGGAATCTTTTTTTCATGTCCAAGGAACAAATTTTTCAATTTGAAATTATGAAAGTTATATCTTGCTTACAGTAAAAGCCAGTCAATGACGTCATTTTTGTTGACGTCCCGTTGATATTTTTCTGATAAGCATTTTCTTGTGAACACTAAATTCAACGTCATCGATAATGCTTAAAAAACAGGAGTAGTTTATTCGGTATACCACAACTGATATCGTCGGAGCTAATTGTACTAACAGATTGTTTAATTAAGTTCCACTATAGTTAAAAAATAAAAATAATGTATTTTATCGTGTTTATTAATGTTGAATGTTTGTTATTAATAATAATTAAACGTCATCCATTTTTATTCAAACTTTTCATTACAATTTTGCATCGTGTCATTTTAAGGTGACTTTTCAAAAGCCAATGGTTGAAGACTATGATCACGACCACGAAAAAAGCGCGCCAGTGTCAATACTCTGGTGGCAATGATCTCAAATTTTAAAAACGTTTTTGTTTACAGCTACTGAATTTGAAAAAAAACAATACAAAATGGTAGGCTGCAGCTACCTTGAATTATATATAGCTCTTACATTGCATATTATTGACGAAGAAATAGAGGAAGAAATGTCTGTTGTCATAGAATCAAACAGCGCCAGTTCTTAAGGAGATGAATGACCCATCTTCAGTGATAAAAGGATGCAAGTTTTCGCGTTCGCAGCTAAGCATCTCAAACACGTTGCAAGGAAGGATGAAGAAAAATGGTAAACAATATCACTCCTTGGTCTGCTTAGTTCGTGACCATAGTTGAACCCAGGTCTTGACCGAAACCTGAAAACAATTTGGACATGAACAATTGGGACCACGGTCTTGACCTGAGGAATTAAAAAGTCACCTTTAATTACAGGATGGGCGAATTAGACAAGGAGATTACATTATTTCAATACTTATCAGAAATGTAAAAATAATGAATTTGTTTTACGAGATGTTCACTTAGAAACTACATTAAGTTCTAAATGCTTACTTCATGACTGATTTTAGAGACTAAATCTAAATCATTATTTGGCTGTCTGTTGCATCAAGTTTCAGCTGATTCTTCCTTTCTTTTGTTTTGGGAGTAAATGCGATCCCTCTAATATGTTATGTACTTGACAGGGATGCTTGCCCTAGAATTATCCAAATATATCCAAAAATACTTGGCCCTAGAGTTACTACTGAGAATATTTGTAAAAATTGTCAAACGTATCTTAAGAGTCCTTAAAACATATATCCAAAGTTTTCTTCCCTAAAAAGCTTGTTTTATCCGATTACGCCATTTGTTTTTTTCAATAAAGCTCCTGTAATATTTCGACTTGTACAAATACAGACATGAGTCGTCCTTAGCCAACGTTTCAGCTTAATATAGAGCAGGTGCACTATTTGCTCTCAATTATCCTATTATTATTATTATTATTATTATTATTATTATTATTATTATTATAAATTTTATAAATTTATGGATTAATTTATCGCCTTGGTAGTTCCCGTAAAGCCTCGGAGTGATTTTTTGAAATGTTCGAAGAGTTAGGCATTGATAAACGTCATTTAAAATTCACATGACGTATTGCATCTTCTCTTACTGACATGAAAACGTATATACAGCTCACCGTACGGTATTCATTGTAATAGACTGCAAGCCTGCCAAATAAAAATTGTCTTTTAGAGAGATTTGTATTTGTAAAGTTTAAGGATATAATAAAAATGAAGTTTGAAAAATTATTATTTGATCCTTGCGATGATCCTTTTGTTTCAGTGTTAAGCGACCCTGTTACTAATCTCCAAAAACATAATTTTTATGTACAGAAACTTCATACTTTGTAGCTAGAGTGTACACAAGATCAGGCTTAAGGGTAATGTCTCGTTCGGCTGTTGTTTTTTAATGCAGGCAATCACATGAACCCTCTAAAAAAATTCCATTGTGTTTTACAGGAACCATATTTTTAAAGAAATTGAGCGTATTCTTCGTTCAGCGGATGGTCTGAACTTGATTTGGACCGTCAACTGCAGAAAGCAGGAAATAATTTGAGCTGGCAGTGCTTGCTGCTTGCCAGACTGGCTACCAACGTTCAAGGCGTCAGTGAAGTAAAGTGTGGAAAGGAGCGGGTAAAATACCTTATCCTGAAGGGTTCTTTGCACATTTGTATGGTCAAATGCATCAAAGAGGTGTGCGAATACTTCTTGGCAAAGACATTTCAAATTGCATGCTTGGACATCGGGCAATATCGGACCGATTATAACTGTTGAAATTAAAAGTTTATTCATTGAACACTTCGCTGAAACAAGTATGCACACCAACATCATAGCATGCGATTGTGATGAGCCTGATGAAAACCTTAAAAAAAGCGAACAGTCTATTTAACTCTCAGGAAATTAGTATTATTATTATGGAGATTTTCATGCAAAAGTTGGCAGTGGAAAAGAGGGTGGTACTGTTGGCCTATTAGTACCAGAATCAAGAAAAGAAAGAGGAGGTCAATGGATTCAATGGTGCAGAGCAAAAAATCCAGTAAAAATAAACATATGTTTGAAGCACCATCGAAGAAAACTATACATGTGATCGAGACCAAATGATAGAATACGTAATCAAATTGACTACACCTTTATTAATGAGCGATTTTGGAATGCCGTATAACAAGTTACAGATTATCCAGGGGCGGAGCGCCGCAATGGCCATGTTTTGCAAAACAACGAATGCCCAGAAAAGCAAAATCTGCTACCAAGATCTCATTTGAACAGTTGAGCTCAGTTGATGTCCAATTTGAGAGAAAGAGGAGTTTGTACAAGGCTTGCAACAAAAACCTTTCGGATCCCGGGAAAAAGTGATTGCAGGAAGAGATTTAAATGGACATTGCAAGGCTGCAAAAGAAGAGGCAACAGCAACACAACACAGGCTTCTTACAGCAAATATATCATAAGGCTGAAGAAAGAAAGGAAAAGATAAACAGGGAGGAGGATGGGAGCCTGGAGATTAAAAGGGGTAAAGAAGAAAGATATCAAGGAAAGAGTAAGACAAGGGATAAATGAACAAGTTGATGCTGGAGTGAATGAAACCTTGATGAAAGGAGAAGAACAATGATAGAGGAAGATGAACAAGTCTGTGGGTGTACAAGGGCAGGAAGCAAAGCTGTCCGTGAAACTTGGTGGTGGTGTAATATGTACATAAGGCTATTACAGCATNCAGGCTTCTTACAGCAAATATATCATAAGGCTGAAGAAAGAAAGGAAAAGATAAACAGGGAGGAGGATGGGAGCCTGGAGATTAAAAGGGGTAAAGAAGAAAGATATCAAGGAAAGAGTAAGACACGGGATAAATGAACAAGTTGATGCTGGAGTGAATGAAACCTTGATGAAAGGAGAAGAACAATGATAGAGGAAGATGAACAAGTCTGTGGGTGTACAAGGGCAGGAAGCAAAGCTGTCCGTGAAACTTGGTGGTGGTGTAATATGTACATAAGGCTATTACAGCAAGTTATCAAGCATAAGGAATTGGAAAAAATTAAAACACCTCCCTGGAATGGTATAAAAAGTTTGAAACACCTGAGAAAGAGAAAATGATCTTCAAAATGGCCAGAGTAAGGGCGATAAAAGCTAAGGGCATTGGTTCCCTTCATTCAATTAGAGGCACACAAGGAGAAGGACATTATGAAGATAAGCAAATCAGGGATATTTGGAAAGAGTATTTGGAGCAATTATTGAGCATTGAGAATGACAAGAAAGAATTAGAATACTGTGACCCTGTTGAAGGGCCGTTGAAAGTCACAAAGAACAGGAAGTCAAAAATGCACAACAGGAAATGAAAAATGGAAAAGCAGGTGGATCATTGGAACTGACAGCAGAGCTATTTAAAGCTATTTAAAGCTAAGAGCTATTGTGTCAATCAAAGAAAAACAATTTGGTTTTATGAAAGGAAAAAGGAACGACGGATCCAATATTTGTAGTAAAAGAAAAAGCAATCGAGGGAAACTAAAAGCTATTTTGTGAAGTTGTGGATACGATGAAAACTAACGACCGAGCACCGATTAAATGTTCTGGGTAATTCGAAGAAAGAAGGTACTAGAGAAGATCTTAAGGAATGTCGAGAATATGTACAGGGATGTGGGCACATGGTGCAAGGAGCAACTTGGTGATTCGATGAATTTCCAGTGAAATTGTGCCTGTATCAAGGCTCTACACTCAGTATATTTCTGTTTAATCAAATATTTGACGAGATAACAAAGAATATTTGAGAAAGGGACATGTGGCAGATTGTACGCCGATGATTTGGGAACATTCACCAAATCAGAAGAAGAACTTCAAGACAGAGTAGTTGCATACCAAAATACACTGGGATATAGTGGATTAAAGATGAATTCCTAGAAGACAGAAGCAATGGTTGTGAATAAGAAGGAAGATATTCGACCAAGAAAAAATTCTTGTTTTATTTTTCCGAAAGTTCCCTTAGAAAAATTAAATATCAATTGCTATCTTTTAAACCACACTAAAATCAGAAGCTGCGTTCCTTTCTTTGGAGTAACTGGGACTGGCAGCTTTGTTCTGGGGCTAATTCTGTGAATATCCTAATTGGGCAAACAGCTTACTAGCACCATACCAGAAGTCAACAAAAAGAGCGTGTTTTGTTTGTCCTCCAACAGGGCAAACAAAAGTTTACTGGAGTAAGCAGTTTGGCAGGTGCGTAATTTGAGGGCTTCATCCACCTTTCCCTGGACATTTTCCCTTTTCATTGCTTTTTAAAGAAATATCAGCCAGTAAAGGCAGAGTTTTAAATGCTATGTCAACTCGGTTTACATTGTGTACGTTGCAAAAGCTTTATTTATTTACAAGAAGAGTAAATGGAATTTTTTAATTTTAGGCTTCTTTTAAGGGACCAAAGGACCCCCTTTCAAGGAAAGCCAACCGGATGATCATCAGGCATCTGATTGCTTGACCAAAGTGACATTGAATCACTGCACACACGATAAATACGTAAAATTGAAATCATAATCTGATTTGAATGGTGCATATGTGTTTACACTCGTTCAACTTTAGCCGAATTCATCTTTAGATTGTAGGTCTTTATTTTTAAGAAGGGGTTAAATGACTTCTTTAAGCCAATGACAACCACCTGAGCAATCGTAAAATAAAGTAACGAAGTATGTTGCAGACTTGGAAAGCACCCTAATACCAAATTTAATGTTCCTACATTACCTGTCCACATACATTTTTAATGGAAGGTCTTTATCTTTAATAATGTATCCATGCTATCGTTATTTTGGGCCCCCATGTATTATAAACATAACCTACAGGGTGGTTTCACTGACGTTATTAATTTGAAACCGCGACAATTTTGGAGCATAGATTTTGTATAAAAAAGAGAAACATGAATATCTTATCAAAAAGCTCCAGCATAAAGATAGAACCAAGGTTAAGGTAGCACATAAAAGAGATGGATTTTCGCTACGATTTAGATGATTTATAGTATTTGTACACCTTTTCTATCGCAGAGGAATTATTAAAAGGTTTGCCCTACTATTCAATGTTTGAGCGCCATTTTCTTTTGGTACCACTCCCCCCCCCCCGCTTCCGGTATTTTGAATACAGAATTGTTTTCTTGTGCTATAAGAAACTTGGAAATCATAAGTAAACTAGAAATAATAACATTTAATAGCCTTTAAAACTATTTTTTACCCCTGAGATTTCGAACGAGATGAAGAAACAACAGAACCTTGTCGAGCTGTCAAATGTTGAAACTATATTAAATTACAGAACACGTATCCAAGAGGTCCTGAGGCTTGTAGCTTTGTGCTTTGCTGAATCATTTATTTAATGTTGTCGTTTTTGTAATTTAATCTGGTTGCAATATTTAACTCCTGTCGATACTTCGTTGTGTTGTTTCTCCAACCTGGACAAAACCTCAGGGATATAAAATGTTATTATATGCTATTAAATGCTAAGCACTTTTATAATAAAGTAGAGGGGTGCCTTAATGAAATAGCCCCGATATTTGATCAGTTTTTAACTACGAATCCCAGCGTGGCTTTGTTGCTGTTTGTAACATTTCAAAACAATAGGTATTAAGAAATCTCTACATTGCTGTGTGTAAAACTATTACAAATTCTTCACGCGAAAACGACTTTGATTTGGCTAAAAAAAGATATTCAAAAGAAATGAAATGCTTACGAATCCTGAAATTTGGGCAATAATTCTAAAACTTATTTGTGGCTAACTTTACGTTGAAATTTTTACTTGACATACTTATTTGAAGGGTTTCTCTTCTACAGAACAGATCAAGTTATTCGGACTTTATCTCGTTCTTTTGTAACTTATGTTGAATAAAAAATCTCAGAAAGCTCCCAAATTTTACCTTCCAGATTTGAAATAAGCAGAAAGCATTCCAATAGTGTTCACATTCTTTCTCTGGAAACTCTGATTAAGGTTGACAAGCCACAAGCGCCGTAAATCCTCACCAAGTTTTTTGGCATTCTTTGCCTTGATTGCCCACTGTTTTTGGTCATCGATAGTACATTTTTTTCATGATCTAGTCTGTCCGTACAACTAAGTACTCTGCACTAATTCACCATGTTTTGAGGCTATACTACACTTTTTAAAAGAATACCACACGCTTGCCTAAACAAAACAACTCAACATTACAGCTATATGAGGAAAGGACGACTTGAAGAAGTAGATATGACAGAAGAAGCAGAAAGAAAGAGGAGCAGGGGTAGAAGAAAAAAGTTATGGATGATCAGTTTGAAAGAATGGTTGAGAGAGAGAACGGTGCACGTTCCAGGCGAAGAGAGCTCTTGAGTATGACACAAGAAAGAGGAAAGTGGCGTGACATAATCGCCCAGGTCCATGGAGGATATGGCACCTAGAACAAGAAAAAGAAAGAAGAAGAAGGGAATTAAAAAGAAGAAGTTTCAATTAGCCACCAATAACCCAACATGCCCTAGTCCAGTCTAATGACGCCATATAAAACCACTCTACATTCAGCACAGGAATTGTACATTAGTTTGTCACCAAATTTCAGTTACTACTTTGCTTGGTACAATTCATCTTTGATTGTAGGTTATAATTGCACGACCCTAGCAGTCGTAACACAGTATAACATAGCCTATCTTCAGCTCAGGGCTGCAAATAGTACCCCGTTACCAAATTGGACTTTCCTGCGTTACCTGGTTGGATACAATTTTTTACTGCAGGCCTCCATCCTGGAAAATCTGTGGAAATGATACCCTTTTAAGGCCCTGGTGGCCCCGCCCGAGTAATCGTATCATAAAATAACATAGCCTTTTTTTCAACAGTCGGTTACAAACTACCTGACTCCAAATTTGAGCTTTCACGTTGCCTGATATGCGATGACATTCGGACCACGCAAACACAGAGGCACAGACATGCCCAACACACACACACACACACACACGAAGATTCAAAATTTAAAAAGAACAGAGAGAATAAATGAATCACAAAGAAGACATCTTCACGTTTTAGTTCGTTCGTTTTCGTGTCTCGGCTACAGCGTTTCTGCCCAGTAGCGGGCACATGATATTGCCGATGGCGTGGTCTCCTCTAAGTCAGCAAAGTTTTCACGTTTTAGTGAAATTAAATAACCAATCAAAATGAAAACATAATTTTTCAACTATTGCTCTCCTTCACCGATTGTCTGATACAAATAAAATCAAGTGACATGTCTCTAGTAATCCTTATTTTCTAGTTGATGACGTAAGGTAACTGAAGCTCAAACTCTTGCATTTAATTTAAAAAGTTGTTTGTTTGGGGGTTTTTTGTTGTTTTTTTTGCTGGAAAAAAAAATTTGAAAATTTCTGAATAAGTCTCTTGAAAGGAACACCGCCTATGCTTTATAGTCTACATGTTGACGATCAATGAATTAATAAGAAACATTTGGAATATGTCAGCATGCAGCTGCAAGCAAATACAGGATTATTTGCAAGTATCTTTTTGACGTTTTGGAAATACCCCAATTGGACGTTAAAAATAATGTCCTTCGAGCAACATTTAAAGAACAACTTAAAACTAAAATGTTTTTAAAAGTTTTAAAGTCATTTGAAGAACCATCCCTGTTTATGACTACTTTGTATCCAAAAATTATGAAGATTTCAAACTGAAATCTTTAGTAACACTCATTTTTTTAACCACAACATTCACTTACTCGGAAAAAGATTAAAGCTCTACCCTAATAACTGACATGGGTGTCGTGGCTTATTGGTTTGCTACAGTTAACACTGCAGCAAAGAGGTTCCAGGTTCGATTCCCCGAGCGGCCGAAAAGATTTTGAAACTTCACAAAAGAAAAAAGTCATTCGTTGGCATTTGGAAGAACATCCGGCAAAGAAATTCCTCACTGCCAAGACAATGTCCTCCTGGAGAACAACGTCTGAGCCCGAGTTACTGGGGAAAATGACGTTAAAACCCAAACATCTGACCTGCACGTTAGACTTCATCTTACACATTCACAAATTGGTAGCCAATATTTAAAATTGATATTGTCAAGGACTGACCTCAAAATTTGACGACGGGATGTTGATATTTCAATATTTTGAAAGAAAATTCCACATCGTTTTTCGTGGTGAAGACTTTTTGCAAGGGCATCTGCAAGTCTGTCCTTAATTTATTGCCGTCACGGAAAAATATTTTGTTCTTTGTGTGCTACAATGGATTTTAACTTAAGTAATGTTTTTTTCTCGTTTCTTTGGTGTTTTTTATCAAATCAAATTCTGTTATTCATGTATCCCGGAGCGAGAAAAGGGTGATTGGCAGAGAATATTGCATGGAGGCATTTGCGTTGATGCAATATTTCACACTAAAATAAATGAATGTTGTTGCACAAAAAATAACAGGGCTTGTTTGGATGTAAAATTAAGAGCAATCAAATTTCATCGGTTCATAATGTTGCATGTTTTCAGAGGCGATATATGAATAATAAATATTTGACAACATCAGGCAATTTATTGCCAATAATTGCGTGGCAGTTCAGTTCTAAGATGCCAGCTAGTAATTCGCTTCTGGCTTTTAGGACAAGAGTATTTTTTTTGTCTTTCTAAAACATTGTGTGATTTGACATGTTTTCCGTTCATTGCATCTGAAGACCAGTATAATTTGCATGTATTTCATTTCAACTCAGATCTTTCACAAGTTACAACTCAATAGCATAAAAGCGTCTTTTGTGTTTTTCAGATGTGAACTTTAAAACTCCTTGGCGACTGCCTTTTCAACTGCAGCGAGCTGAATGTGTGTTCAACAGACTGCTATTTCCCGCCTCCCAATCCCTTCATATCACATGGGCGGTTTTCCAACAATCAAATCCTTCTCATTTTGAATTTAAGACTTCGTGCTGTGGGGAACTGTGAATATTGAAAGCGGAATAGAAAGCTTTCTTTGTCTCTTTTATAACAAAGACAAATGAGTCTATTTAACTTGTCTCCTAGGAAATGCCAAACCCCCTTTCCATTTCCTTTCCTGGCAGATAAACTCATATGAAGTTTCTTGGATTTGTTAATGAATGTCTCTTGATATTTCATGACCCTTACTAAAGGTATTTATTTCAGAGATCTGAATGCACAAAGCTGCAGTCATCAATATGGTTTCATCGAATATAACATCAGGTGAGCCGAAACAGCGGGCCTTTTGCCCTTCGTCAGGAGAGAAAGGAGAAGCAGAAGTGTCTGCGTAACAGTAACATATTTTCAATTAAGAATTAGTTTGTAAGGTGTCATTGTGTTAATGGTAATTGTCATCAATCCATAAATATTGCCTTTGTCATTTCATCAATGACTTAATTTCTCGTGGTCCATGTTGTTCAAAACTACATAAGGAACAAGAATTGAGAAGGTCATTGTGAAAGAACTTTCTCAGGCAGTAACACAATAGGTCAATCTGAGCTTTCGACAGCTGCCATCAGATAAGGACCAGCTGAGGAGAGTACCTTTTGCAACAGAGGGAAAGAGTGATGAGAAAAGAACCCTTTCAGATTTGTTTTAAAGTTTCAAAGTGAAACAAATTGAATTGAATCCGAACATAATCTTTTTGATCACCAACCTGTGGTGGTCCTGGACCAGTCTCTCCCCATTCCCAGGAGAGTTATAATACTCCATTTACATATAACTGTTTTTAAGGGGTTCCCATATACTTGGTTCTTAAAAGTGCCCCCCCCCCACTACACACACCATAAAATCTACTGATATCTGTTTGTGTGGATGCTTTTGAATGGGAAAAATAACGTGATATAATTGCATGAAATTCCGAGGGTGGATAACAAAGAATTATGGACGCAACAAAAAGAGTTGTCCAGAGCTATGGAATAAGAAATGACATCAAGAAGACAAAGGTAATGAAGATAGGAAGGAAACAGGGAGATGTGAAACAGGGAAGGAAACAGGGAGATCATGATAAATGGAGAGGATATACAACAGGTGGTGGATTTCAAGTACTAGGGTAGTATGATTTCAGGGAACGACTATTCAAGAAAAGACGTTCGCGGCCGAATTGGAATGGCCAATGACACATTCAACAAGTTAAAATCAGTGTTGAGAAAACCAGAAATTGAAAGGCTGGAGGCATTTGAAATGTGGGTGTGGAGTAGAACGGAGAAAGCAAAATGTAAAACGGAGTAGCATGGAAGTCCTCAGAGTAAATGAAACGCCTTAACTACTGGAAATTATCAGAAAGAGAAAGAAGCGATGGATTGGCCATATTCTAAGGCACGACGGCATGTTACGAACAGTCCTGGAAGATAGGATGGAAGGAAAAAGGCCTGGAGGAAAGAAGAGAATGATGATGTTGGATGACATCAAGAATGGAGTGACATAGATGAAGTGGAAAGCAGAAGACCGAGAGGAATAAAGAAAAAGTCATGCGAGACCCGGTTAACAGTCAGATAACGTGATGCTGATATTGAGATTTCATTGTGCTCTGTCTGGCAAGAGGCTTTATTCAAAGTGTGAACGTGCGGGTGGGTGGGCTAAGTTGTTTTTAGACTACTTTTCAAATATTTGGTGGGATAAAATTTTTAATTGTAGCCTAATTGATTATTGTGGGAGATAAGAGGCTCCCTCACTGTTGTCATAATCACCAATATCATCACCCGTAGCATCAACAGATCACCATCATCCAACAAATAGAATATTTGATTGCTTCTTCAATGACGAACTCAGGCAAAAATGACGTCATAATTGCCTGAGTCGTGTTCTTCGCGTTCTTCGCCTTGCACTTTTGTCTGTCTTCGTTAAATAATATTTTGACAGGTTAGTTTTTGCCCCAACAATGCGAATTGTTTTCTTCGTAGCTATTAATGTTTACATTTGAGGTACGAACTTAAAATAATCCAACACAAAATACTTTCCTCAAGTAGCATAAAAAAAGTTAAAATCTACTAAACAATTAGGATTCGTTCATGCCCTTCTAATGCTTCTCAGACCTATTGACTCTTGTGCATTGTTAACAACACAGTTGTCATGCATTTCTGTCGAAAAAGACTTTGAAAGACTTCCTCCACTTTCAGCGCAGGAATGAATTTCGTACACTTATCAGGAACAATCTTTTTTTTACACGTTTTAAGTTTACTACTGTCATCATTTGTCAAATAAGAGCCAGAGAAGTTCCATAGTTGTAATTGATATTTAAATGAAAATAGCCCTAAAACACTTTGGACCTTTTTAATTATTGAAATTTCATTCATCTAGGCATTACAGCTAGACTTAACGACGGATTTACTGTCAAATTTCTTGTCTAACCGCATCACCGAACACAACAAATACCTTTCATTTGTTCCTCATTTACTTGCTCCACCACACAAGCTCAATCAAAAATTTCCCTGTTTCTTGTGAACGTAACAGAATTTTTGCTTTCTTGCAATACCTATAGTTGCATCAGAAACCATGTTTCAACAGACAGTGGCCTTATTCGTGACACTCATAAAACTCTACATTAACTTCCTTATGAATGGTTCGAAAATAGTTTTTTAGACTTACTCAATGCATATCATTTCAGATTTATTTGAAAAATATTTCATGAAATGATTTACTCACAGCTCAACATCGCAGATCAGGTAAGTACAAAGAGAAATGTCATCTTTGGATTCCTTTCCTCTGGTATCATTCCTCCACTGATCTGATTGTGCATTTGGATGGCATATTGAGCACCACGTGTTCCACTTTACACCATTCTATCCCAGGTTTGCCATTCGTCGCCAAGTCGATTTTGGGTGGGCCCTTTCGTTCGTCCTTCGGGTATCGACACGACACCCACAGCACAGTCGTCATTTCTATCTTCTCACCGCTCTTTAACAATCTGGTTCCATCTTCGTCTTCCCGCGTAGTCGCTGGTCTTTTCTGGTTTTTCCATCTTTAAAACTGTTTTGTTCGAGACCCGCTGCCGCCATCAGATCTTAAAAATGCTTCTAAAACACTTGGTCAAAAAGATGTTGAAGTCCTCTTCCTGTCCTTTACCGCCCTTCCAGGTCTTGCACCCGTAGAGTAGCATTGATAAGACAAGGCTATCACCTTTCTGCTAATATCACTGGCTTGGGATATTTTGACAGCCTTTTGATCAGTCCGCCGGCAATTTGCTGTTCTCTTCTTTAAATTTGCCATGCCCTTACTATATTTTGTAATAATTGCATCCAGGCATGTAAAGTTCTCCACCTCTTCTACTTCATTTGCTCCATCCTTCCACTTGTCATCACTCTTACTGTTGGTTTTCATGACTGTCCATTTCTGGTAATTCAGCTGCACTGTATAACGTTGCTTTGACTTTACGTTTGGTTCTTTTCCTCTTGAGGTGATTTATTATTGAGGATAGAAGAAAGGGTCATTTAAAGTCGAGATCTTCGGGCATAGTTTTTATCTCTGGTACAGCTGAAATATCGAGCTTTTTTGGTCACCCCTCTTGTTCTTGTGACGATTCGTCCTGTGTATCTCTGTTGAGGACTTTCTAGAAATGGTTCTTCCATCGAGCTAGCCTAGCCACCTTTTACTTCAGCCGTTTTAGGTTCTTCTTACTTACTGTTCTTGCTTGTCTGGTGCTCCATTCTGTCTAATGATTTACTATACTCTACAGTTCGTTCGCCTGATATCCACCTTCTCTTTTTTCTCGCACTCTCTTCTTTACGTCCCGGTTTTTCTCTATGTGCTCTTCCTTTATTAAATTTTTGATATTTTGTAAACCGGTACTGTTAACCGTTTTCTTAATGGCTTTCCTCTCAACTATCAATTTCCAGGTGTTGTCACTTGTCAATGGTTTCCTTTTCCTTTTCCTGAACGAGAGTACCTTCTCCGTTGACTCAACACACGCTCTCGTCTGCTTCTCCGACATCTATTCTATGTATTTGGCCTCTTTCTTGGTCTTCTTCAGATTGTTCTTTACTATTTTCCATTAATTCTTTATTGTCTCTCTGTTTTCAAGGGATCTATATCCACTCTTGGCTTGGTCTTTTTGTTGTTGTTGCATGATCTGAGAAGCAGTGTGATGGGAGTATTCACATGGTGGTGGTGACTTTTAGCCTCAGCTACCATCTGTACTCGAGAGTCAAGTAGAGACGAGCTTAAGCTGGCCACCTTGATTCCTTATCCTTACGTCCCTGGTAACCATGTTACCTTGTCGATGACTCTGTGGGGAAACAATATTCCTGTTATCACAAGACAATGCAGCTGGCAAAACTCAAGGTCTCTCCCCATTATCATTCTGTGCTCTAAGTACATGTATGCTCAATGAATTTTTATACTTGTTGTTTTCACTTACCATTGAAGTCTTTCTTGAAAATTATGATATCCTTCCTGTTGCAACTATCCCATGCTTTGTATAGCTCATGACAGAACTGTTCCTTCTCCACCTCTTCTGTTTCATTGTGTGGTGAGTACAATTGAATAATGTTCATTCTCCTATTTAAATCAAACCTTGCTGTAACGATCCTCTTGTTGATGGGTGTCCATTCGATTAGTGATTTCTCCTCCTACTAAGTGATCGTAATGGTAACAGGACCCACATGAAGTTTTCAGCCTAAGTCAGTGTTCCTCCCCTGGTGTATCTTCTTCCTGCCTGCCTCTGTTCATCTACACCAATCGGTACCCCTTAACCTCTCTCGTAATCAGTGTTGCTGCTTCTCCTCTATATTTAATTCTTGCATTCCAATACCAGGTGGGAAAAGTAGCTTTTGCATTTTGGATCCCTCAGACGTTGAGCTTCCCGTTGGTTTTGACGCATTATCCTCATGACATCGGTGTTGGCGATCAACGTCTAAATGTTCTTTATTGTTTATACTATAGTCACGTGGCGCTTGTGTCTTTCGAAGTTTTTTACTTGCTTTTCCTATGGTTTGAATTCTAGCTAACAAAGTCCTCTAAATCGACCCAAACTATTCTACATAATTTTACACAATGTTTCTTCTTGGCCTTGTGGTAAAATAATGTCAGTTGTTTCATTAAGTGACTAGGTTTTCCGATAGGAAGTGGTTGGTCTGCTAGTCAACCCTCATGACGATTTTCTGTCAGGGTGTCCTTTCCTTAGACTGGATTGGTCCAGTGTACCATGCGGTGCTACCCTACCCAACACCTAGGGATCACACCTCTACGCAGAGCAGTCCCTGTGCAAGGCCCTTTAACTCTAAACCATCATAAATGTATGTCGTGACTTTTTATCCAAATCAAGTACCTATGTCATTGGTGACAAAACTTCCTGTCAGAGATTATTAGTTTTCCTAAATGCAATTGTCTAAATTCTCCTTAAAATGTTTGTCCCAAATTTTTGTATCTGAAATGTGTGTATATAATAATGTATATGACCGTGTAAATATTGAACTTTTTTATTAAATACAAAAGAAAAACAGGTTTCTAAAATATCCTACTTTTTACCGGAAGAGATCTGACTGCATAGGTTTCTTGAGCCAAATGAAAAATCGACGAGAGATTTGACGAAAGAGTTAGCTGAATGAAAAAACCTTTTGTTAATGGGAGTGTCATTTAACTCCTGGATTATGCTACTGTTAGAATAGCACCTATTCCTGCCACACTTTCCTCTCTTCACTAGCCATTCTGAACCTTTGCCTATGGAATATGACTAAAGGTTTTACTTGTAGCTTGCTATATGCAAAATTTATCAAATGAACCGCTCACTGACTATATTGACACTTGAATTAACAGTGGAACATAAAACCCCTGAAATGTCTTTATCTGTATAAGCTTTCCCATCATTCTCTGCAAACAATAAAGAGCTGTTATCTATATTTGATTTATCCTTAATCAGGTAAGATTCTTAACGTATTAGAGCCCTATTACCTTATTAATACTTGGAGATTTATCCAGTAAAATAGCTCAAATTCCTTGAAACCAATGTTTAGAAGGTATTTTCTTTATGTGGATACAGTTCCTAGCTATTTGGCTCAAACGTTAAAACATCATCTTCTAGTAGTTTTCCGTTTAATTACACCTCTTTGATATTCACCAGATATTGGCGATTGATATATTTCAGGAAATCTTGTTGCACGGACTCTTTATTTGTTATACTTCGGTGATACTGACTTTGCAGACTTTCTTCACGTTCAAGTTCATTTTCTCACGTATCGCATTCAATCAACCTGGAATTCTTTTGTTTTAGCAAATATGTTTCTATTATTTTCCAAATTCTATTGTATAGCTTTTTCTTTGTCTTAACAAGAGTAAGAACTTCGGCTTCTCTTTTCACCTTTGACTCTGTTTAAAAAGAAATGACAAAATAAATGAAGTTCGAAAGAGACTTCGATGCTTGTAACTACGATGAAAAGAACACAGACATTTGCAGTCAGCTGACCTCCCCTTAAAGAACTGTATTTTGTAATACGACGATACGCTAATTTTAACTCCAAGATCAATAATCAAATTGAATGTAATTCCTGCCTGAATACTTAACAAATATGTAGGTAGCAATATTAATAGATATACTCAGGGGACAAAACTTCAAGGCTGAAAGATGAATAAGGCATGTATATTTATGCCTTGCATATAAATAACGTCATCTAATAGACTTCACACGCTCTGAGTCTTAAGCGTAGCAGCACAGCCAAGAGAAACTGGACTACACATACCTAACAGACATACCAGTAGACATATATCATAAGAACTTTGAGCAAGTAAGTTCCATGAAAGGAGGGAGTAAGAGAGATAACGAAAAAGAAGTCGTGTCTATCAGAGTTGCCCTGATCAGGAGCTTGTGTCCACGATGAGTAAAAATATTCGAAAACTTAGTACTATGAAGTACCAGGTTAGGACAATGAAGACACATTGTTTTCGTTTTATCTGCTACTGTGATATCATTACAATTCAATATAAAACTTTTAACATCCTAACATCTCCCTACAATGACCTTTCATCAATGCATTTACAAGAATAAGTGCTAACTAACCGTGGTTACGCGAGGAGCCTGGGCAGGAAAGTTCTTGCACCCAAATGTATATGCTTTCCAACATACTTCCTTTCTGATTATGCTTGCAAATCATTATAAAAGTACCATAAACAGAACAATTAAGAAAACAGCAACTTTCCTAATGTCAAGGCGGTAAACTGTTGAGAAAATGTCGTCTGACGTTAACAAATACAATAAAGTGGAAGCTATATTCGTCTCGGAATGATTGTTCCCAGTCCTCATGAATCAGCTGGATTTAATTACGTCAGAGGTGACAGGAAATTCCAGTACAAAAGCATTATTCATTTTATATAGGATAGAGGTTAAAAAAGCTCATAAGATCGGGCAGTAACGACCTCCCAGCATTGGTAATACTTGACAACATTTCCTGTTCAATTAATTGCCTAAAGCAGTGGCGGAATAAATTTTTATGTAAAGGACTACACACAAATGATTTTACAAAGACGAGGGCCAAAAAACAATTTTTAAAAATATCATAATGAAATTATTGCAAATTTGTACATTTACAATTTGACACACATATATCTTTAATGTATCTACCTAAAAGAAGACAATACCGATTATTGAATAGTCTTTCACTAATGACAGAAAGAAGACTTAGAGGTCGATACTTGCCAAAAGATCCTGTCGAGCATGAAAAAGGGCAATAGGTGGTAGAGTAAATTCAAAAGGAAGAAAAATAGCTGTTAACATGAAGATTTCTATAATTAACACCACCACTGGGGGTTGCCGCACAGACCACAAGAATATGAGGGGAATCAGAATGGAGGAAATCTTTCACAGTGTATGTTGAAAAAGAGCTTCGTTTACCACAGCCACAAGATAATATTTACCACCTTAATGTTTATCAAATTTGAGCAAGCCTTTTTATCATTTTAAAAACCTTTCTTAATGAAAATGTTCTCTTTATTTCTTTCAGAAATAATATTAGATAAAGTAGCTTGATTTTCGCAAGACAAGATGTTTTTCAAAGCCTTTCTCGGCTGTTGTAATGTAACCAAAGATTGGTTTCAAACAAATTGGTGTTGACACATTCTACTTGATCCTTACTGAGTAACTGGAAATGAATTGTTTTGATCTGAATGAAAGGTTTATGAAGCGGCATTAATGAATGCAGGAGAAACCAAATGGAGGTGGTATGGCAATGCCATGAGAACTGGGGACAAGATGGCTGAAAATAAGACATTCTACAGCAAGGTAGAGGCTAAAAAGATTAAAGAAAGGCAAAAGTTTTGGTGAAGGGATGCATGTCATCAAGAGAGATATGGAGGAAGTTCAAGCAACGACGGAGGACAACAAAGACCGGAGAAAGTGGAGCAGACTGAGCCGAGAGCCGGACCCGACCTGACTCGTTTGAAAAGGCGGAAAGGAGGAGAAGAAGAAGATTGACAAAACTGTTTGGTTTTGTTTTACAGTAGCTGTACTATTGGATGTGTTGCCATGAAGGGATTTATCTGACGAGAATTGTCTGTAGAAGATCGGGTCTTTTCTCTTTCTGATTTAAATAACTGGTTTATTCCTTTTTTGCTTCTTGCTTGGGATATTCTGAAAATGAAAGAAAAAGATCGTTAAATAGAATTTTCAAAATTACGATAAAATTCAAAATATTCACATTCCAAGTAAAATCTGCGCAAAAAATAATTTATTGGACATTCAAGCATTTCAACTTTTTTAATAATTTAAAGAACGTTATAGGGTAGTTATCTTTTTATTCTTACACAACTTACGTATATCTTATTTTACATACCTACTTTTCTAACGTACGCGTAATAATTTACCTTAAACCAATGCAATGAGTTATAGGTTATATCGTAGATATCAAAGTACCATTAATGACAGCCAAAACATACCGACAATTTCTTTGAGAAGGAAATTCCGCATCTATTAAAACGATTTTATGGCGAAAATTTAAGTTTCAATATCTTTTTTCTTGCTATACCTATTTAATATACTTATTGAAAATCATTATATATCGTTTTTATGTTTTTAAGAAATATATTTCATATAAAAAATAAAATACCAGAAACATACAGGCACAAAGGCCACATCACTGGATTGATCCTCGTGAAGAACCCGTCAGCGGCAGGAGACTAAAAACGGCTTCAGAGGTAACCTTTGAATACATTGGAAACGAAAACTGATTCTCTGCCATTTAGATTTCTAAGAAGGGGGGGGGGGGAACTTTCTGTTTTGAAGCAGTGCTCAGGAAAAAAAATTGTGGCTGTGACCGCACCCCCTCAGTTGTTGCCTTGTCGTCTCTGCAACTTAAAGAGAAGTATGCGATTCAATACTCTCCGAAATCTGCAGGGCTGATACCCTCTGCTAACGAAGTAAGACCGCTGGTAAAGGCAGAAACCTCTCTTGAAAGTGAACAAGCCATTGTTATGGATACGGACGTCTGTCCTGGTATTGTACTGTAATATTTGAAGTGTATTATTTCACTGTATCACATTTTCCATTAAAGTATTAGCAAATTTCCCCCATCCGTCATATTCATTGTGGAAATTTCAAATTTTAATGAGTGCCACGACAGCGACTTGTTTTAATAAAAAAATTGCAAAAGGCGCTCTTTCAGTGGTGATAAGTAATCGCGTTTAACTTACAATTTTTTTTATTTTGTTGTTTGCTGTTTTTAAAAACATCATTCATTCATTAGGAAAAGAACTATGAGGGAGGGATAACGATGTTGTTATCCATTATTAGAAAAGTATCTTGGGGGAACGGTGTCTCCATATCGTCACGTAGCAGGGGAAAAAAATGACGTATTTCACCCAAAACCAGCAATTTTCAATCTGAAGGAAGTAGTGTATATGCCCGCAATGAATAGGCCTTGAAATGTAAAAGCTCCTTATTTTCAAAAACTTCAAAATACGTGGTTGGGATATCCAACAGTTCCACGTGGGACGTTAATTAAAACTCATAGGCAAATACTCTCAAGCGATTGAATACTGGGATAAAACATGACGTATCAGTAGTCCAATACATGCAGACTCCACTAAATGCATTTACGGACCCAAAATAACAATGTCCAGGTTTTCCTAGTTTATTTCATTAGTATGAACTTGCAGTGCATAACAAAAAACTTATGCACTTTATTCAAGTTTCAAACATTTATCTTAAAAATTAGCTTGGCCCATGAGCACCCTTCAAATTGCTTTTTTGGACTTCTTGTTAATGTGCTCAGAAAATCACACAATAATCCCACAAGTTATTTTTTGTCTGCGAAATTATTCCAGTAAAATATGATAATGGAGTGCAAATTCTTATTGGGAAAATCTTGAAAAAAGTCAAGGATGACCATCGTAATGAAAGCAAGGGTGTCAATAAAGATAAATAGCAGCTTTGCAAATAACACTCTTGTCCTTTTACTGAAAAACAAAAATAGACATTTTTTTAATCCCAAGTTGTCGCACCTGGAAACTTATGTAAATGTGTTTGGCAAGTTGCCTGGTGTTCATGTCCGGATTTTACCCACTAACAAATGCAATTTTGCTCTGACAAAAATGAGAGCAGTCTGCGGGGAAAAGTGATGTGTGTTTTATGGAGTTGAAACATGGAATAAACTAAATTAAGGAATGGAATTTAGCCCTGTCGATTCAATGGTTTGAAACAAAACTGAAAGCTTTTAACTGAAGCTACTCAAGAAAAGGTTATTTACATCGTAGTTATGATATTTGTGTAAATAAGGTATGAATGTTAAGAATGTTTAAACTTGTCAATATTTTGTTGTTGTTGCTGGGACAGTTGGAAAAAAGTTATTTTTTTGTTTTAATAAACTCTGGTCACATCTCTGGAAGTACTTTCCCCAATTTGCTTTTCTGTCATGTGTCAAAGTACTGAATTTTCAGATTATGCTTGGATAGTACTGGGAGACGAAAGAAATCAATAAGTTAGAAATGAAAACAACAAAGAAAAACCCCCACCAAATAACAAAGTAAACCTCTGCGCTAAGGTGGTTTCAAGCCTTGCTTAGAGCAAAAGAACCGCAAAAAACTAATTGTAAAATTTTGCTCCAAGTTAAGTATGTTTAAAATTTGGAGAAGTACAATTTCCTGTCGTATTCTTAAACTTCCGAAGGCGTTTTCTGGCACTCTCCTCTCTGGCTTATCAAATCGATTAGCCACGAAAGTATATGATATGGAAGGACATTGATAAAAACATGACGAAAGATGCAACTTGTTAATATAAAAGGAGTTTGTTTACACGTTCAAGACAAACGAATGAAGTTCACAATCTCTGACAAATACAAAAGAAGAGTCCAAGAAAAAAATAGAAGTTTTGCAATCTATCATCAAAATTCTCGCATTCTGTGGAAGACAGGTCAGGAAAGTCGTAAGGCATCGCGACGACGGTACAAATCAGAATTGGAATAGAAGACTCAACAGCGGAAAGGCCAGAAAATTAATTCCATTCCTTGTTGGTGCTGGTGACACTGCGCTTCAAAATTACCTAAACAATGTATTAAGTTATGCTTTGTACACTTCGAAGACAGCAAAAGGCGAGCTTCTTCTCTGCGCGAACAGTTAATTCAAAGCAGATAGTTGAAGAAGTTTCCCAACAAAACTTTAGTTCCTCTATTTGAAATACAAGTAGATGAAGTTACCGTTTTATCTATCACGGCGCAGCTCACCCTAATCCTGCGCCACATAGATTTAATGGAAAAGAGAAAGATATTACTTAAATACATGGGAGTGCGCGAGGATCATCGGTAAAGAGCAACATTGTGAAAATAATTACTGGCACCATATTTGATATTCGGAAGAAGAATTTTTCAAATATTCACCAAAAAGATTATTTCTTTTGGAAATATGCATTTAAAAAGTTTGCAGTTTGAGAGAAGAGGAAGAAAAAATAATGGAGAAGTTTTAGCTGCTCTGTGATACACGATAGGTAAACTTCGTGAATATCAACAAAAATTTTGTTGATGTTTACGAAGTAGTTGTACAAAGTCTGAACCGTTTGACTACACAGATGGGACAACACTACTGTGGTACAGTCATCTTTACTCGTTAAAGCGTGAGGTACTTCTTTAACTTAATAAAGAGACTCATTTTAGTTCTTGAATGCTTTGAAATTGTGACAAGCACATATAAATTGTGAATGCAGTAATGGAGGGTATCAGGAATGACTTTGGCTCCGCTTTCACAAATGTGTACTTCAAAATGGAGAAATGCAGAGGTAGCGGAATGCAGTGGATAAACAGATATTAGATTCTGTTGTTTGAAGACGGGGACATTGACCGAGATATTGACAGTATTCTAAAAATATATACGTGGCAGCACCCACACAGGATGCATCTTCTAAATCCTTTACCTCACTAAAACTGATTTCACGAAGCTCCACTACGTATCTAGTGGTTTTAGTGGTATAAAACTGGAAATTTAGTGTTACGTTAATTTCAGATTTTGCGGATATATATTCGTATTTTTGATGGAGTAAACTTAGTTGGGTCTTCAAAAAAGACTTTATTTGGTTTAATAAACATGATAGTGTCCACGACCACTAACTATAATGCCTGGACCCTCCTCTAAAAACTGTACTTTAGCAGCTCAAAAGCTCAACATTAATATTTTTGTCAGGAAAGTGTACCTTGCTTACTTTAAAGTGATATCTAAAGTGCTGTATAAAACTGTAGCCCTTCAGGAAGGGGTGAAATCTGTGTTTTAGCTTTGCCATGAGGTTCTCATTGAAAAAACGCAAGATTCACCTTTGATGTGCCAATGGTTTGGAGAGAATCACCCAGCCATTTTTAATAAGTGTTATTTTGGGCTTGTGAAAGGTTTTTAGAGGGCGACCAAGAACTACTTGCAATCTGACCAGTTACGCACTGTATTGCAAAACTTGTGTTTCTTTTTCTTGGGCTACCAGACATTGATAAGGAAGGTGTCGATGTCCAAAAAGGAATTTGCAATAAACTTTGGTTGACAAAGGAAACATTCAATTTTCAATCCCAATATCTTATGCAATACTATATACAATATCATGTGCATGAATGGGTGATTTGTGTAAATGTAAAATCGATGGTATCTCTGTTGAGCTAGCAATGAAGTCACATAAAGCTTTCCTGCTTTCTCTACTACTGAAAAAGAGGCGCTGCAGTAGGCCACTAGGCAAAGAGAAAATAGCCAACGAAAAACAATATAGGGCATAGCATCATCCATCATCCTCTGGTTGGTAGAAAAACATTACTTTTTCAAACTGCAAACCTGTTATAAAGCAGTTTGTCAGGGCTTTTGATTACACCTGGAATGGTTGTAGCGAGACACTTAAGAAAAAGGGCAAGGACATTTGCTGAATCTGGTATAAAAACGCTTCCCATACAATTACACTTTATTACAACAATGGCATTAGCAGAGGGTGGAGTTTGCTATGCATTTTTTGATGTGGAGCAGAGTTTTCTTGGGAGTAGGAAAGCTGCCATTTTTTAAAAGATTGTGAAAAAGCTGGTATTAACGTTGCAGGGATTATGATACAAAATGAGCATTAAGTTCCCCTAACGCTTAGATAGCTTTTGTAATGTGAACGAATAGCAAGAGGTTACAGGTAAGTGTTGGAATTTAGTGAAGGGTATGCCAGGGGCTTCACATCAGGATCATGAATGTAAGAAAAGTTCCTGGAGCTGTAAAATGTCCAGAAATATTAATTATTACATGATAATATGGATATTTTATCAGAAATGGTACCTGGGATTCTGAAAAGAACATTATCTAGTAAAGTTTTTGAGTAATTGTGTATGTTTATGTTTTCCATTAAGAGCATTCAATCGACAAAAGTTGGTTTCGGATTTTCCTTAAGTATAAGACGATTACTTATTTCTTACTTATGCCCATAGCCCACAGATGAGCATAAGCCATCGACGAACGCTCTCCATCGCACTCTGTTTTGGATTCCCTTGCTACNAATGTTTTGATGTGGAGCAGAGTTGTCTTGGGAGTAGGAAAGCTGCCATTTTTTAAAAGATTGTGAAAAAGCTGGTATTAACGTTGAAGAGATGATGATACAAAATGAGCATTAAGTTCCCCTAACGCTTAGATAGCTTTTGTAATGTGAACGAATAGCAAGAGGTTACAGGTAAGTGTTGGAATTTAGTGAAGGGTATGCCAGGGGCTTCACATCAGGATCATGAATGTAAGAAAAGTTCCTGGAGCTGTAAAATGTCCAGAAATATTAATTATTACATGATAATATGGATATTTTATCAGAAATGGTACCTGGGATTCTGAAAAGAACATTATCTAGTAAAGTTTTTGAGTAATTGTGTATGTTTATGTTTTCCATTAAGAGTATTCAATCGACAAAAGTTGGTTTCGGATTTTCCTTAAGTATAAGAGGATTACTTATTTCTTACTTATGCCCATAGCCCACAGATGAGCATAAGCCATCGACGAACGCTCTCCATCGCACTCTGTTTTGGATTCCCTTGCTACTTCAGTCCAGTTTGTTCCCTGCTGTCTCAGTTCGGCCTCGGTATCTTGCCTCCAGCTGTTACGCCATCGCCCTCTCTTCCTTTTTCCCTGTGGGTTCCAGGTTAAGGCCTGTCGTGTGATGTTGGATGATGATTTTCTCAACGTGAAATGTGTCCTGCATGTACGATCCTGCAACTCGTGTCTTCGTGCGTGCATTGGGTCAGTGAGATGATTTTCTCAGGAACTCCGTAGTGTCTTACCAACTTCCAGAGTGTCTCTCTGTCCACATTTTCAAACGCCTTCTCATAGTCTATGAATTTTATGTACAGAGGTGAGTTCCATTCCAGTGACGGTTCTGCTATAAAGCATAGACTGGCGATCTGGTCCACACAAGATCTATTCTCACGAAAGCCTGCCTGTTTGTCTCGGAGCGTAGCATCTACTCTTTTTTCATTCCAAATTTCTGGTTTATGCAGATATGGATCTATCAGATTTTTAGTCACATGATCCAGTGAGACCCAAGTGGTTTTGTGGATGCGTTTGTGTGGAAAAAATATTTCCTCCTATTACCAGTTGGTTCAACGCACAGTGTCTACAAATCTCTCTCCATTTTCATTCATTTATCCTAATCCCTGTGTCCCCATGGAACTCTCATATTCAGTGTTGTCCAACCCTATCTTGGTATTGAGATCCCCCATTATTATATTAGATCCTTGCCTCTTTTCTTGTCTACCACTGCCTGTAACTGATGGCAAAACTCATCTTTCTTCTCCTCTTCCACATCATTTGCTGGAACGTAACATTGCATTATATTTAGTCTGATATTTTTTCCTGGTGGTGAACTGAGCTGTAATGATACTGGAGTTTACAGGTTCCCATCCTATGAGACCACGCTGTACCTCAGGGCCTCGTTATTAGTGTTAGGGGCTCCTTCCTCTGTGTTCCTTGAGTTATTCTAGTTTTTGCCTTTGGTGTTAGGAGGGGAATCGGCCTCGCAGCATCCACTTGGCTTTCACTGCGATGCGTCATGTGTCTCTGAGATTGAGTCCCTTCTTCCCTTTGACGAACGTTTTGGTTTGTTTTCATCGATGTTTCTGTAGCTTTGGTGTTTTTAGAGGGTTGGGGTGCTGACACCACGCCCAACCTTCCTCCTTTATCCGGACTCAGAACCAGCTGTTTTATCCGAAAATATCACAGGCGGAGTTATAAGACAATTAGCTATAAGCAATTGCTGTACTTTGTGATAGAAAACATATCTTGACCAGTATAATTTGATTCATGATTCCTACCAATCAAGATTTACGCGCAGAGGTTGGGAAAGGGGATGGAGAGCTTTAGCATACTTGAAGCAATTAAAGAAACAATATTATAAATTGATTGAGACTGATACGAACCCCGAAAACCAAAACATATGATAGCTATTGGACTGGGATGCCACCCTGCAGTGTATTTATATTATTATGTCTAAGTTATGTCTAAGAAGCTCTGTGCTGCACTGATAAGCCAACAAAGGGCGAAACGGTACTGTCTGTAGATTGAGTATTACTATATTATTACATTATTATATTATTATATTATTATATTATTATATTAATATATTATTATATTATTATATTATTATATTATTATATTATTATGTTATTATATTATTACATTATTATATTATTATATTATTACATTATTATATTATTATATCGTTATATTATTATATTATCAAATTATTATATTATTATATTATTAAATTATTATATTATTATATTATTATATTATTATATTATTATATTATTATATTATTATATTATTATATTATTATATTATTATATTATTATATTATTATATTATTATATTATTATATTATTATATTATTATATTATTATATTATTATATTATTATATTATTATATTATTATATTATTATATTATTATATTATTATATTATTATATTATTATATTATTATATTATTATATTATTATATTATTATATTATTATATTATTATATTATTATATTATTATATTATTATATTATTATATTATTATATTATTATATTATTATATTATTATATTATTATATTATTATATTATTATATTATTATATTATTATATTATTATATTATTATATTATTATATTATTATATTATTATATTATTATATTATTATATTATTATATTATTATATTATTATATTATTATATTATTATATTATTATATTATTATATTATTATATTATTATATTATTATATTATTATATTATTATATTATTATATTATTATATTATTATATTATTATATTATTATATTATTATATTATTATATTATTATATTATTATATTATTATATTATTATATTATTATATTATTATATTATTATATTATTATATTATTATATTATTATATTATTATATTATTATATTATTATATTATTATATTATTATATTATTATATTATTATATTATTATATTATTATATTATTATATTATTATATTATTATATTATTATATTATTATATTATTATATTATTATATTATTATATTATTATATTATTATATTATTATATTATTATATTATTATATTATTATATTATTATATTATTATATTATTATATTATTATATTATTATATTATTATATTATTATATTATTATATTATTATATTATTATATTATTATATTATTATATTATTATATTATTATATTATTATATTATTATATTATTATATTATTATATTATTATATTATTATATTATTATATTATTATATTATTATATTATTATATTATTATATTATTATATTATTATATTATTATATTATTATATTATTATATTATTATATTATTATATTATTATATTATTATATTATTATATTATTATATTATTATATTATTATATTATTATATTATTATATTATTATATTATTATATTATTATATTATTATATTATTATATTATTATATTATTATATTATTATATTATTATATTATTATATTATTATATTATTATATTATTATATTATTATATTATTATATTATTATATTATTATATTATTATATTATTATATTATTATATTATTATATTATTATATTATTATATTATTATATTATTATATTATTATATTATTATATTATTATATTATTATATTATTATATTATTATATTATTATATTATTATATTATTATATTATTATATTATTATATTATTATATTATTATATTATTATATTATTATATTATTATATTATTATATTATTATATTATTATATTATTATATTATTATATTATTATATTATTATATTATTATATTATTATATTATTATATTATTATATTATTATATTATTATATTATTATATTATTATATTATTATATTATTATATTATTATATTATTATATTATTATATTATTATATTATTATATTATTATATTATTATATTATTATATTATTATATTATTATATTATTATATTATTATATTATTATATTATTATATTATTATATTATTATATTATTATATTATTATATTATTATATTATTATATTATTATATTATTATATTATTATATTATTATATTATTATATTATTATATTATTATATTATTATATTATTATATTATTATATTATTATATTATTATATTATTATATTATTATATTATTATATTATTATATTATTATATTATTATATTATTATATTATTATATTATTATATTATTATATTATTATATTATTATATTATTATATTATTATATTATTATATTATTATATTATTATATTATTATATTATTATATTATTATATTATTATATTATTATATTATTATATTATTATATTATTATATTATTATATTATTATATTATTATATTATTATATTATTATATTATTATATTATTATATTATTATATTATTATATTATTATATTATTATATTATTATATTATTATATTATTATATTATTATATTATTATATTATTATATTATTATATTATTATATTATTATATTATTATATTATTATATTATTATATTATTATATTATTATATTATTATATTATTATATTATTATATTATTATATTATTATATTATTATATTATTATATTATTATATTATTATATTATTATATTATTATATTATTATATTATTATATTGTTATATTGTTATATTATTATATAATTATATTATTATATTATTATATTATTATATTATTATATTATTATATTATTATATTATTATATATATTATATATATATTATCGCTGTAATGACGTTCTGTTGAGAATGGATTAGTGGAGTATATTATGTAGCCTACGACACTACAAATCAGATTCAATAAAACAAGACCTAGACCTGCTTGAAAGTTAGTCAGTTCCATAATTTTACCATTTCTGTTCTTAAATTCCTACCCGGAGAAGCATTTTCACTTACAATTTAAGTTAGTCTTTGAAGTGTATTTTCAGGTAAAGAAAATTCAAACGTAGTTGAAAGAATTATTTGTGATTTCTTGATCCTTTGGTGAACCTGATGCTATTCGAAGTCCCCATGTGTATGTGGGTGGCAGTGAGATCACTTACGTTAACGTTTGAACTGTAGTTCTCTCTCTCATAAAGTTCAGTTCACTGGAAGTAACCTAGGCCTTTGATGTCTTCAGTAACAACGACTTCAACTTTTCAAAGACGTCTGAGCAAAACAATCTTTTACTGAAAATACTAAAACCTCCACGTATGATAGAATTATTCTCGATCAAAATAATGAGGTTCATGTGGAAAATGAGCTTAGGGTGTACTTTGATACCCTCCAAGACAATTCATTAAATAATATTTACTTGCTCTCCTTTTTCATGCCAAAGCAGGCTTTTGAAGTGAATCTTTTCAGTTTCACTCAAGCATTTATCTTTGATCGCATCAAAACTTTCTTCGCTCTGTGTGCTGCTGATGGATTTAACAGTGAGCATTGGTAAACGCTTACTGTTCACATATGACAATTTTTCGTTTTGTAATATTTTTGAAAATGTGTCAGTATGAGAATTAAGTAATTTTCCAAGTTACGATCAAAATTAGTGTTCAAACATTCTCCATTTTTCCTTTGCAACATATGATAGGTGAGTTGGCTTCTCTCTTAAGCCCAGGCTCTTTAAGCCATTCTTCCCATCTACGTACGGACAGCTTTCTTATTTTGTATGGTATTCTTTTCCCCGACTCGTTTTCTTGAAAAGAAATGTTTTGTATAAGATTTAGCATTTGTTCTTTTGGGGGACAGAATTTGACCAAAATAGCAATTTCGGTAGCTGTATCCATCCTGCCTCTGACAGATGCTTTTATTCTTTATTTGTTTCTTTTGCTGGAAGACTAATCAAATAGCAATAGTAATGAAGAACAAACGCTTTCTGCCGAATCTTACCTAATATATTACTGCCACCGTCGTAGCATTGTCCTCTACAATTGTCTAAAAGAACTTATGCTAGCAATAAAATGTCTCTTATGGGTGATAGGATCTTATCACTCTTACTATTTTGCACTTCACAGAAGCCTTAAAGTCTTCATAAATACTGAAAGATTCATCAACTTTTCTTTTGAATAGTGTTAATTGTTCCTTATCTAACATGTCAATGTGTCAGTTGTAGATTGTTGCAAAAAATGAAACCCTGATTTTGTCAGCTATGTTGCGTATTACCTCGTTTGTCGTTACCACAAGGATTTCATTTTGATTATAATGTGACGTGCACTTTTTCGATTTATTCTCTGGCCATTACTTTAGTTAAAGGAAGTCTTTGCTTCTTAACTTTAAAAGCTGCATAAAATTGGAATTTTCGTCACTTTGATCTTCTTTCAGTGGTAACCCCTGACCAAGAAATTGCAGAGTTTGGAGAATTTTGATGAGACAACATCAGTTTCTTTCATTTTGGTTTGGTGACTTTTGTTTATTTCTTGAACACTACGACATTTAGTAGCTGTAACTTTAAACGTTATTGCAACAACATGACATTTTGACGTTTGGTGTTTAATGAAACTTATAAAACCTTTTTTCCAACATGCAACAACATGACATTTTGACGTTTGGTGTTTAATGAAACTTATAAAACCTTCTTTATTCTTTTCCATTTCAAATTTTGGCAAATGTCTTTTATAAACAAAACATGAATCAAAATCCTTGACTTCATCATAGCTTAACCAATTCTATTCCAAAAACCACTGTGCTTTGTAGGACCGGGATTGTTTTGCAAAGGCAGTTTTTGTAAAAGAAAACAAACTGCGAGGTTGTTTTGGTTTATCTACAACGATTTCTATCTCTGTAGAAAGTGAAGTTTCCTTTAAAGGCGCAGCACGTTTTCGTGTCTCGGGCTTCGTTACTCACTTCAGTGACAATGGAATCCATTGTACCACTTGCTGGTTTGACTAAATTCTTGATCTCTTGTATTTGGGTTTTCCTTATAATTGTTCAGCTCCGTACATCAATCTTTAGCTCTCTAATCTCATCACGATGTATAAGATCAAGCGTATCTCAGATGCTAACAAAGAGGTCATATTCGCAGCAAAACAACTGCGGGAGGAATTAGGTGGTACAAGTATCACGAAAACCTATGTCTTTCTGTTCCAAAGGATAGTGATCCAAACAAAGATGGTAAACAATGCCTACAGATTTATCTTAATTCTAGGGCTGATTTGGATCAAAAGGATATAACATTGAACGAGATAAAAATGTATGCAGAGAGGAAAAGATGGTTGACTGGCTTTCAGGCTTTCATCGGAAAGGATTACAGTTCCTCATTTTTCCGAAAAGGCAAGGCAGCTTGCTGGAAGACTGCCGTTGGAATTCAGCAAAAAGCGTAATGGAAGGCCTTGAAAAGTTTGTATTTTTATATAACCGTTGCCAAAAGGAAGTAAATAACATTCAGAATTTTTTATTCGATACAAAATTCATATACCAGAATAAAGCAACAAACATTTCATTTGTGCCCCTTTGCCAAGTATAAATGAGACTCCACATATTACGTTCCAATCTTGTCGCCAGAATCTAGAAACTCTCTGATGAGGCTCATATTCAAATGCCAGAACTTAGCCAGCATGGTTGGACGATAAGTGTATAAAATGACCTGAATAGGCATTCCCTGATGAACTCGAAGACTTGCTGTTAAGTGAGGAAATCTAAACAGTATATGAAGATGGCAAAGGAATTGAGAAGGGCAGTGATTCCGATTAGATATATGTTTGACTTTAAAAAGTATAATGGAAAACCAAGTGCCCTTGTGCATAATACTAATTATCAGTGATCAATTATATACTTGATTTTGCGTATATTATTATTTGTTTTATCTATCCCAGAGGAAGATTTTGTTTAATAAACTTGGCGGGTACTTCTTAATGTTTAAAGTGCAAATTTTTGGACCAGTGCTACCTTAAACACAAAAGAAAATAGAAATAAAATTTTAAAGTACAATGCAAATTAACTAAATATGGTAAAGGGCATAGTTAGTCACTTGACAATGTCTAAGTTGAGTTTTATATCTTATCACTGTCAAAGTCAAAATAATTGTTGTTAAACTATATTAATGCCATACTTAATCACAAAAAGTAAAACTATCTCTTCTCTCCTCTCCTCTGCAGAGTTGGAACCTACGACCTGTAGTAAATTAACCCCCGTTTTTACCTCTGAAACCCCACCAGCAGATTCCCACTTACTCATTTCCCCCAAACGCCGAGGCAGGTAGCTATGTGAAATGACTATTAGAATTTCTCCGTTTTAAGGTGGTACTTACCTCCAGTATAACCTGATCTATAAATACAAAATTCGTTTTTCCTTAGGAAGCATTCTATCCGTTAAAGTTAGATTTTTCTAAGCTATGAATAAGCATGCTATGAAAGTGATGATTGAATGAAAAGGTGGCCATCCAGCAAGTCCTTTGTGCTCGTGATGCACGTGAGTTTTGTTCAAGTAAAAGAAGGTTTTTGTCATCGTGGTTTTGTAGTCTCAATGGCTATACCTACGCTTTTCCCATGATACCAATTTGCGACGTTCAGAACTTATTTGATCTCATCTTATTAGGAGTAGAAAGAGCTCCATTGGAAAGAAAAAGGATAAAATATTATGGAAAAACGTGAATGACTGGTCTTTTTGCACATAATCAGTGACTAGTTAGAAGCGAGACAATGATAATAATAATAATAATAAAAAGAATAATAATAATAATAATAATAATAATAATAATAATAATAGTGGTTTTGGGCCTACAGAGTACGTTCGGAGAAATTTAGCCTTACACCGATAGATGTTTGGTGTATGAACGTATATCGGGTTACATGGTTCGTCGAAGCCTACTACTCCTAATCAATGGAACGCTTTGGAGAAGAGTTTGCTCAAGACGGCCAACAAGCACATTCCAAAACAACCGAGAAGATGGCCATCCAATCACTGGATTACCCAAGAAATCAAAAACCTCATGGAAGATCGAAGACCAGCAAAAAATGACGGAGAGAATTACAAAGGGATCAACAAAGAAATCAGAAGGAAATGCCGCGAGGCCAAAGAAAGTTGGCTTGAGTTAAAATACCAGGAGGTCGAAAGACTAAGAGTGGATCAAAACTCTTGAGAAATGTTTCAAAGAATCAAAGAAATTACGGGGAAATAGTCGTCGCGTCCATCAAAATGTATAAAATCTGCAACTGTTGAAGTCCTTTACAAACCAGACGAAGTAGCTAAACGGTGGTCGGAGTACCTTAAATAGCTATTCGAGGATAGCAGAATAGAAGAGAAAAACGCTGTCGCACTAACAGATCTCTCTGGTCCACCAATGTTGAAGGACGAAGTCAGAAGAGAACTTCAATTGATGAAGAAGCACAAAGTTGCTGGTCCTGATGAAGTGGTCAATGAAATGGTCAAAGCTTTGGGTGAGACAGGCATTGATCTCATGCACAGCCTAGTCAATGGTATCTACAATACAAGTGAGATACCCGAAGACACGCTGAAGTCAATCTTTATAGCTCTGCCAAAGAAACCAAATGCATTAGACTGCGACCAGCACAGGACGATAAGTCTAATGAGCCACTCTCTGAAATTGCTGTTCAGGATTGTACTTATGCTATGCCTTTCGAATATACATCCAGAGATTGCGCAATGCCAGTATGGATTCATGCCAGACAGGGGAACGAGAAATGCCACAGTCATAATCCGCATGCTTAGTGAGCGGTGCATCCAACATCAACTGGTCATCTACATTTGCTTTATTGGCTACAGAAAACCGTTTTACCCCGTCCACCATAGAAGGCTTCTCAATCTCCTCAGAAGCATCGGAATTGACGATAAGGTCTACCGAATCATCCACAACCTCGATTCACTCCAGCAAGCTGCCATCAAGCTCTAAGATGGGTTGACGGATTCGACTAAAATCAATCGTGGCGTAAGACAAGGTTCCTTGATGAGCCCCGACTTTTTCAATTTACACAGCGAGGATATTCTTCGGTGCCTTAAGGAATCAGACGACGAAAATGCAGTCAACGGTGTTCGTATCAACAACATCAGATACGCTGATGACACTGCTTTGATCGCTGATAGCGAGGAAGGTTTACAAAGGCTGCTGAATCTTGTAGAAGTTCCATCCAGGAAATCTGGATTGGAGATCAACTGCTACAAGACCCACTCCATGACGATCGCAAAAGAAATGTCTCCACCATGGAACCTTTTATGCAATGGTCAAAATATTGTCCAAGTCGATTCCTTCAATTACCTTGGGTTCTTGCTGACATCGGATGGAAAGTGCAATAGAGAGATAAAGCGACGTATCGCCCTATCAAAGACCATTTTCAACCAAATGGCCTCAATTCTGAAAGATAGGAAACTCTCAAGCCAGGTGAAAATCAGACTTCTTAAAGTCTATGTGTGGTCGGTGCTGCTTTACGTATGCGAAGCTTGGACCATGAATGCTACTACAGCCAAGAACTTAGAAGCGGCTGAAATGTGGTTCTACAGAAGAGTGCTTCGTGTCTTGTATAGAGCATGAAAAAACCCAAAGTATTCTGCAAAGGATCGGAGAAGAACGCCACCTCATTAAGACCGTCATAAAAAGACAAGCAAGTTTTGTTGGCCATGTCATCAGAAAACAACAAATCGAACATCTCTGCTTGTCACGAAGAATCCCAGGAAAGAAGGCTCGTGGGGGACAGCGGTGCTGTTCCTTGATCAACTGAAGAAATCTATGGGCATCAAGGACATAAGAGGGCTATCTGACGCTGCTAATCGAAAGCAGTTATTTTCTATTTGGTAATTTAATACGTCGCCAAAGCCCTTTTGGGGTGGCACTAAGACAGACAGACTACTCCAAATGATGTGGGTTAGCAAGCTAGGGCTTTCCCTCGTTAAATAATATCTTTTCCTCCTAATTTGAAATTGACCACCATGACATAAAATTATATATAAGTTCTGACATTATCTTTCGTAAGATTACCAAAGTTTAAATTACCTATCATTTCTATACCACACCCCAAGTGTCAAGGTAGTTGTATCTCATTGAACAGAAATGGTCTACCATCACATTTGTAATCGAGCAATACCTTACAATTATCTTGATAGGGATTTTTTACCCTACGAAAATGCAATTTTTTACTGGAGCAACGCGGGATACTTCTGCTAGCATCAGTATAAATCGTATGCTGAAAAATAACTTGGTGAAAAGATTCAATGCTTACATTTCAACTCGGTGACAATCAGGACTTCTGAGAGATGCAGCTAAGAAGTTCATTTACGGGGCTATTTCTAGATGATATTAATAGTATCTGATCTGTAAAATAAACCAAGCTAAAAGATCAATACATTCAGGGTTGAACCAGAAAACTGCATTCCTAGAGTGGGAAAAGCCAGTGGGACAAGCCAGCCGATTCATCTCTAAGCAGAGTTACTTTTGGTCAATGTTGTTGGGAATTAAAAGGAATCTTGCCAGCATGTGTGTTTTTACGTCTTGTTTCATAACTGTTTCGGTTTTGAGCAAAATAAAATGTTTCTTGTTCACAGTTTTTTTTTGTTTGAAGGTCCTTTTCCAATATATCTTTCAAAAAATTCTGTAACAAAACTTCTTGCGATGTGCTTTCGAGCTGGTATTCGAAAGATATTATACTTATTTCTGTCTGTGTAATTGTCTGTACATTGATTATATGACATGGAACAGCGTTGCCTGATAAACAGGAAATACAAAAAATGATACGTTATTTGTTTTTTTCAATTTCTAGGTACTAAAAAAGATTTTTTAAATGTCTGTCATGTGAAAGAAAAGCTTTACCTGAAAACTTTCTTTTAACTATTCTCTAAAGATTTCATAAATGTGATTTTATTTAATCTCTTCGTTATTATTATGCCCTCCACTTCAGATTTCGTACTGTCTCCCCTGTTATTGGGAGAGGTTTTTATGTATATGCTATTTTGCTTCTTGAATAAAGAAATCACAATAATGAAACTTCTATGTACAGTGAGGGACTAAATTGTTCAATTCCTCATTCTACTTCTATTGTCAGTTTTCGTAAAGTGGGTGAAATCAATTAATTAAAAATGCTCTGCGTTATAAACTTTCCCTGTCATCGTTTTTGTTTGAACTTAATTTTTTCTTTTCTGGTCGTTGCCTCCAAGCAACTATTTGTTAATAACGGCAGAAGGATTTTTCATAACAAAAGAACTTGAATATATATACGTACATAACCTACTCATACACATATTTACAAACACATACATACATACCCACACATACACACACACTCTCTTTCTCTCTCTCTCTCTCTCTCTCTCTCTCTCTCTCTCTCTCTTTCTCGTCTTCTTTCCTTCCATGTTTTCTCATCTGTGGTTAAAATCTTTATAAAGCCCCCAAAACAGGGAAATTTTACGGAAACCTTCACAGATCATCAGATGAAATTTTACTACGCTCGATGAGAGGAAAAGAGCTTTTTCGACGAACGTAACCAAGTACATCTCCAGAAGAGTTTAAGGTCTTTTGCATTGGATGAGCTTGTTATCTCGAGAGGTTATGTTTTTGTAATTTAAAACTTGTTAGCCTATCATTAAGCATTGCGTGGATATTTTAGATGGTGCCAAGAGAGTTCAGAGAATCAAATCCATTTTATTTACACAGAACGCACCGAAAAACAAAACGATAAAAAATAAACTCTCCAGGGTCTACCCAGAGATAATGGAAGGATGACTGTATCAGAATAATGGTGATTCAAACAATAGCTCGTCATTCTCTGAATGCCTCCTGCATTGCGTTTTTATTGTCATGAATTTGCTGGTGCAATCTTTGTTTCCTGTTCATCCCAAAAGGTGGAAAGAAAAATCATGAAACTTTTATCAATCAAGATATGGACGATTTTCCAGTGGATGCATTCATCAAGGTAAATAGAATGAATTTTTTAAATTTTATGAAACGTTATTAAATTGGCATGGACTTCTTTTACTTGGTTTTACCCACCAAGTTTGTAGTTTCTGCAAAAAAAAAAAAAAAAAAAAAAATACAGCGGGTCTAAAACCTCGTTGATAACATGATATTCCTGCACGTTCTTTGTTAAGCTTGGCACAATTTCCTAATGCTACAAATAGGTTTCAACTCTGGGTCATTTATTGCTTTCTTTAAAAGAAAATATGCGTATGGTATTGATAAATAATTGCTCTTTTCACAAAAGGAGACCTTGTGGACGGTTAAATTTGCGATAGCTCTGAGATATCCGCTGCAACTTACCTATTTCTATATATCTATTGCCTACCTCTCGTTATTTCAGCATCTCATAATTGGAGTAGAAAAATCTTTTTAAGTTAATGTTGTGAGATTCTCCGTGAGCTGCCATCTTGATGTGGCATTGCCGCCATCTTGATTGTATATGCGCAGGCGCGTATCGTTGTGACGAGAATCAAACAGACGTCCACACGCCCTGATGTTGGGAAGACGTGTTTTCTAGTGGAGTTGAGGGAAGTATTTTGCTCTACTTGATTATTTGTACAACTGTATACGATAACTAGTGGTTTACTGTGAACGAACAGGGTTCGTTCGGTTAGTTTATTAGTACTTCTGTGTGCATTTAACTAGTGTGCTACTGTGTACGTTAACTAGTTGTTTTACTGTGAACGAACAGGGTTCGTTCAGTTAGTTAATTGTACATTACCGTTGTACCAGTAGTTAGTAGTATTAATCTGTTATTACTACCGCTACGGGACTGTCTGATACAGTTCGTAGGTAGCGTTGGTGGTGATAAGGGGAGGTTGGAGGTCACCTTAGTTATTTTATTGAATTTTCTTTTAATGCATTCAACAACAGTTAAAGAGCAAAGACAAAATTATTTATTGTTTGTTTTGGGTTATTTTACATGTACATTTGTTATTTACAGTTAACTGATCTCAGGAGAGAAAACATCATTCTTAAAACCTACACCAGAGCGCTCAACCGTCCATATCACCTGCTACATCCCTTAGCAACTGCTCACAGACAGGCTCGCATCCAGACGTCCTCTATCCAGAAGAATGCGAGATATTGCTCGTGGCGTAAACGGCAGCTCTCCGGATCTATGGACAGCACAGAAGTGGCAGGAGAGGTGGAACCGCACCGAGTGTAGATTGAAGCAATACATACCAGAGCCGTCAACTGAACCTCCAGGGCACGATCTACCCCGGGCATCTTGGGTTTTACTTAACAGACTGAGGTCAGGTCACGGAAGGTACGAAGACTTCATGTACAGAATCGGGCTAGCAGAGGGCAACCAGCGCTTATGCGGAGAAAGGCAAACACCAGAGCACGTGCTACACTGCAGAGCCATTGGCCTTCAAGGGGACGTGCAAACTGTGAACGAAGAGCTTCGACAGTGGCTGCAATTTACAAACTTTACATTATAATATGACTTTTTTTATAGTTGAACATTCATACTTTTTAGCTCATACGCATATATATATATATATATATATATATATATATATAAATATATATACAGTTAAGCTTGCGGCTTTTNCATCTTGGGTTTTACTTAACAGACTGAGGACAGGTCACGGAAGGTACGAAGACCTCATGTACAGAATCGGGCTAGCAGAGGGCAACCAGCGCTTATGCGGAGAAAGGCAAACACCAGAGCACGTGCTACACTGCAGAGCCATTGGCCTTCAAGGGGACGTGCAAACTGTGAACGAAGAGCTTCGACAGTGGCTGCAATTTACAAACTTTACATTATAATATGACTTTTTTTATAGTTGAACATTCATACTTTTTAGCTCATACGCATATATATATATATATATATATATATATATATATAAATATATATACAGTTAAGATGGCGGCTTTTACTTATTCATGTCATATGTACAGGTCCAGTTTTGCTTTTTTCTTAACAGCTTTAGGAATAAGAATAGTAAACTGTTATCCATTATTGAGATTTTAGTACACGTAAATAGTTGTCGTCTTTTATTATTATGACACTGGCTATAAGGTCCAAAATGCTTCGCAACACAAAAGACTTGACAACAAGCTTCTCAACCTGTTAGTCTATACATCAAACCGGTCATTAAATGTCGTTAAAAGATCAAAGACAGGAGGTCTTGGTATTTTTTTAAATTGAGGACTCTTTTTTTTACATGGATTATTAGGATATCGGTGTCTTTGGTCCGATCACTTTTGTCCAACATGAAAATCCACAGCACTTATCTATGGAATGGGAGAAGATCTTATCCCGCAAGTCCTTGAGGAGCCATGAACGAGCAAATTCCAAGGGACATTCTCATATGGGTGATTCTATGCAGAACTAACAACATTGGCAAGGATAGCGCTTCCTAAATTGCCAACGGCATAATAGCCATTGTTGAGGGTGTACACAAAGTCAAACTTGACTCCACAATTTTTCTAATTGGCATTCTACTCCATGATCCTGAACCAGGACACGTTAGAAACAACATCCTTGCTATGAAAGGGAGGTAAGACGAAGGTGTCAGAACAGTGCACGTCATAGCTTAAACTTTAAAGTACCAGACAAAGATTGGATTATGCTAAATGGAGACCTTTATAAAAACCTGTTCTTCAACGATAACTTACACCAAGTAAAAAATAGCTAATGAAAAGCTGGCAAGTTCCATTTATAATAAAATTTTGAATTAAATAAACTGTAAAAAGCAAGTAACACAAAATCTCCCTCATCACTCAAACATACCACCACAAAGGCAGTCATTTACATATCTACTGCACACAATCAGGCAATAGATCACACATACAGCCACAACGACGTCAACAAACAAAACCATTTCCACATTCAGCCACCTCCACAAAATCACATCCACAAAACTAATCCTACTTGAATGAATATCCACAAAAACACCTCTAATGCTTATGCCCACAAAATCACTTTCACCTATGCCCATTTCCACAAAAGTGACTTCATATGCAATTACAATCACGAAATCAACTCCATCTAAGCAAATATATAGAGAACCATCTCCACCAAAGTCCATCTTCACAAAACCACCTCCATATACAACCACTATCACAAAGCAATCTCTGTAAAAGATCAAATCCACAAACCCACGGCTGCGTAAATCCTCACTCAAAAAACCAATGCTGAGCTTAGACAAAAAACATATCCATGTTCACAAAAATACAGCACACATTAAGAAAACAACTCAAATCAATACACAGATGCGCACAGCTACAAAGACATGCAACACCCTAATGTACAAGTTCCAAGTTTCTTTTAGGATTTAGCTTTTTTGAATTAGTGAAAAGTTTTTATATTAAATTAGGAAATGGAGACTTAGTTATTAGATCTGAATGATTTGGGGATCTGAAACACCCCTTGTTTTAAATCGGCAGGGGTACTTTCCCACATTACCAACAACTTTTTTGCTCCAATATATCTCAGTTACCATTTAAAACTTGGTCACTGGTTCTTAGCCAAAGGTTCAGAAACAGTTCCTGAAGTAAAGAGTTGGGATACGGAGACCAAACCATAGGTCAAGCTGCTTTGTGTCATATCTGGTGTTGTTTATTCTTGTCATTGTCACATAAGAGACATGAGAAAACCAACACTTGCCACAGCCTTAAATATCATCAGAACCAAGAACTTTGTACAAGTGAATGCTTCTTTATAACTAAAGAAATTAGAGCTGAATGTTTCTTCTTCATCATCTTTAAGTGTCAGGTCTGGAACAGACATCGACTACCATAGCTAGCCAAATCTTATCCGTCTTCCTTATCAGCTCGGTTTTTGTTAATGTGTTTTGTGTTGTCCATTGATTAAGACTGAATGTTGAAAACAGGGCTTATCGGCCAATATTTGATTAAACTTGAAATGTAAAAATCACAAACCGTTTTCTAGATTTATATTGCTGCTTTCAGTTGATATTCATGGCCCTCCTGGCCCTACTTATTTCCCATGTCATTTATGCAGTTGCGGCTGGCACATTCTTTTATTGGAGCCACAAGTGGTAACTCAGACATACAACAGCCTTTTGAAAAGTAATGTTACTTTGACATCTATTTCTTACAGTATTAGTACTGTAATTTTGGGAAAGCTTACAACCTTCATTTTTCCATTTAGAGCTTCACTTTAAAATGATAGATAACATTACGCTGTCAAATACCTCTCTTTCACAAACTCATGCATTTGATGCACCGAACATAGAGTCTTACAATGAAAAAACGGTATAAAATTACAGTATAACAAACAAATAGTAATAGCTGGAAATTCTACTCTTCAGAGCAAACATTTACACTATCTCAAACGGGTTTTATCTATCTAAATAATTTCTTGAGGTAATGCATGAGTTAAAATAACAGAATAAAACATCAGCATCAAGCCTTACTGCAAAATTTCTGTTTGGAATTTGTGGCGCAGGCGTGATAATATTAAAACTCCGAATGCCAGCACCCTGTAAGAATTCAAAGATCGAAAGAATTTGCCTCTTACGTAACAAACACGACACAAATGGTGTGAATGGATGGACAAAAAATTGTTTGAGATACAACTTTTGGCAGTTTCCATCTTTTGCCGTTGAATTTTTTAAAGGAATTTGTATTTTCGTCCCTTTTTCCTTTTTGGGGAAGGGAGGGCTGGAATTTTGAGCCATTTTATTTTTTTGGGGTGACTGGGTTCTTTTTTTGACGAATATCCCTTTCAAAGAACGCTAACGAACCCTCTTGGGATTTTAACGGTATCTACTTAAACGTGATTCTATGGAAGGTTTGCAGAAAGTACTTGAAGTAGCATGAATCCATGCCCTATTAAGTAAGGTCCTGTGCCAAGGACCAGAAACCAGTTCATTATCGTTGAAAGGTAAATATTGGTCCTGAGGATTAAAATCAAAGGGTTTAAGCTTGTGATACAAAAATTGGAGGACTTGGAAAATAGCGGAAATTTTGCAAAACCTACAAAAATAGCTTAAAAATTTGCCAACCCAGAAAAATAAGATTTGGCAAAATTTTGAAGCCCCCAAGATAGGATGAGCATCTCTATCTAAATTTTGACATGTGCCTCCACTTGAGGTAAAATGCAATTCTTAACCTCTTTTCCGTATTTCATTGCCACAGTCTAGCTCCCACGCTTCATGTTAAACGGAACTAAAGAAATTTTGAAAGAAAACTGCAACAAAGTTTCATAGAATTTCTTCTTGGACTGGTCTGGGGAGACATTTGAATTTGTCCGTCAAAGTATGTTGTGAAACCTCACTTGATAACAATAGGGATACAACAAAAACAATTAACAAAAATGAACCCTGGATCGAGGGTAAAACACCGAATTTCTTCCAGAGAGTGAACATTTCAAAGACGATGCTTAAGTTTGGTATGGGTCTAATTACCCTGATCGGGTATCAACTAATCATGTTTAAGATGCAACTTAAGATGCAACTTAGGATGGCAGTGTGTTGATTTCTTACACCTTGTCATGGCCAAAAACAGAGGGTGGCAGAGCCCCCTTGCTCATAGCCAAAAGCCGCCACTGTATCTATGCAATAAATTAGTAAGAATAGCATTACCCTTCAATAAATGTGAACCTTGGGTGCACTAAAGTTTCAGTGATGGACTATGAGGAGCAATACTTATAGTTTGGTTAATAAAGGTTGATCAAAATGAAATAAAATATATTTGTTTTTATTGTTAATGTAAATTTAGAGAACCTCAGCTATTCCAATTGTCCCATGCTGACTCCTCATTCGTACAGCCTCCAATAGTAAGGGTGAATACATTATTTGTAAGTATTGAGAAACGTTTAGTGGTCAAAAAGATATTGGCAAACTTAAAAAAGAATGGTTTGCATTTTCTCCTAAGTATCTGAATATAAACGGTCTTCTATCCAAAATTGATGAAGTTTGTCAAATAGCCCTTCAAAAAAATGCTGCAGTCATTGGGCTTTCAGAAGCCAAGCTAGATAATACTGTTCTAGATGGTGAGGTAGGAAATGATGGGTATAAAATTAAAAGACGTGAGAAAGGCAGCTTGGTGCCGAGTAAAAGAGGTTTGGTATTCAGTACAAGAAAAGACTTTTCACCAGACATTGAAAATAAATTTTTTGATATCCAACTGCCAAAGTCAAAACCAACTCTTGTTGGAATTCTCTATAGGCCTCCAACAGCATCCGATTTTTTAGATAAGCTAACACTGGTAATATCCAAAACAACAAATTCTGATAGATGATGAGTTTCCATCCTTGGAGATTTAAACATTACCTTAATCGACGAAAGTAAAAAAAAAATTTAATGGAATTAAAAGAGGCAAAAAGTTCTACTCCATATATCGATTAAAACAAACAATTAAATTACCAACTCGTATTACGTATAAATCAAGCTTCATTCTTGACCACATACTTACCAACCCTTGTCAATAATTTTCTCAACATGGGGTTCTGGAATTATGATTCTCTGATCATCATATGATTTTTTTGCACTAGAAATACTACTTACACCAAGATACATAAACACATCTTTTTTAAGACACATCTTTCTAGAATTACACAAAGCAACTTTTCGTAGACAAAGTCAGTGAAAACAAATTTCTCAACTACTTGGAATTTGAAAACATAAAAACTGCATGTCATTATTTATTCAAATATTATAAGTGAGTTAGCCCCTGTGAGAAAAATCCTTATTAGAAAAGACTCACAGGAGTGAATAATCAAGGATCCTTGAAGGAATTAGAATACATGATTAGCTACTAACAAAATGTAGGACATCAAAAACTAAGTCTGATTACACAAACTTTGAGAAAGCACAGAGCCAAGTAAAAATTTTAATTACAAAAAAGTCCTGTATTTTTGGACAACTTAATGAAAAGATAGGAAATCTTGCAGTTTAATGGAAGTCTGAAACTCCAGGATTGTCAACAGGAAAAGACTCACCTTCTAAAAATTTGTCTTAACTGGAAAGGTGAGGCAGGCTTTGATGATAAACCTCTGCTTAGAGAAATTTTCTAATATAGCCTCTGACCTAATTAAAAACTTCATTGGTCCTCTCATAACCTACATAATGTGAATAGGTACTACAAACACCCTATACGTTCTAAACCATTCTCACTTGCTCCCACTTCTCCTGAAAACATATTAAAACTCTTGGAAAAAATAAAATCTTCAAATGTCAAAGGACTAGATATTGTTGCTGGAAATTTTCTTAAAGATGGTACAACTTCTTTAACAAAGACTTCCAAACTTCCTAGCTACCTACGTTTCTTCGCTTATTTAAGATGATGATGATGATAAGATGATGCCTTCAATTCTTAATTTACTTCAGATGTTTTCTTTTTTGCTTATTACCATGTGTTCAGTTTTCTCTAGTTGAGAGTAAGGCCCATTTTATCACTTTACATTATTATTTTGTCTATTAATGTCTGGACCTTTTTTTTCTGATTCTGCTGTTAGCATTATATGTATGTATGTATGTATTTATTCGCCACTAACAAAAAAAAATACAAATGTTCAAAGGTAAATGGTAAAAACCTAATACATGATGTTATCCAAAATAGTTAAAAAATAAGACTAAACAGAAACAAAAAAGAACGAAACAAACAGGCGGGACGGTAATCTAGAGAAACGGTGGCAGGGGTAGCATAATACANTCTAGTTGAGAGTAAGGCCCATTTTATCACTTTACATTATTATTTTGTCTATTAATGTCTGGACCTTTTTTTTCTGATTCTGCTGTTAGCATTATATGTATGTATGTATGTATTTATTCGCCACTAACAAAAAAAAATACAAATGTTCAAAGGTAAATGGTAAAAACCTAATACATGATGTTATCCAAAATAGTTAAAAAATAAGACTAAACAGAAACAAAAAAGAACGAAACAAACAGGCGGGACGGTAATCTAGAGAAACGGTGGCAGGGGTAGCATAATACAGATCATGAAGACCTTATTTTCATTATGTCTTAAATTTATGATATTTTCCCAACTTATTATAAAACCATTTCGATATTAGAATTCTCTTAAAACTTTTTACTATATAAGTTGGAAAGGTTTAGAGATAATACACACCTCTAAATCACTCCTTTCTTAATGTCTGTATACTTGTACATCTACTTAATTCATTTCCAATTCTATTGCATGCTTATTACTCCCAGTAAAAGTTTCTATTCCATTTAATATATTTCTCATCTGTCTAATCTGTTTCTATAATTTTTTCATGTTTCACTCGAGTAAAAGCTGTCGTATAGCCCAAAAGGCAAATGTATAAATATTTCTGCTTTTCTATTGCCTCTTCACTCAGGAGTCTGATAATGAAAATTGCATTTCTTGTACCACAGTCTTCTACAAAGCGACATTGTACTTTCCCAATTTTCAGTCTTATTACGTTTCTTACTCTCGGCATGATAACCCTCAGTGTTATTTGATTGTTATATAGTCTATCTGGTTTTTCACTTTTTCATCAGGATTCACCTGTGTTTATAGTTTTCTTGGGGTGCTGCTTATACCATGTGTTTGTGATTATCTGATTGTTTTCTTCGCACCATTGCATCTATCTTTCTCCTCTTTCGCTCTATAAACATTTTTCTCGGCTTGTGTTGTGGCCTTTTTCCTTTGGAGAACTCACCATAAAACAATTGTTTAGGGAGTCTTTCATCTTCCATCCTGACATCTTCCATCGCAAGTGATTCTGGATGATACACATCCGAATGCTGGTGCTGTTGAATCGTTCAAGGACTGCAGTATCAGGTGTGAAAGTTGTCTAACTGATGTTAAAGATTCTTCTGATACAATTTCGATGAAACCTTTCAAAAAGATCGAGATGTCGTATATATGTATTCCACTTTTCTGAACCATATAACAAAGAAATAAGCATACATGCTTTATAAACACTAATTTGACCATAGGCGTTTATCTAGCTTACCAAAAGTAGAACTGGCTTTGGATATTTTAGGAGTCCGATTCCTGGTCAGTGTACTAGCAAGATATACGAAACTATTAGTAACCTTTAACCTCTTGCCATCAACTAGAATATGTGGTTCAGTATATAATACCCCAACTGAAGGTGAAAACATAAGGCAGGTCTTCTTGAGATGAGGCCAAAAGCTTTGCTTGCACAAGTTTGTTCACAATCAGCTGCATTTCCTATTCTGAATGTGCAACAAGATCGGCATCATCTGGATACAAAGACCAAGAACAAGATTCTGAAAAGTTCTTGACTTCAAATTGAGGCGCCGAAAGTTGAAAAGCTTGCCTGAAGTTCGAAACCGTATGCCTTCCCCTATATCATGATCCTTAAAAGCCTGAAGAAGCCTCTCAGCAAAAGTAGATTAAGAAAAATGTGGTAGCCAGCATGTTACCCTTTATTACACCTTTATTAACTGATATTGGTTCTGATAGTGATCCACTAAAGTTTACTCTGGCCTTCACCTTATGCTGTAACTGCTTAATCACCTCTACAAAGCTCGCAGGACATCCAAGTTTGATAAAGATCTTGTAGAGTGCACTATGATTGATGGTTCCGAAAGCTTTTATCAGATCAATAAAAGCTTGATATAATGGTACCCGCTACTCCATAGACTTCTCAATATGCTGGCAAGCAGTGAAAATCATATCCACTGTGCCACGTCCAGCTTTGAAGTCACCTCGAGTCTGCCTCTCGAATAATAGTAGGACGGACCCATATCTTTAGCTGATTCAACAGAACCTTCGACAGAACGTTTAACATTGCTTCAAGTAGGCTGATGCCTCTATGGTCACTACACCCAGACTTCGATCCCTTTCCTTAATAAATAGAAAGCATGACCGCATTTACAAAATTTTGTGGAAAAGTGCTGCCATGCCATACAGCAAAGATAAGGATATTAATTGCATTAGCAAGGTTATTTCCTTCAAAGAGCAATAGTTCGACTGGCATCACATCCAATCCTGGTTCTTTCCAAGTGTTCCCTGTGTTCTTTCATGGTGTCTTTTTGTGTCATCAATCCTGGGATCTATCATTATCACCTCAATGCTGTGCTTGTGAAGTAGACCATTGATAAGTAATTTATGTGATTCAGATGGATTATTAAACAGATCAGTAAAATGTTCTGCCCAGCGTGCCATAATGCTCTCTGAATCTTTGAGAAGCGTAGAACCCTCTTTAGATCTCAAGGTCACCATTGTTGGAGGTTGCGGTCACACTTGCCTAATTTTTCCCTACAAAGCTTTCAAATCTCTATGGTCATAAGTTCTCAGAATTTCGGCTGACATTTCGGACCACCAACTGTTTTTCATTTTTCGAATCTCATGCTGTAGTTTCGATTTTGCTTCCTTGAAAGCTGTTTCCGCGCATGCCCTAGCTGGACCGGAAGTACAAAGAAGTCTCTCATGAAGCCCAGTTTTTCGCTTCCAATAGACTGGTTATTGAAAAATCGTTCTCATCAAAACCAGTCTCTATGTTTGGTCTTTCTGAGGTCAAGAACATTACCACCTGTGGTGTGCACTTTTGATTTGAAATACTCTCAGGTTCCATCAAATCTGATGTTAAAAAAATTTGTTCCTGAGAGTTTCATGTACTTTCTCACTTTGTAACTTAAAAACATCAATGCTCTTACGTACTTTTAATCCAGTTTCTCTGATCTTCTTCCTGATACTTATCTTAATTTTTGCACGAACAAGTTTTTAATCAGCACCGCAATCGGCACCCCGCACGACTCTTATGTACACATGTCGTGAAAGTCACGCTTTCTTGTGATGATGTGATTTAGTATATGCCCATATTGTAAGCTAGGTAGGGTGTGTTTATGTTACCTTATAGATAAACGTTTGTTTGAAGAAGATGTTACAAGCTTTTAGTTTAAACTCTGTCCACAGCTGGAGAAGAAGATCGTTATCGCTTGGCTTAAGAAGATCAAATCTCTCTAAGACCTACCTGGTGTTTTAATCACTTTCAAATCGTGGATTAAAGTAACCGAATATCAGTAACGTATCTGCTTTTAGTATTCCTGAGATACAGTTCCTCAAATCTTGATAAAATGCCGTAATGATACCTTAGCTACTATCCCGTCTAGGAGCGTAGACTGAAATAACAGATATGTAGTGTTCACATCTTAAAAGCGCCCTTAGTCACATGATTTGATCACTTACTCCATAAGGTTGCTCCAATTGGGTTCTGATCCGTATCTGGATAGATAGCAAAATCTACTTTTCCATCCTTTCCCACACCTTCAGGCTTGCTTTTCCAAAAACAGTATATCTAGCACCTCTTCCATTAAGCTGATCTTCTTCACTTTACAGAGTCTCAGATAAAGCAGCAATCGCCACTTTGTATCTAGCCAGTTCCCTGGTGACAACAGGACTTCCACCTTCAGAAAAAACAACATATTGTGTTATGAGAAAGTACTATTTTTGTTCGTTCTTAACCAGATCATCTTCGACTTTTACTTACACAGCACCATATAGAAATACCCCCCTGAAAGGATCCCTAAAGAATTGATTTGGTAATTTAATTACTGGTCATTCTTCATAGTAGTACCTATTGTGTTTTTCTTTCTGGTACAGATTTGGATTTAATTCATTTTGTTAATTTTGCTGTGATGTTTCCCACCCCCGAATTTGTAGGTAAACTCTGTTGTGTTTACTTTGGGGTTTACGGGTTAGTGTTTCTTCATTAAATCTTGAAATATCTCCTAGTAAGCTCTTTTTTCTCTTTAATTGAACGCCACAAAGCAGCCTAGCAATATCCTTATTTGCTTAGTCCCCTACTCCAGTCAGACCAAAACGTTGAGTCACTTTTTAAGGCATAGGGACCCCAGAACTTTCAGTCACTATTTAACACATGAGTATTGTACCTCAGCTTGGTGAAAATTTTATTCAGTTTTGATTGCACTGGTCTCATACTTTATTTGGGTAAACATTTGGGTTATTTTTTAGAGCAAAGGGATCCTACCCAATTTGGGCAAAAACTTGAGTCACTTTTTTAAGCATGAAGATTGCACCACAGCTGGGAAAAGATTACAGTCACTTTTTAAAGCATATCCTAACCTGGCTGGGCAAAAATGTGAGCCACTTTTGACACATGTGGACCCTAAACCAGCTGGGCAAAAATGTAAGTTACTTTTTAACGGAAAGGGGTACTACTTTAGCTGGGCAGTTTAGAGTCAACTATTAATGGCTATCGATCTCACCTTTTGGATTGTTGAATTTTGAGGTTGTGCACCTACTTAAGATTGGTTTTAAGCTAGGTGCACGTGACCCCTCAAAAGGTCACGTTCTTATTACTTCCATCAGTTAAAACAAGATAATTCATTACAATTGAACTTGATCTTGAGGGATCGTGACCTTGCTCGTTTTTTCAAAAAGGCTCAGATAATATCTTACAAAAAAGACTTAAATAATTCACTAGTTCTTAAAAGCAAAGCAAAGTGAAAGCACTGTCTTTTTATATGAAAAGACTTGTGTCCAAATTATTCATCATTCTTATGTCTTTCTTTTCAATTACAAAACATATTTTGTTCGCTTGTTCAAATTATTCTCATTTTCCCTAAAATTTTCATGGTTCATAAAATTCTCTTGGGTCAAAGTATGCTCAAGGTTAATAAGTTCATTCAAATTCAAGGTGCTTCTTTCGTAACCAAGTCTAAGCCAACAACAATCATGCATTATCCTCCAAATTTGACTCAATTTTCTGCGGTCAGAATAGACCATGGGTGTACTGATTGAGAATTTAGTTACACAACCGCAGCCCCTACCCTCCATACTCGTAGGTTTTGAATACGTCAGTTAGTTTGATTTTACTTCAAAACCCTTTACTTCACTTCCTTAATTAAAATTCCCAGCCTTGAATTTATTTGGATGTTGAATCTGTAGAAACACCTGAGTACCATCTGGTGGAAAATGACATACATAATGTCTCACCAAGCCCGACTTTAGTAGAAAACTTGCTCTTCTTTGGCCGAAAATCAGTTTCCAACCACACAAGACCTAATAGTCCTGTCGTTATGGACCTGAAGTTCAAGGTTCGAACGGAAAGGGTTAAGGTCCCTAACATGGTCCTACTCCTATGTGTCCTTTTAGTGTTTTTATCATTTTAACGCTGTGCTTTTGAGAGCTTCCAGTCCGCTTTCGAAATTTTTGCTTTTCCATATTTCCAGGAGGCCATAATAAGAATTTGTTCAGTTTCTGGTTAAAGTTACCCGAAAAGTCCTGAAATGAACAAAAGCACTAATACACTAATTATTGTATTAACCTTAAGTACTTCTTTCAAGAAATAACTACCTAACCTACAATACTGGGTTCTATGTCCTGAGTATGTTGTCAGATTTGATGCCACAGTAAACATAAATAGAAGTAGTCTTTACATTTTGTCGTTGCAGTAACTCTAAGGAATACAGGAGCAATGCCCCAAATAAAGTCTAAGCCACGCTTTTTCATCATGGGAGAAAATTGTTTTCCTTTCACTCGCTACTTAACATGTTGTACATACTTTTTTGGTAGTGTTTTTTAATCAGTTTTTCAATATATATATATATATATATATATATACATAAGGTAAAACACGAAAAATAAGAACTATGATTGCAACTAATAGTTTCACGATATTTCGATCATCAGGCATCTGATGATAGAAATATCGTGAAATATCGTGAAACTATTAGCTGCAATCACAGTTCTTATTTTTCGTGTTTTACCTTATGTATATTGCTCTGCTATATGCATTGAGCACTTTTTGATACGAATACACAAAATTACACAAATGTATATATATATATATATATATATATATATATATATATATATATATATATATATATATATATATATATATATATACCTTTATATACATGCTGAGTGCATTAGTGATTAAACAAAAGCCCATACTTACTATTAAGAGTGTACTTCTCATGTGGCTTCCCCTCAAGAAATAGTTTATATCACAATTGGCACCCTGTGGCGAAAAACAGCTATATGGTTTTGTTTTATGCTAGCAAAGCTGTTTCTTTTGTGGCCACCGCGCGTTTCTCTGCAGCAGAACAATGCACCTTTGTCTGCAGGAATTATTCCTGAGATAAAAGCTCAAGAGAATTTTCCGCTTGAAAGTGAATTGAAGCACAGCTGCCGGAAAGAGCCCTGTTTCCTTAGGTGTACCAAATAGTATTTTCTGATAATTTAAAAGATAATGGAGTAAAGAAATAGAGACAATGATTTAAAAAAAGCCCTCTATGCTTAAAGTCTGCAGCTAAACACTCCTAAAACAATTTTAGCATATTTTAAAAGAATATTATTATTATTATTATTATTATTATCAATCACAAGTACTGCCAGAATTTTGAGAGATGTTTTGAACCTCTAAAATTAGGGAATAATCCGAGACTCAAATCGAACTTACACAACCTGTAAATTGTTTACCAACTGGAGATTTTTTTTGAAGAAAAAAAAATTTTTTATTTTTATTATCATTTTTATTTTTATTATTATTTTTATTTTTATTATTATTTTTATTTTTATTATAGCTATTTTTTTTAAATAATCACTTTTGTTCGAGAAGTTCATAGCACCGGGATATTACCTATAACCTAGGGTACCAAGCCGTTCGTGCATGTATGTTTCCTAGACGTTTCTCCTTCTTTATGTTTGAAGCTATTAAGATGTGTATAAAAAATTGTAAAAGAGGTAAAAAAATATAAAATAATATAAAACTCTAACAAAAATGGTACAAAATGATCAGGTAAAGATATTTAAATCTGGAATAAAAATTAAGGTGAAAAAATTTATTATACAGTATATGATTTATAGGAGTCATTGATCTTCTATCGGATTGAAAGTGTTCTTCTTAGGATATGGTTAGTACTATTTAATACTATATTATTTTTATTATTATTAATATTATTATTACTACTACTACTATTATTATATCATTATTACAGTAAAACTGGTAATGCATAGTCCACTTTCAGGCTACATCTCGTAGCTTGAGAAAGTGTCCATGTTGTCTCTGCAGAAACATGAATAGGTCTGTCTTCCTGCTATTTAGTCTCTTATGTCCAGTACTTTTCTAACAACCTCGCCGTACCTATGAGGCATCCTTTCTGCAATAGCTGTATTTCCAGTCCAAAGTCAAGTACTCCAATGCAATTCTTGAAATATTTTTAGACCAGTCCTAACGCTTCAATGACCACCGGACGTCGACACTCAGGTGTGGAAAGTGTTCGAGGGACCAAGCTTGCATACTTTATTAGATTTATATACTAAAAACCCCCAAAGTGTACCATCCCACTTTTCCCTTATGTTAATACACACAGAAAAGTTGTCATTAATTTTATGTGTATTAAGATCAGGGTGGGCTTTGGACCATCATGCTGACAATAAAACAAAAGAAAATTGTACTCTTCGAATCACAACAGCATGGCGGGTAATACACTCTGCTTTTGTCCTTTCTCTTTCTTTCATTTTGGTGTTTTCCATCAGAGTTTATGTAAATTTCTAATCAATGAGCTTTTCATTATTAAGCACTATTTCACAGTAATTTTGCCCAGGTGAAATACCTTTAGCATCGTGTTCACTCAATCATCATTTGTCCAAATTCATACTCTTTCTGAAGGTCAGCATCACTTTTCGTTTCACACCCCCCTCCTAGACACATTGACCAACCTTGATGAAACTATGCACACATACTCCGAACATGCCACGGATGTTGCCAAAGGAAAAAAATTCTAAAATTTTCAAACTAATTTTTTCGATTTTTTCAAAGAATTTTCAAAATTTCAAAAAAAACCTCCAAAAAATTCATGAAACTGAACCAGCGAAAAATGTTACTTCTGGGGCCCCACTAAAGCTGGAAATTCCGATGAAATATTGTTAAAAATATATTGCTAATATTGATTTTTCCCATCTATGTACATAATTATTATGGCCTGTAGTATGGTGTTTTTGTTCACTCGGTACTCTCGCTCCCTCAAACAATCATTGCAACTTTCTTTAAACCATCCTTCCACATTTTCAAAATTTGGTATTTGAAACCGTTATAGAATTTTAGCTTCTCCTCTTTCTGCTTCACTCGAGTGTTAATGGAATTGCCACATCGATTATTTGGCAACTTTTTTCTTTCTTATTTTTCAGCATGATATCTGGCTTGTTATGATCGAAGCGAGTTTTAGTTTGAAATGAAAAGTGCCACAATAATAATGCTTGGTCTTTTTGAAGCACCTTATTATCTTTTGTCACCATATGGTTGTAGTATTTATCGGCGCATTCAAATCCGAATTTACCCCATCTGAAACTGGAGTCTACGAAGAAAAGTTTTAGATTTCTTGGGGCAAAATTATATAATGAACTGCCAATTCTAGTTTGAAGTGCGACCTCGACAAAAGAATTTATAGTTTTATTTGACAAAGTTTTTAAAGTTTCTATCTAAATAAAGAATGATTTTATATTATTGTATATATCTAATTTTAGCTTCTAGATTCACATTAAACTGACAACAGTCCAAACTCTCAGGCAGGTTTAGCAAATCACATACAATCTTCCAAGTTAAACTTCAGTGGATCGATCGAGGTTTAAAATTTTTCAGATTTCGAATCTGTGAGTAAATCAGATTTCTCAAATACTTTATTGTTATTTTCCTTTTAAGCTTAAAACAGAACTCATTTGACAACAGAAGTTTTTGTAAATGTGTATATACTTCTAAAATTTTTGAATTGGTTATCCTGTATAAATTTCGTAAATAATAATAATAATAATAATTGGATGGGCATAGACGCAAGACAGCTACTACTTTGTTTCCACCTGTTACATTCTCTTTATCTTAATTTTGGTAATTCAGATACCACATGAGCAATGGTCTCGTCCCTTTCCCCTCACACTCTGCATTTTGGTGCTATGTCTTTATCGATATTGCTATTTACATAGGTTGTTCTCAAGGCTTGGTATTGTGCTGCTAAAATCGTACCCTCCGTTTCTTTCTTCAGATAACCACTCTTAAACCAACTTTATGAATTCTCTTTATCTCTTATATCCATTGTTTTTTGTAGAAAATCGGATGAAATTTCTTCTGGAAGGATCTATTCTTCCTTTCCTTAGTAAATTCTTTTTCATTATCTTTTGAGTCATCTCTATCAGATTCAATACCCTCTTTCCCAACTTCTGCGAATCACCTGTCACTGCTGTTGTTGATGTAATAGCCAAAGCTAGTTTGTTTGATCTCTACATATTTTGCAAGATTTAACAATCCTCAGCCTTCCTCTACTCGCTTCAAGTATAATCGATCTACGTCAGCCAGGGGATGTAAGGGTCTACAGATGTTTAGCAACTTCCTTGTTTTCCTGTGCAGTTCTTATAATTTTGATTTTGAGAATCCAAGATTCTTGCACTGTGTCATATTATGTATACCGCCCTCGCATTTATGGCTTGGATTAGATTTCCAGTATTTTGATATTTTTCTCACTCTTCTAACATATTCTTTCTTTAAGTTTTCTTTCACTTCCTTGTGCTTTACATCATCAAAATATATACTAAAATACTAAATAAATACTTATATCTTTCTTGGTCATCCAACGATTTCAGCTTTGTGTGGTTAGGCAATTCAGTTCCTTTACTAATTACAAATTTTCCTCTATTCATTTGAAGCATTGTACATTTTTTTATTTCAAAGTTCATTCCTATGTCTTTACTGAACACTCTGACTCTTTGGATGAGAGTGTCTAACTTCTTTCAATTTTTTGTGTAGAGCTTAAGATCATCCATGTGAAATAAATGATTCACCTTTGGCCTCTTCTTTCCAAAATAACAGATATCCTTCATTTCATTAAACAGCTTTGATAGTGGAACCAATGCTAGGATGAATATAATAGGTAAAAAATTATCGCCTTGGAAAATTCCTCCCCTAACCTTGGGTTTGTTACGCAAAACATAAAAGATTTCAAAAACTGCAACATACATTACAAAAATTCTTCACGAACTTTCAATCAGGTGATCCTATTTTATTTACAGTAGGAGAAAAAAAAGAATGGTTACACCCAGAACTGTTACCATATGCATAAGAAAACGAATAGTTTAGTTGAAATACAAGGTAAAATAAAAATAGTTCTGTAAAATATACAGAAGTTCTATTAAAAGTGGAAATTGTAGTTTTTTTAGTTATTGTTGTTGTTGTTGTTGTTGTTTTGTGTTTGGTTTATATTAAACATGTAATTTATCTGTTGTGACTGTTGTATTTAAAGAACACGTTAAAAATATGTTGTTACTTTTGTGCCTTTGTTTTGATGTTATTTTGGGTATATTACTATATGCCAGCCCTTAGCCCAGGGTTTAGAAATATAGTATTTTTCTCAAGATGTGCATCGATTTAACAAGTGGTTTAATTTAAATAATGCCCATGACATTAGGGATATTCAGTCTTCCTTGGTTTTTCAGAAAATGTACCCAGGGCTCCTAGAACAATGGGGGTATATCAAAACAGTAACTTCTCTCAATTTCAAGTGGAAGATCATTATACCTTTTGATTTTCCATTCTTCAGTTTTGACCACGTTGTGGTCAGCTGGTACAGCTATATCAATAAGATGTCATTAACTATAATCTTTCTTGACAACGAGTTTATTTGGTCTATTGTGTCGAAACCTTTGATCTGTAAAAGTAGTCATGTCCAACATTAATTTGGTATCATCATTTACAATTATTTGTAATGGTTGAAGGTCACACCCTTTGGAATTTTATTCAAAACCAAAGAGACAACACAATTCCCAATGTATTTTGAAGGTGATTTTATCATAACTCTTCCTGTATAAGGTATTTGAGATCTTTGTGCAAGGACTGATAATGTGCTCATTTGAATCAGGAAATTGTCCACACATTCTGCGTAGTAAAAACCCCATACATTTATCAATATTACCCTTGACTCTGTTGCTTCTGATTGTCTGCCCCTGAGCAGCAATAATCATACCTTTCATACCCTTTTCTATGTAGCTATTTCCTAACCATCCCCAAGACTCAGAATCTGCTATTTCAATAGCTTCTTCACAAAACGTTCTGTGTACCGGTTTGTCTTTCCAGTCCCTAATTTTTTCATCCCTTAACTTTTCCTTATAATCTTTCAATGATTCTGTCTCCTTTAAAACATCCTCCCTTAAAGTCTCTTTTAACATTCATTCATCAATCTTTCAATTATATTCAAAGAGATACTATTTTTCATTCTCAATATAGTCGTTGTTACTGAGGCTTCTGCTTCCTTTTTTCCTGGGCAGCTTTAATCTTGCCACATTTCCTCCACTGTTTAGAGCTTTGTTCATATTCATTATTTTCGGTAGTCCTATCCATTTTGTCAGGTTCTTCTTTGGTCAATTACTTTTCCACCTTACCTTAAGCCCCCTGCCGTTCAAACATTCAATCTCATTATCAGGTTGCCAACATTTATTTTTGATCGACACAGTTTCTTTACTTTTCTCTTCTATTGCAGCTATTTTCTTTTTTTTTTGTTTCATGATTTCGTCGAGTTGAAAAATGTTCTGGTAGGACCCTTAAAAAAAAAAAAAAAAAAAAAAAAAAAAAAAAGAAAAGAAAAAAAAACAGAAAAAAAAANGCAGTGCCAAATGATTGATATGAGTGTCCCATCCGACAACAACATCACTGCCAAGGAGTTTGAAAAGCTTGGTAAATACAAAGACTGAGAAATCGAGATCAGTCGGATGTGGAACATGAGAACGAAGATAATACCGGTTATTGTAGGAGCCCTTGGTATAGTGAAGAAAGGAACTCGAAAATACGTCGATTTAATCCCGGGAAATATTCAATTGCCAGAAATCCAGAAAATAGTTTTAAACTCAACGGCACACATTCTCAGATAAGCACTTTCTCTATAAAGGAATCGAAAAACTATAAAACTATAAAGCATACATGAACGACATAATACCTCAGGTTATGAGTAATAACCCGGTGTTACGTAGTTCCCAAACGTTACGCACTCTGAAGAGAATTTTAAAAGACATAATAATAATAATAATAATAATAATAATAATAATTGATCCCCCTGCCCTGTATAGTCAAATTACCCTGATAATTAGACCAGACACTGACTATTATTTTCAGCAAGTGGCGTAGCGTCGTAAGACGTATGACCTCTGATCTTAATTGATTGGTGGGGTACACGAACTAGTTTTGCCTGGTAATTATGGATGGGCTAGAGCAAACATTCCCGCTCAAACTGCAGACTTGCCAGTCAGTTGCCTGGCCTTAACCAGTTGTGCATGTCCCGAAAGGGCTGACACATCACGCATTTCTGTTTAACGGGCGGGAGTAGTGGGGAAGCATCATATCTAGGTGTCGTGAGCGTGGATCTCAAGTTCTAAAGGGCTGAGTACCGAGTTCGCACTTGCTACTTAGTCCTGAGGTCTTGGGTGAACCCTCGCTACGGAGACCATTTTAAGCAGAATGGGTCACCTAAACTGGAAAACCTAACCAGGCCCCACCTGCAAGGTCATGTGTTGTATGTTTATTAACATCAATTTATCACACACACTTAGGTGTGATGCATACACCCAGCTTACCCCTTATCGGGCTGGGAATCGGATGGGTTTGCTGGGGTTTCTACCCCTGGCCCCCCGTGGGCTCGTATTGCTCCACCACTCAATAATAATAATAATAATAATAATAATAATAATAATAATAATAATTTGTTCTGGGTACTGACATTAAACTGCATCCGGTTGTGGAGTTTCGACGTGGGCGAATGAGGTTACCCTTTGCCACAACTACCTCAAGGTCACCCTTGAGCAAGGTATAGTACCTTTTAGCTCTCCCCGAGACCAAGAAATGTCGGGTTGGCATTCGACGGGGGCTAGTCTGCCTTATGGGTAGAGAGGACTCTTTAGCTTTGGTTGGCAACCCCTCTAAAGATGGTGTCTTGAAAAAAATACCGGTGGTAGTGTAACCTTAACTTCACTAAACCTCAAATGAGTGTAAAAATGTCAGATAAAATTAATGAAAATAACGGCGTGAATGAGACTGGAACAACTTGTGAAGGTCTCTCGCCCGGCCGGTGTCCCCTGGCTCAGCAGCGGGGGCCCGGTCGTCATCCTATAACTGCTAGAATAAAGTGGAATAAGGACGTAAATAAAGTAATTATGAAATGTTACTATAAAAGTAAGCCTTTTACTGAAAATGGTAAACCTGTAAGAGGGTACAGACAGAGAATGTTCAATAAATGGAAAGAAATAGGACTGTTTGAATCAACTGAGCAACGCGTGTGTGACCAAGCAAGAGCTATACGAATAAATGGATGGTTGTCAGAACCTGAGCTGGAAATGGTCAGGAGAGAAATTGAGAGAGAATCTCAATTAAATGAAGGGGGAATAGATGATGAGATTGATGAAAGGGAACCCAATGTTCAGGAGAATGAGAATAACGACGAAAAGGAACAAATCACCCATGTAGAAGGGGCTGAAATCGGAGAAGTAGAGGAAGATGGTACAGATCAAGAACAGAAACAAATTATAGATGAATTGAAAGTGATTTTGTTAGATGGAAAAGATTGTGATGGAATATCGTTCAAAAAAGTTGACAAGAAAAACCTCAAAAGGCTAACTGATAAAGTCAATGAGACCATTTCATATGTAAACACAAAGAACATCACAGAAACGAATAATTTGATCAGAGCCGTGAGTGTGTGGGTTGCTGAAAAACTGGGCTTGAAGAAATTGGAGAAAAAAGAGAAGGAGGAGCCAAGGTGGAAGAGAAGAATTGAAAATGATATCAAAAGATTAAAGCATGACCTAAGTTTACTTGACAGGGAGTCGAAGGGACAGATTGGTATCAAGAAAACCTACAAACTTAGGAAGTTGGAGGAAAAGTATAGAGTGAAAAGGAAAGGTATAAAAACTGTGATGGAAGAATTAAAGCAGAGGATAATTGCGAAAAGTGCGAAGATCAAACGGTACGAACAGAGAATCAAACAATTTCGCCAAAATAGACTGTTTAACATTGACCAAAAGAAAGTTTATACAGAACTAAGTGGCGGTGGAATTAGAACAGGTGACATACCTGATGCTGAGGAAAGTAAGAAGTTCTGGGGGGATATATGGAGTATTGAGAAAGAACACAATAAAGAAGCCGAATGGTTGAGTACCATGAAGGAAGAGTTGAATGGTGAATACCACTCTCAAAACAATATTACAGTAACTACAGCAATGGTTAAAAAGCAATGCAGAAAAATGCCTAATTGGAAAGCCCCGGGGAAAGATAAAGTACAAGGATACTGGATTAAAAATCTTGATATCCTACATGATCGTATCGCAAAACAATTGAATGACGTCTTGTTAGGAGAACAGTGTATTCCTGAATGGATGACTTATGGCCACACAGTGTTGTGCCAAAAGGATATTTCTAAAGGAAACGCTGTTGATAATTATCGCCCAATAACTTGCCTTCCAATTATGTACAAGCTGTTAACAAGAGTGATTTCGGACGAAATGTACAACTATCTAGAAAGGGAAAGATTGTTACCTGAAGAACAGAAGGGTTGCAAGCGTAAAAGCCGTGGAACTAAGGACCAGCTGTTAATCGATAAAACGATTTTACGAGACTGCAGGAAGAGACATACCAATCTAGCTATGGCGTGGATAGATTATAGGAAGGCCTATGACTTTGTCCCGCATAGCTGGATACAGGAGTGCTTGGAAATGTTTGGGATTGCGGATAATATTAGAAATTTTCTCAGAAAAAGTATGGAAAAGTGGAAGCTTTCTCTTACTTCTAATGGAACAGAGTTAGGAGATGTTAAGGTGAAAAGAGGTATCTTTCAGGGAGATAGTCTTTCACCACTGTTGTTTGTTATGTGTATGATCCCAATGTCTTTAGTTTTAAGAAAAGTCAGCGCACGGTATGAATTGAATCGGAGACAAGTATCTTTAAATCACCTTCTGTTTATGGATGATTTAAAGCTCTATGGTAAAGATGAGACCCAAATTGATTTGCTAGTGAAAACTGTTCACATTTTTAGCGAAGATATAGGCATGGAATTCGGAATCAAAAAATGTGGAGTGTTGATTATGAAGAGGGGAAAAATAAGCAGATGCGAGGGTATAGATCTCCCTAGTGGGGAAATAATGAAGGAGGTTGAGGAGCATGGCTATACCTACTTAGGAATAGTCGAACTCGACAAAATTAGAGAAGATGAGATGAAGAGTAAAACAACGAAAGAGTATAAAAGAAGGTTAAGATTAATTTTGAAATCCAAATTAAATGCAAAAAATAAGATCACGGCGATTAACACTTGGGCAGTAGCGATTTTCAGGTACGGAGCGGGGATCATTGGATGGAAAGAGAGTGAATTAAAGACGATTGATAGGAAGACCAGAAAGACGATGACAATGCATGGTGCGTTTCATCCGAAAAGTGACGTGGATAGGCTATATATCAAACGAAAAGATGGTGGTAGGGGATTGAGTAGTGTGGAAGTGGTGGTGAATGCAGAGGAAAACAGTCTTGGCCAGTATGTCTTAAGCTCTGAGGAACCTCTTTTAGTTGCTGTTAAAGATGCTAGAACAATTCAAACTGAAGGAACAGTAAATAACAGTGAGTTCAAGAAGCGAAAGCGGGAAGAGTTCCAGCAAAGATGGAGGGAAAAGAACATGTATGGTCAGTTTGCGAGGGAGACAACCGATATAATAGACAAAGACAAGAACTGGGATTGGTTGACAAGAAGTGACTTGAAGGTTGAAACAGAGGCTCTGATATGCGCGGCACAGGAACAGGCGATTCGAACGAACTACATAAAGCATAAAATTGATAAGACCAGCGATAGCCCTTTATGTAGAATGTGTGGTAAAAGAGGTGAAAGCGTGCAACACGTAATCAGTGAGTGTGAAAAACTGGCTCAGAAGGAATATAAACGAAGACACGACGGTGTTGCAAAACGGATTCACTGGGATCTATGCAAGAAAAACGGGCTAGAACATCAGGAAAAGTGGTACGAACATTCCCCTGAAGGTGCGATAGAAAGTGAAGAAGTAAAGATTCTGTGGGACATCAATATTCAATGCGACAATGTAATAGAGGCAAGAAGGCCAGACATTGTTTTGATTGATAAAAAGCAGAAATCTTGCTTCATAATCGACATTGCCGCTCCAGCAGATAAAAGAATCGAAGACAAGGAAAAGGCTGAAAAATATCAAGGCTTGAAGAGGGAGATGGGAAGGCTTTGGGGTTTGAAGAAGGTGCAGGTGATTCCTGTTGTGATAGGAACATTGGGAAGTGTCAGCAAAGGGTTTAAAAATTGGGTTCAAAAGTTGAATATTGAACCTAACATAGTGGACATGCAGAAGACAGCTTTATTAGGAACAGCTAGAATCCTAAGAAAAGTTCTTGAGATGTGAAAGATAGGAGAAAGTACCTTATTAGCCCTAGGTCATTAGTTGCGACTCGCCTAATAAGGAGAATTACGGTATAAAGATCAGCCAGTTAAAAATTTTTCAAAATAATAATAATAATAATACTATAATAATACTATTATTATTATTATTATTAGAAAACTTTTGGCATCTAGCTGATGTTATTGCCGTCATATCTCCTTATTAGACGAGTCATAACTAATGACCAAGGGCTAATAAGGTTCATTCTTCCACTTACTATTATCCTTCCTGTTCCTAATAAAGTCATATCCACAATATTGTGCTCAATCACCAATTGTCGAATCCATTTCCGAAACCCTTTGCTACTCTTCCTGCATACGTCCCATTGAATCCTTTGAGCAACTCCGTCGTTTATTCTTTTATGTTCTTCTTGTGCTAGCTTTTCACACTCTCTAATTAAATGCTGTACACTACTCTCACCTCTTTTTTCACACATTCTACATAAAAGACTATCTACAGTTTTATCAATTTTGTGTTTAATGTAGTTTGTCCTATTTGCTTGTTCCTGTGCGGCACATATCAGAGGCTCTGTTTCTATTTTCAAGTCGCTTTTTGCTAGCTAATTCTATGTCTTCTCTTTATCTACTATGTCGGTAGTTTCTCTCGCAAACTGGCCATACATATTTTTTTCAAGCATTTTGTTTGTACTCTTCCCACCTTGTTTTTTAAACACTTTCCTCTCTCCAGGGTTCCTTCCGTTTGAATGGTCTCGATTACTTTGACATCTTTTGAAGTGTTTCTTCAGAATTCAAAACATATTGTCCAAGACTATTTTCTTTTGTTCTTACTACCACGTCTGTGCTATTCAAACCTCTGCCACCTTCCTTTGTCTCATACAAAGCCTATCAATACCACCTTTTGGGTGGAACGCACCATACATCATTAATGATTTTCTAGTTTTCCTGTCAATTCTTTTTAAGTCACTGTCTTTCCATTCAACTATACCCGCCCTTTATTTAAAAATTGCAACTGCCCAGGTGTTTATCGCTGTGATCTTATTTTTTTCCGTTCAATTTGGATTTCAAAATTAATCTCAGTTTCCTTTTGTACTCTTTTATAGTCTTGTCTTTCATTTCATTCTCTTTGATTTTGTCCAGCTCAATCATTCCTATGTATTACTATGTACAACCTTCCTATTCAACCTTCTTCATTACCTACCCATTCGGAAGATCTATGCCTCCACACCTAGTAACCTTTCCCCTTCCATGCCTATATTCTTACTAAATATATGGACATTTTTCATATTCACATTTTTCATAAGTCAATTTCGTTCTCGTTTTTGCCACCGAGTTTTAAGTCATCCATAAAAAGTAAATGATTTAGGGGCACGTGTCATTCATATTCTGCATTTACTTTTCTGAGAATAAAAGTCATTGGTTTCATACATAGTACAAAAAACAATGGTGAAAGGCTGTCACGTTGGAAGATACCTTGTTTCACCTCTACATTTCCCAGTTCTTCTCCATTAGACGTGAGAGACAGCTTCCACTTTTCCATTCCTTTCTCTAGAAATTATCTGACGTTTTCTGGTATTCCAAACAATTCCACGCACTCCTTTATCCAGCTATGGGGGACAAAAGTATAGGCCTTTTGTAATCAATCCACGCCATAGCTAAATTAGTGTGCCTTTTCCAACAATCTTTTAACACTCATTTGTCGATTAATAGTTCGTCTTTCATCCCACGACCCCTAAGTATGCAACCCTTTTGTTCTTCGGACAACAAATTCTCTCTTTATTATTATTTATTATTATTAATTTTTTTTTATTAGCATAATTAAGAAAGACGAGAACGATGAAGGACAACCTCTTTATTGTTTTGCAAGTGATAACTTGTAAAACTAGGTGGAAATCAAACGCAAGGGTTTTTGGGTTTTTTATACTTTCCAAACGTGTCGAACAGCGGGATGTGTGCAAAGCTCCCGAGCTCACCATTTCAATGAACAAAACTTCTGAAAGGTTTTTGTTGAATCCCCTATGATTATGTTGTTACAGGGGTTCAGTAGACGGAGACAGAAATTCTAACAGTCGACGATCATTGCCAACTAACAGAAATATTAATCGAACATTGATAGTCATGGTATTACTTGAAACGTTTCTCATACTATTATTAGTTCGCAAAAAGCAACTCTTTTCTGTCGGCAGGCTGTTTGTCACACGGTTGGCTGCATAAAATTGCTTCTTGCTGAAATTTGGGAAGTTCATAGCCTGATCTAACAATCGGTAACAATGTCGAAGTAGTTTTAAGGATATGATACAAGTGATTGACAGAACTTCATATATTTTGAAGTATTATTCAAAACAATCACTCAGTAATGGTACTGAACGAATTGCTTTGATGGGAAGTGATTATAAACAGATACAAATTTTCAGGAAGATAGTATTGATAAGACTGGTTAGAATAAGAATAGTTCAGATCAAAGAAATATTTTATTGTCAGCCTTTGAATAGTAAAAGATACTGGATTTTTTCAACCTAAATAATACACGCATTTTTGTCTCTATGGTTTAGAAGCACTGGGAGTGCTTATTAGCTTCTTACCATGCTCGATCACTGTAATTGAAGTTCTGTTTAATAAGATCCCCAACTAGATTTAGCAGAGCGTATTGCATTAAAAGATGAATACCAAATAGAGGCTGTCATTGAACTGAACCAAAAAGAAAAGAACTAGTGTAGCCATTGTAAATATACATTCTTTATTATGGAAAACACAATGAGACTTACATCTAATTTTAAATGTAGCCCCAGTAAGTAATGTCATTTTTGAAATAGATATTGATTTTTATTGTTTCGGAGACAGTACTAGTCCTTTCCTCTCCAATAGAAAATCTTAGTGTAGACTCGGGAGGTGTTTACATCTTGTTTCACCTTTGGTTCTTATTGATTGCTTAAACCTTCTGATTTGGCAAACAACAGCATGTCATTTGGAATTCCTACTACAAGTCTTGATGTTACCAGTCTCTTAGTAAGTAGTGTAGAATACAAAGAAAGATTTTTTTCTCGGGCAAATGTAACCCAAATATAGGGTGATAGGAATTTAATCATGTTAGAAAATCACCGTAGTCACCAATTTTTGTAATACTGATTTCTTTTCATTCTTTATTCTTATTTCAGTGTGCTTTTCTGCAATACTAGTTATTGCAATATCACTTCTTTTTCAAAAGAAAACCTTCTACTCCTCTTTTGTTTCTGAAATGTGCTTGTGTTTTTATTCATCACTGATCCTGGGGGACTCTCAATGGGTATCTTTATTGAGCACATTTATAAATAACTCACTAAAATTCGTTGACTGATACATGTTAGAAATAGGCTTAGTTGGAAAACTTGAACTTGCTAGTGTATGTAAACACTGCAAATAATTTCGTCTTATTAGGAAAAGTTTTTGCGCCTATTAGGAAAAGTTGGGAGGCAGGGAGTTAAGGTCTCTCTCAATGTACCCAAGCTCTGTAAGCCCCTAACTTTTTTATTTAAAGAAATAGCATCCCATTTTCGATCAAACATTTTCTAACAAGTATCATTAATGACATTGTTTTAGGTAATGCAAAGTGTACTAACCAAGACATTCAAAATAATGATGGGAGGTACGATCAAAAAGAAAATCTCTGGTTCAAGTTACTGCAGAAAACGTATAACAGTTCCAACGCCCTTACAATGACTTGAAATTCCAGAAGTAAAACTAACGATAATCCAAGCTTTACTTAAGCCACGTATTTTGTTTACTCACTTTTAAAACTTCAATATGATAATGAACATTATACAAAAATCTCATGTTTAAATACGCTTTGGATAATGCAATCTTGAACCACGCGTCCTCGGCGAATCCAGCTCAGAATAAGACAGCTAAATTTGGGGACCAAGAGTTGCTCCACTTTAAATCGAGGAATAATTCGGACAAGTGTAATCAAATTCTAAAAGGAAAGGCTGACATTATGCTAATTTTAAGGTATAATCAACAAATCATCATATTTTGTAATCATGCACTTAATCCTCACTAGGTCAAGTTTGCACCCGCCAAAATTGCTTCTGCTTAATTCTATTTCCCTTACTGCCTTCGTGAGCAAGCTCTTTTGGAGCTGATAACGTTGTCCAGTTGAAGAAAACACCTAAGGTCTAGATGGCATTGAGAAAGAGCTAGGAAGTAATAAAAGCGAATAAGTAATGAAACGAGCGAAGTTACGGCACGACATGCATCATTGGTCCATATACTTCAATGGACGTAAACAAATTCTGTTTTAACCATCTTTCCCCAACAAAAATATCTGATCACGGGGTTGATGTGAGCTACCAAATTACTTTTGTTGGGGGGGTCATTTAGGTTACATTAGCTATAAATATAGTTGATACTGTTATGTACATTTTACAAATATGAAACTTGGCTCTAAAACTAAATTGAAAAAAATGATCATACAAGGCGATCAAGAGTTAATGTAAACTCTTCCAAAGCACATACTTTTTCACTTCAAAATCAGGGTACCAAAATATGACGCCAACGCCAACCATTACTTACTGCGGTTTTCACCTTGGACTAACTGCGGTTTTCACCTTGGACTAACTGACACACAATTGACGAAATTTGAACCCTTCCACAAAAGAGCTGAACCTATTGTCAAATGAATAAATAAGTGACTTCAACGCCAGCTCTCTGTTTAGGGGTACGAGGGAACAATGCTGCTTGTCATTCCATATTCTTACAATGATCAGATAGGCAATGGCAGAACCTCCTCCCTCTTTTATGTTGTTTTGGGTGAGGTACCTTGCTGGTGTGATCAAGCAGGTGTTATATTTGCTTCCAATCATCATCTCACTTGAGTCAGAGATGGTAGCTCCCCTTTCCAACAGTTACTTAGAACTTTGATACTAGTTTTTACATTTCTTTACAAGGAAATCTAAGACCTGTCACCAGCTTGTTCACTCTATCTCCGATGAAGCCTCTTAAATTGTTTCAAAGGTTGCTTCTAATCCAAACAATTTACACTGTTCTGTTGAACCCTCATAACACTCATCTTTCCGTAATCATGCCTCTTTAAAGCTTGTTTTCCAGGGTATTTTCGCTTCAACCATTTCGACGATCTTCCTTTCCTTGCACCGTATCATCTGGTCTGACTGGAAATGAGAGAGATAATGAGAAGCTGTTGCTGACGTTTACAAACATCCATCCTCCCCCTTATCGGGAGTTTTCACAAGCCTTATCTGCAGAATTGCATTCTTTGGACACAACAATACCAATCACAAACATGGACGCAAGCAATTCTGACAAGTCTGTTAAGAGTTAAAAAGCAGATGTCATTATTCCCGCTTCAGTTGGAGTTTGAAAGGGGTATGAGACTTTATAAAGCAAGAAATCTCATTAAAGATGACCAAGACTGGTAAAAGTCTACAGTCTAACAACTAAAGGATGGCATCACGTATTGAAATGGATACAAGAGAAAAATAGACTTATCTACCCCCAACCTTTTTGTAACCAAATTCAGAAGATAGGTTTTTAAGCAGTCTACCTTATTCACAAAAAATAAACCGCCTTAATAATTAAACCCCCCAACATTAAGTCACGCATTAATTAAGCCTACGTAGCTTACAATTTTTTTGGGAAATGCACAACTAAGGCTGCACCCAACATTTGTCAGAAATGAGTAATCACACATGTTGGTTTCTATGGGACTTTTTTATAATTAAATCTAACTAAAAAAGAAATAAATGATAGTCGATTAGTTTTTTACGACAGACTTTACCATGTTGAAGATGGATTTTCATAGCAAGGTTGTCCTATCGTATCGTTTTTACCCTTTCATAAAGATAGAGATATTTTCTGAACACCTGCTTCTTTCCCATCGTACTAATGCGATACACACAGCACGTAGTGGGCATTTGGGCTGAAAAAGAAGGTCGGTTTACTTATCCTAACAAAACGTTTTGTGATCACACTGCATAGATTGGTTTAAAACACAACCATTCATATTTAAATAAGGTTCAGAGCATATTATTAAAACCTGAATATTGACAATATTTTATGCCCCCTCTTAGAGACCCAAGGTATTGGAAATACAACCTGAATATCAATATCTCGGTTCAACAAGAAGCACCCATCTAAATTGATCAGAATTTTGAATACGTTTTCTGTTCTTAATAGTTTTGGAGTAAAACTTGTACCATTTTTTAGATCTTATTTTGAAATTTGTTTTGCAATAAAATGAGTCAAATTGAAGATGAGTGAGAAGAAACTGGATATGTATGATACTGTGTAACATGACGAAAACAAATGAATGCACTGAACATGATGAGGATGTTTTTTAACTTGCAACTTGGAGGATACGTTTAATCTCGGTTAGATTGATCAAGCAGCCTTACCTGTGATCGATGGCTTTTAAAATGAAAGGTATCTATTTTTTTCCGGAGGTTAATATCTGTTAAATTCCTTCAAAATCACATGGAAAATGATGATCTGAACTTTCTGGAAATAACGAGATTTACAAATAATGAATCGATTCAACTTGTAAAAAGTCGTAGCATTTTGAATAATTTGAGCAAGAGTGCCTTACTTCATTTTCCCTACACTAATTAGACTAGTTCTTCTAATACGAAAACGAAATCGTCTTACTGCTTGTGACAAAATATTATAACACAAAACCAGACTTTTCCCCTCATTTTGTTCCCCAGTATAAAGAGTGAGGTGTATTTGTAGAGCAGGTGATGTTGGACACTTCTAGAGCAATCAAGACCATCGTACTTGAAACTGAAGTTTGATATTGTTGTGAAACAAAGCATTTCCTTTTCTTTTTTGACTTGCAGAGAATATGGTTGTCATTATTAGCTTGTTTCTGCTACAATTGTTACTTCTGCTGGCTTTTATTTATGGCGAAGTGAGTTGGCAGGCCTCTTAGGAACAGATAAACGGAATGCGAACCCATTAACAAGCTTGATCCGACAACCACACGACATTTGTAACCACTTTTTTAACACATCGCACGAATGTAAAGATGCTGTAGCCCTGAACTCTGTAACCCTATTGTCCTGTATCACTGAGTGAGTGATCATTTGCATAATGTAATTTTGTGGCATGACGACACCATTTAAATGTCACTGTTTAATAGCATCATCGCCTTACCGTTATCACAAGAAAGACATCCAGGAATTCCTTCTCGTGTGTGGGGCTAACATGTTTTGAAAAGTATGTTTAAACGACCTTTACTAGCCTTTATCGAACGATTAACAGGAAACACCTCAATATTATGTACTTTTATTTTTCAATATTCAAACAAGTTGCTTTATTGATTTTATTTGTAAATGCATCAAGCTAATATAGGCTACTGAAATCAATTTTAGGTTTGCGACATGGACAAGACAAGAAAGATAGCGTACCGGAGCAAAAGTGAGATCCTGGAAGTGTGGAAAAGAAATCGATGGTGATTACAAACCTGAAGACTTAAAAAGAGCTCTGAATAGATAAAAAGTGATGTTCCAACCTGTGATTGATCTAAAACAAAGGATACTCTCATCTGAGTTTTTATCCTGTAAAAAGTCAAGCTAAAAGGCAGAACAGACAGAAACTGATTCCTCTGCAGCACAATCTACCGATGCGCAAGATATGTTCGCTGATATTAAAGACAAGCAACTTGAGATACAAGCCCCCAGTGCCTGTTGTACCAGATGTTACCAGATGCTGAATCATCTTTCGGGAGCGCATAAACGATAGATGCTTTCGGCATTTGAACTGAACAGGGCTCATGAAACACATTTGCAATCAGAGGTACAGGGATGTTGAAAATTTAAAACTAACCTCTTCTAAAAGAAAATAATGGGAAACAACTTCCTGGGAACAAAAGGCTTTAACCCAGAACTCTTCAAGAAATAAATGATCAGCTGGGTCAGCTATGATGACTTATGACCAGGTATATTATATAATGATATTACCGTAAAATCACTTAGATTTTTCAACTGTGGTGACCCCCTATGAAATGCGTGGGCAGTTTATGTGGCTATGAACTATGGTTATGTTAGAGACCAAATTTCGTTTTCTGTTGAAACTTTTGACATTCATTTAAGAGCTCCAATTTCTTTATCTCTAGCACACTGCAAGAAAACCTTAAATCTAAAGCAAATTTATTTTGGAAAGATGGTTTGGTCTTTGGTATGAAAAAAGTGTACTTCGCTACACCATCGTCGTGGTCCAATTCAATTGAAAAATAAGAAAATCGAAAATTCAAAATTCAAGTAACATTAGTTGGTGCATTCTGTTGCCATAACAATAGTCTAGCTACGTTCGCACGTTTGATTTTTTAAGAGTGGAATTCTTTTGCAATTGAACCAGAAATGGTAGCTTGTATATTTGTACTGAGTTCTGTTTCATTTTTGGTTAGCTTCATAACAACGGCGAGAGTGTTTAAGAGTTACTAAGTCGAACGCCGACGGTTTCGTACAAGTGAAAATTGAAATAACAGAGGACATGAGGCCACAGAAGAAATTGACACTCAAAACAAGTTTTTGAAAGTAAAGGAAAAAGATTTGTCGAGATTTTAACTCGTTATTTTGTAATTCTTCTTGGTGGTTTTGTGAATTTAATGAATTTTATAAGGTCTTATCTGTTGTTTGTGAACAAAGAAGGTCTGAGGACGACTGCCGGTTTCGGGGACTTTAATGATTTGCATACTACCGGTAAATGCCACGAGCTTGACAGATAACGTTAGTAAAAGTAGCTGAAGGATTTTCGAGGAAGGGTGAGAGTATTGAATTTCAATACACCTTTTTTAATTTGGGCTCACTCATAATTTTGCATATCACAATAAAGATTTGAGCTTTTAAATATGATTAAGATAATCTTATTACTTTGTACAAATAGTTTATTAAAATTGTGAAATATTGAACATCTAGTCCAATGCTGTCTTTGGGAGCCCACTAGATACAGGTAGAGGGAACGGATATTTCATCGTTGCTGATGAATATACTGATATGTCAAATAAGGAGCAGCTGATGTTTTGTCTCCGTTTGGTAAATGAAAATTTACAAGTTCTTGAAACTTTAGTTTCTACTGGATACCAGATATCAAAAGCGCAATGATAGTGTGTTATTAAAAGTAATCTTACAAGTTATCAATTAAGTCTCTCATCTTGTCTGTGATCATCGCTATGATGACACAAGCAATATGCTTGGAAGTCCTCAGAAGTTGCAGTACAAACTTAGAATCTCAAATCACGAGCACGTTGTAAAAGTTGTTATGCAGACTCGCACTCACTATCAGTAAAAGATGTCCCCCAAAATTGTCAAAATTTTGGGACGTTATATGCGTACTGCAAGAGAGACAGTCGTTTTGATTAAATACACTCCTGTGTACCTAATAAGGGGCCATAATGAAAATAAGGTCTTCATGATCTGTATTATGCTACCCCTGCCACCGTTTCTCTAGATTACCGTCCCACCTGTTTGTTTCTGTTTACTTTTAGTTTTTAACTATTTTGGATAACATCATGTATTAGGTTTTTAACATTTACCTTTGAACATTTGTATTTTTTTTGTTAGTGGCGAATAAATACATATATACATACATACCTGCCTAGCAAAATCGAAGATCTAATGGAGTGCGATTCAGAAGAAGTCATGAAAAAAAATGCGATCGCGAAATTATCTAAAACTTAATGGACGGTGCGTGCAGATTGTTTCAAACGAATCTTGGACAACTGTAAAGAGATCATGGTCATTTGGAAGAACTGCCCTTAAAACGATGAAATGAAAATGGCATTAAAATCCCAAATCATCAGTGTTAAAAAGCAGATGGAATTATTTGAGTTTTTCTTTAGTTTGAACATTGCACATCGCCTCCTTTTTCACGCTGACAAGTTAGCGATAACATTTCAAGCAGAAAAAAAGCCAACTTACTGCAACAAACGAGCAGCCAAACGGATTGTGAATGTTCTTCAAAACATAGGAAATGAATAATCCTTTAATCAGCTTTTCGACGTGATAACCACTAACGCTAAAGCTTACCCTTTTATCGAAGAAAATCCCCTAATTATTCAATTTTACGCAATACTGGTGGTTACCAAAGCAACAAATCAGCTTACTATTCTGAGACCGTACAAGATCGCTACCGATAAGTATTTTTTGGATGCTGCAGACAACATGATTTGCTGTATTTAAAGAAGTTTTAAGCAGCCGAAGAAGCAGTTTTTATGGAAGGCAATTATGATGGCGAGATCGATATGGCACATTTTGCTATAGGAACCAAAATCCATTGGAATTTTTTCATCGAGCCCAAGCCTGAATGTTTCAAAGATATCGTAAGTCAAGTAAAGACCCTATCCAAACCACAATTGTCACTGATACCTAATAGTATCATTATTTTGAAATTGCTCCTAATCAATCCAGGTGTAAACGCAACAGCCAAAAGGTTGTACTTTATGGCAAGACAAACAACCGAACGTTTTAATTCTTTGACAACACTTCATGTCTTTAAGTCGTTGACAGGCTCCTTTGATTTTTATAATACTGGTAACGAGTTCATTTCTGAGTGTGCTTGTAGATGGCGGATGTGTGGAAGGTTTCAAAACCTATTTCTTTTGGCATAGTTATCATTTTATAGTTATATGCTTATGGTTGTATAAACACCACTTTCTGGAATGCGAGGCTTATTGGTACCTAGGACTTCTCCATTCTGAGCATCATTTGATGTTTTAATGCTTTCCTGGCTCCACAAAAATCGAGACTACCAAAAAGTAAGTCCAGTCTGCGAATGTCGTCAATGACATATCCTCAAATTGTTAAGGAAGACCAACGTGAATTGCAAAGTAGCGTAACTGTGAATTCTGAAATAAGGAAATGCACTGGTAATGACTTGCTGCAGAATTTTGCAGGACAATTTTAACAATTTGTTTGGTAAAAACATTGTGCAATTTTGTACAATTGATATATAATTAAGCTAACAATGTCACTCCATTAATTTTGCAATATATTTTTGTATTTTTACCTTGTAGCCTGAAGATGAAGTATTAACTTCGAAGTATATTGCAAAATTAATGGAGTGACATTGCTGGCTTAATTATATATCAATTTTAACAACTTAATTTAGTTGTTTGCTCTTCACTATAAGACAATGCCTCAGGAATTTATACTAATTGACTTTTGATGATTTGAGCTCAGGGGTGGTACTCAGGTGGTGTTTAGAAAACCGCAGGATTTCACTCAGTGATGCTCACACCAGTGATGCCTCAAAAAACAAAAGTACATGTGATATCGTTTCTGTTTTTATTTCGAACAAAATCAAATCTATGTTTCTTGCCAAAAGGTTTTTAGGCAATATTTTAAGCAAATTCAGGAAAGTTAGTTTACCACTACTTTTTCCTACTTTTCATAATTTTTCAAATACGTTTCTGTAACAAAATTTCTTGTAGGGTTGTTTGGAGTGAGTAATCAATACATTTAGTGGTTATTTGAACCTTTAAAATACTTTGTGCATAAGCAATATGACGTATTGATTGAATGTTGAAAATAAGATTAAGTGATTGATCCGTGGTCGTTCCCTATCATTTTTCACGTCCAAAAAGTATTTTTCAATATCTATAGCTTTACGTGAAAAAAACCATTTACCCAGGAGCTTCTTTGATAGGAAATTTTGGTAAAGGTTCGAGATACGTTTGGGGGAAGAAACCATCAAATCAAATCAGAGTTAAATGTTTAAGTGGTTGGGGTTTAGAGCTGTACAGGCTCCACAGCATATAGTGTAATCAACTGTTAGCAAACCTCACAGGTGTATTACATATTGCTCATGTAGCAAACTTAGTAAGACATCTTCTGAAGGAGCAATGTTTTATAACAGTGAAACATTAAGAAGATCATTCCTTAGAAATATTTTTTTATTTGAAGTACATTACAAATAAAGTTGTTTTTTCCTCAGCATAATAGTAACTACTTAATAACCGGATTTCAGGAACTAAACTAATGATTAAAAAACAACTATTAAGTTTGACGAATATTGTGTAGCTTGTTTTTTTCCTTGACTAGACATGTTATCATAGCAACTCAATTGTTTTTGTATAAATAAACTTGAAAATTAAGCTCTACTCGGTCAGTTTAGATCAGATCGTATCATTTGACCACAGATAACTGAAATGGTTATTGAAACCGATTTCTGGTGAATTTATGAATAAGAAAACTCATGTTTTTCTTTTTGTGATTAATTGAATTTTAATCTACCAGTACAACTAGGGATATGAGGTTAAGCTCCTGGTCATTCTCTCTATTAGTGTATATATATATATATATATATATATATATATCTCCTTATTTTGAGATTTGATGGGGATCATTTCCATCTTCTTTTGATCAGGATCTAGTTAATTTGGTTTATAACTTGATAATCGAGGCAGAAATTTCAAACTCAATTAAAATGAGACTGTTCAAGGCAGTGATCATCCCCATTGCCATTTACGCCTCTGAATGCTGGACGCTTAAAGCTGAAGACTCAAGAAGACTACTTGTTTTTGAAAATGACTCTTTAAGAACAATGGTTGGAAAATACCGCTGTGATGGAGTTAGGCTAATTGATATTAGAAGAGCATTGGGAGCAAAAGATTCCATCTTAGACATGATCAAGAAACGTAGAATGAACTGGTTCGGACATGTGAATAGACGTGACGATTTTAGCCTCGTGAGAAGATCATGCGAAAAGAATTTCCAGGCAAGAGAAAACGGGGAAGACCACAAAAGAAATGGTCTGATCACATTCGATGTGATCTTGGCATCCTTCTACTGACCATTGAATGAAAAGCAAAAGACCGGTCAATGGAGGGAGGTTGTATCAAAGGAATGTGCGAGGACCCGCGATTACTAGGGTTATGCAACTACATCAAATCAAGTCAATCGAGGCTCTGTCATGCGTAAAAACCTTCTGAGATGATGCCTAGACAGTTTTACCAATCAGTTGTCAGGAAAAACCCGTCAGTTACTCATTTATTTCTTTTTTTTTTCTAGTACACATGTATCGATGTTTTTGTTTTTAAGTATTGGTTTTGTGTTAGTATTCTGTTCAATGTATGTTAAACGGAGTTGTGAAAAACGTCCAGATTCTCGATAAAAGAAAACGCTGTTGTATCATATATTCAGTTCATTAGAATTTTCATTGTATGTATTTACAGATTAATTGCCATGACCCTGCAGCCATTCACGTTTTAGCCACTCAAGGCAATGTCTGTATTTTAATCTAGTATGAAATCTATGCTGGTATGACCAATTTTTTTTTAGCTTAGCATGTATTCGAGTAACTCCGCCTGGAGCCTCTATTGAGACCCTGCCGGTCCCAAATCCGGGTTAAAATGGAGGGTTGACCGTGGGGCCTACAATCCAACCTTGTAGAAAAGCTCTTGTCACAGAAATCAAATTTTAACTCATGATAACGGGAGAGAAGCATGCCAGGAGACTGGACAGATGACAAATGGCAGCCAAACACAACTGGTAGCTGGCAGCCAAATGCTTGATTCCCTGCAGCCGAAAGAAAGAACAAGAGTAGCATGCTGGAATTTTCAAACGTTGTATCAGACAGAAAAGCCGGCCCAGATAGTGAAAGATTTCGATGCATATGGGTTAGACTTTTTGGGAATTAGTGAAGCAAGATGGACAGGAGGTGGAAAATGGAAGCAAGCATCTGGCCACACTATTCTGTACTCAGAAAGACCAGCCAGCCAGCACACAGAGAGAGTTGCCCCAAACGTTAGCAGCAAAATGAAAAAAACCTTTTTATAATGGAAAACAATTGGAACTCGACTTCTGAAGGCCAGATTCAAGGCCAAATTCAGAAAGATAACTGAAATAGTGTGTTATGCCCCAACTGAAGATACAGACGAGAATGACGGAGACATTTCCTATAGACAACTTCAAGCTGCAACAGGTGAAGTCAAGTTGCATGACATGCTGCTAGTCATTGAAGACATGAATGCAAAAGTTCGCGATGTGGACAGTGGAAGAGAACGTTTCATGGGAGACAGGATTGTGAATATATCAACATCAATGGAGAACGCATGTGCGACTTCTGTCAAGAAAATGACCTGGTCATAGGAGGAACATTATTACAGCACTGAGATATCCAGAAGACAACGTGGACCTCACTAGATGGGACAAACAAGAACCACATTGACCACATCCTGGTTGAAAGAAAACGACGTTAACGGAGTTAACTGTAGTTAACGGAGTTAACTACAGGAAGTGATAGATTGCAGCGGTGCCGAAGTTGTCAATGACCAAAACCTTGTTGTTGCAAGCTTTACATTTAAGCTACGCAAGACAAGAAAGGTGACAGGAGAGAGAAAAACTGCTTGACTCTGTAAGACTAAAGAAAGAAACCACCAGACAAGCTTTCAGTAAGAAGGTAAGAAACACATCAAGAATACTAGGGGAAGAAGAAGAGATGAATATTGACAAATTCAAGCACGCAATTAGAGAGACCGGCGAGAAAGTTCTGGGATTCGGGAAGGAAAGGAAGGAGAAGTGGATCCAACCAAAAACCTGGCAAAAAATTAAGTAGAGGAAAGACGTGAAACAGAAGATAATCTCTACAAGATCCGAAAGAAGTTTTAAAAAATTTAAGGGAGAATACTCTGAGTTGAACAAAGAAGTGAAGATGGTGGCTAAAAACGACAAGAAGTAGTATGTAGAGAGAGTAGCAGACGAGGCTGAAGAGGCAGCGGCAAGATAGGACCTGAAAACGTTCTACCGAATTACTAAGAAAGTGAAAGGAAACTTTGGTATTAATGAACGAAAGCCCCCTAAAGGACAAATGTGGCACCTACATTTCTTGTGAAGAGGAGACGATTAGGCGATGGGAAGAGCTCCTTGAAAGTCTTAAGTGTTCAATAGAGCCAATAGAGACTAGAAAAATACCACAAGCGAAAGAAGATTTGAACATCAGCGTCAAGCCGCCAACTGCTGAATAGGTTAAAACTGCAATCAAGACAATGAAAAATGTTAAGGGAACCAGGATGGACGGGGTTATAGCTGAGATATTAAGAGCGGAGGAGAAAGAGACCCCAATACTACTGAGATTTCCAGGCCAATATGAGAAAACGAACCACCTCCCGAGGCCTGAAAAGTTAGCCTGATGGTAAAACTACCCAAGAAAGTTGACCTTTCAGACAGAAATAACTGGTGAGGAATCACGCTTCTGTTATCCACCTGTAGAGTCTTCAGCAAGGTCATACACAAGGGACTTTCATACGCTTTGGATTGTTTTATTCATCGCGGACAGAAAGGCTTCTATTTGGACAGGTCTTGTTCAGACCACATCGTCACGCTACGGGAGGTCCTGGAGCAAAATAAAGAGTAGAATTCACCTTTGTTTGCTAATTTTACCGATCTAGAGAAAGCATTTGACAGTGTCTACAGAGACTTTTTATAGAAGATACTCCGCAATTATGGTATTCCTCAGAATATGGCAAACATAGTAAAGATGTTATATATGGACTTCTCATCACAAGTGATTTGCAACAACAAGCTAGGTAGCGCCTTTCGACTCAACTCAGAAGTGAAAGAAGGATGAAAACTTTTCTCTTTGGCCTTGCCATGGATTGGAACATTTGCACACAGACACCAAGACATCCAGCCAAAGAATAACACCATGGCAGACAGCAAGAAAGATTGGTCTCAAGCTCAGTCTTGGCAAGACTAATCACCTGCGGATGAACAACAGAACAGGCACCTATCACACCAAAAAGGAGATGGAAGAGGTGGAACACTTAATCTATCTGGGCTCCATGATGACCAATAATGGAGGCACTGAAAATGAGATCAGGCAGTACATTTTAAAAGCCAGCCAAGTCTTTTGAACCCTACCGAACACCTGGAGGACGAAGAGCATCAGTTTGAGGGCTAAGGTCAGACTTTGTAAGGGCAATGTGCTAAGCACACTCCTGTATGGTGCAGAGTCGTGGACGATGACAACGACTATCAGCCACAAACTAGAAGTCTTTCCAACAGATGCCTCAGAAGGATACTGAACATCTTCTGGCCCAAGATCATCATTAATAGTGAACTCCTCAAGAGGTGTGATACCAAATCTGTTACCAACGAAATCAAGACCCGGCGATGGACAGGGACACGTCTCTGCCAAGAGTCGCCCTTCGGTGGGCCCATGACCCTAGGAGGAACAAAGCCCGACCCAAGGAGACATGGAGAGGAGAAGGTTCAAAAGCTGATGAAGGAATAGGGATGGACATGGGGTTATCAGGAAAGGTGTGCTGCAGACAGACCAAGGTGCTGAGCTCTGATGACCGCCTTATGCACCACAAGGTGCAAAGAGGATTAAGTAAGTAAATATGTATTCCAGTACACCCTGAATCTTAATATTCATTCCAACCATTATGCTAAAGATAACTTTCAGCTTTCCAATGCACATACCCTTTCGGTTGTAATTTGCAATACATAGAACTTTGTTATTGTGGTTTTCATCGCTACCCAACTTGCAACCACCTGCCCCGAAGCTGACAGTTTAGTGCACTGCCTTCTTTGTCAAGTAGTAGAGCACGACAGGTTCAAAATTCATCCCAAGGGTGAGCTCAGACTATGCAAGATAGGAAGTGTAGAAATTACTGGCAGAAGAAACCAGTGAATTCCCACTGATAACGCAGTTATTGTTAGCATCAAGATTGTATGCCTGAAATATTACTGGAATAAATTCAGGCCTAGCAAATTCTTATAAATTGTATTTTTAGATTAATAATGGACAAATTTTACTGCAGTGGCCCGATCGATTTAACTCATTTAACATCTTGTGCTCAATTTCGCATTTAGGACCCTTTGGGCAACACCCCAAGTATGTTTGTGTTAGGCACAAGAATCCGTCAGTCCCGAAGGTTTCAATTGCAAAGGTAAGTTATATTTAATTTGTTTTTATTCTTAACTTGTTTAGTATAGCAACTATATTTTTATTTAGCTCAATTTGATTGTTTTGTCTAATTAGGGTCAATATATTAATGTTACTGTTTTCTCGTTTCGACCGTAGGTAATTCATAGTTGGTTTCCAGTTAGAAATATTGTTGTTTTATTTTGGTTAGTTTATTCACTCAATCCTAAAGCGTTTGCACACAAGAAGTTACCTCTATCTGAGGACCGCGTTTGGGGGTATGTAATTCAGGTTTTTATAGGGAGGTTAGTCTCCATAAGACCTCCAGACCTGCATACGTCCATAGCTGTCCATGCTTACTTCCAACAAATTAGTACTTGTGTTTACTGGTAAAAATACATTAGAAACAAAAAACAAACAAACAAAAAAACATACATTATAATGGAGAAAAAGATGTCAAAAAGTACTTGATTTGTAGTTGTCATAGTTGCACGCTATTTTTCGATAGTCAGACACCATTTTTAACTTTTTCCATTTTGGTTACAGTGGCAATAAACTTTGATCAATGGAATGGAACAAGTGGTGAAAACAGAGAAAAGGATTAAAATACATAGTTGTCATTTGAAACCGCAACTGGGTCAGAAGCTAATTAATTTAGTAAACTTTGTTTTGATGTCATAACTAAAAGAATCACCGAAGGAGTACGAACAAAGGAGAAGATAAAACAACCATAAAATAGAATCGAGAGGATTCTCTTGTAGGAGTGAAATGAACTATGTTCCATTTATTTTTGTGTCGGGACTTCAAAACTAATGCTCACTTGTTGTTCACTTAACTTTTCTTCTTGATGATGAAATACCTCCTTTTTCTGCCATGCAAAGGTTGCAACTCTTTGTCACTGAAAAATATCCTAAATTCCAATCTGTACTGATGCAAAAAAAGTTAAGATTCACATAGAATTCTACTCTGATATATCACTTAAATGTATCTACCTGAGCCCAGGAAAGAATATAGCAAAAGAATAAATTTAAAAGGAGTTTTTATCGACTTTGTATACAGTCCTGACAAGGGTAAGAGAATATAAAGAAGCTGTGTTAGTAAGAAAGAAATTCTTTCATTTTAAACATATTAGTATTGGTGCCTTCCTCATGAGATGTTCCCAAGAAAGCACTGAGCAAAAACGTTGATAGCTTTGTTATTGGGGTTTTAAATAATCTTTACTATTCTCCATATTTTTAAAAGTTCACCCCTGTACCTCCAAGAGAAGGAACTTGGAAACGTTTACGATACGAAGATATGCTACACTTTTTGTTTCAGGAAAGGAGTGGAGTCAGAATTAAAAAGAGTTTTTTCTTGTGTCAGACAATTACAGTTATGTGAAACAAATAGAAATTATCTGCGTAAAGGTATTTATAATTTTGACTGTTTCCTACTTTCGTATTGCAGAATCAATTGGCACCAAGTCAAGGGGGACTAGTGGAGTAGGGTCCAACCAAAAAATATCAAGTGGATTTTTTTATTTTGAGTTCAATCTGTTGATCACATTTTTCGCTTTCAATTCATTGAAACTGCCGATACAGCAACTGTTGTACCGCCTGTAACTATCATTTCCTGACAGGCAGCAAGCAAGAACAATTTTGATACACCCCCATCAATATTTTTGTTATTAAATTCCTGACGAAATTTAAAAAAAAAGCCGCTTATGATTTTTGTTAACAATTTTGATTCATCGCAGGGGATGCTGTGCATTACAAGCACTTTTACCAATCACCAGTTCTGTCTTGATTTCCCATTGGCTGATCGTAGTGTTTTGTCATCTTTGGGTGCAAATTTTGTCTTGCCAGGCTGTCAGCATAGTTGTTTGAATGAATGTCTTTTCGAATTACGGCCCAGTGCGATTGTCTGCTCATTTGCTCATAAAAATCATGACGGAAAATGTGGGCAAGATTTTAAGTGCCACACTCATTCACATAAACAGTTTTCACAAGGCAAACGGAAAACATTTGATCGAGGAAATTGCAAACATTTTTTGAGTCCTTGGTAATCTCATATTCTTTCGTCCATCTGGGATCTTTTGCCACAACTTTGGTCCCTAAGCTCAAAATATTCTAAAAGCTTTGCTAATTTACCTTAAAAATTGGCAAATTACTGCCTTTACCTTAGGAGATGTTGTTTTCGGTTTGAAAAGAACAAGTACAACGTACAAGTAGTATTTCAACTCTTAAAATACCCTCTCTATTCAAAAATAATCACTTATGTCCTACAGCAAAACCCCTTTCAGCAAAATGAGTTTGTAAAAATGTTGGTAATAAATATTATTTTTTATGTAATCCTGTTTTCCGGAATATTAATTAATCTTACATTGATGTATTTACAATATTCCTGTATCTTGTGTTACATGAATATTATGCCATTTAAAGTAGTTTTTCTTGTACTTCCCCAAACGTAAAAAGGGAAAATCGTTGGCCTATCCCCAGTTCGTCATTCACTCCACCAGCCTTGTTTTGTCAAAATAGCCTGCGTCCTGGCTTCAAGAAGATACCCCGCTGAGTTGGATGACATAGAACGAGCAAGTACAAGCCCAATATGAAGACGTGTCCTGCGTTCTCGTTTAAGTTTTGGGAAAGATGTGTGCTTATTGTTGTAAGTAAATCTTACGATTAATCTTGTTTGAAATATAATACAACATAAATAAAACTAGATCTCAATATCTTTAGAAAAGAAAAGCTTATTTTACGATTTCACATCAATTTCTTCGACGTCTGCACCTTCATTATCAATGAGGGAAAAAGGGAAAAACTGTCAATCTTGTGATCATCACATTGTTTTCCCTCAAAATGGCGTCCTGGACGCTCCTTCAGGTAGCGTTCATTAAAAACCGACCTTTGTTTCCAGGAAATAAAGCAAGAAGATTGCAATCACATTGAAAACCAGGATCTTTTTTGATGGAACCAATGAAATGTGTTGCTCCCAGTCCCCGGTATGGGCCTCAAGGCTGTCATATTTCACCTTATTACATAAATCACAGGCAGAGCATGACACTTTCAGATAGCTAGTAGTTTAATATATCACCAGCAATATAAAATTTGTGGACGGTACAGAATTGTAGCCCACTCACTACTATCGCTTGAATAGATATTTGTTTATTAGAGTGGTGGTCGCCGGGGAAGGGGGCAGGAGGAATTACTCCCTTTACGTTTTGTAAGACTGTTTACCTTGGTTTTTCAAGACTCTGAACGTTGTGAACCTTACCTGTGTATACTGTACTTTGGTAGTTCCTTTCTTTGTGTTCCCTTTCTCTTTCATATTGCTTATTAATGATCTGAAGGATCTCCAAGGGAAGGCAAATTGATGCAAAGTAACGTACTTAATTATAACCAAAGGATATATATATAAGATATGATAAGTTGGAAAGAATAAAAAAACTTCACAGTCCATTTCGACAAGCCTGTTTCGTGATTTTATTCACTCTTCAGGAAATGTAAAACTAAAAAAAAAGAAGTTAGTTTTACATTTCCTGAAGAGTGAATAAAATCACGAAACAGGCTTGTCGAAATGGACTGTGTAGTTTTTTGATTCTTTCCAACTTATCATATCTTATATTACGCTCTGCATTTATGTATTGAGCACTTTAATACGGATAACCGAATCGAAAGCTTTATATATATATATATATATATATATTTATATGTGTGTGTATGTGTGTGTGTGTGTCCTTTTAAAGCATTCCGGAAGGAACACAATAGAATATCGAAATAAAATGTACATTTTCAGGTTTTCAGACAGGCTGGTCTGGTATATCTTGCCATTACCAGCAAAGAGAATTAGTGAGCAAGAAATTTTGAAGTGTACGGATGCGTGACGTCACGTATTGAGGATCACTTCAACCAAGACAGATTTCTTGGTTTACAAAAATAAACAAAATTATTTGTCTGGAGTCGTAACGAGTGATGTTTTTGATGAAGAGGTACACCAATTGGAGGAATGGTACAAACTGCTCTTCAAAGATCCTTCACGACATATTTACTTCCCTCCTTTACTACAGAACAACCAACTTCGCCGGTGTGTACACAATGCACGCTGGGCAACGTACGAAAGATGTGAAAGAACTTTTTATGATAATTTATTTGGCATTTGGAGAAGGAGCATTTGGTTACTATATACAAGAAATGAAGATATACCAATGCTAAATAAATAACAAAACAACAAGAATTCTGTCCGAGATTCGATTTTGTTCGTCCTCTTGAAATTTTGTTTTCAATATTGTACGAAAGCTAACCCTGAGTGAACTTTCTAAACCTCCAAAAAACCTGTATGGATTCAGAGACGGATTAGAGGATTTTTTTCAGGGTTCTCGGAACCCCGGGGCTGGCCGGCTATATAAAAAAGGGTAATCGTTTTGACACGAAAATATTAACTACAAAACGGCTCAGTACAAAGCAATCTGACCGCCAAAATACGTCATCTTGTTCTCTAATGTCTATTGTCTGATGATGCATTTATTTATTGTTTGTGATCAGATCTACCAGTATTAGGAGCAGTTTCTGTTGTTAATCTATTTAAATGATAAGCCAGGTGATGATCTCTGATATATTGATTACTGATTAAGTATATTTGTGTTCTTTGAATTGTTGATGTGCTTTTCATGGACCTGCTTCTGAAATTTAAGACTATTAAAATGCAACAGCTTGTAAAATTGAGTTTTTTACTTTGATATAATTTTTTTTATTGTGTGCATGTATTATTCTACTCTTTATCTTTTTCTTTATACTCTTGTAAATTATCTTTTGCGTTTCTTCACGAAAGTAGGCTCTTAAAAAAATAGGAAACCCCTCCATGAGAAACAGATCGGCCCCTGGGATTTAAAACAAAATGCCTGCAGCAGTTGACAGGAAGCTAAAAACTATTTCTGTTTTCCACCGTCTTGTAAATCCACCAACACCTCCTTTTCTGATGACATGTGTTGACTGTGAAGATGCCAGAAATGTACAAATGCAGACCACCGGTGAATTTCGTGTGTGAGTGTGTCTCTCTGTGTGTGTTTTGTCCATTGAATAGAACCATGCTGAAAGCATGTCTGGAAGCAATTATGTTTTTATTCCTCCCTGTGTTGCACAAGAGTTCATTGGTGAGGGAGTGGTGACTGAATCAATTGTAACGTCTTTTCAGTTAAAGATTGTCCAATGTTAAGATATCCGTCATTAACGTTACCCAGAAACTCGTTTTCATGACTTTTACTGGTGACAGAAGTACCTATATATTTTTATTGGTTCAACAACGCAAATTAAAGCTCCAACATCCCTTTTTCGGTAATGACCTTAACATGATTTGAAATTTATCCACAGTGTTATTGTGAACATAAATATTTTGTAAAGTAAATTAACTCATCGTTTCTTGTTTCTTTAGCAGTATTTGGTGTATTTAGTTTTTGCTAAAATGTTGTTGTCGTACTCGTTGTAGAATCTCGTCAAAGAGCTGACTGCAAAACTGATCGCTTTCTATTTTTTTCTAAAACTGTTTATCAATATAGTAGCCCGGTTGTCAAGGCTTTTATTGCAATAAGCTGTTATAACGTGTCAGGAGCGATTTTGAGAAGTTGTCTTTGTGCGCAACTGTAGAATAACCGATGGCAAAAACCAGGAAAAATGATCAAATGACCCCATTTCCTATTTAATACATTAAGTTCACCCTTTCACATTATTGTTTGTATGACATTGGCTTAGAACAGTCATAGGGTATTGGTATTCTTGAAGGCATTTGCATGAGAAAAATGTTTTTAGTACTTATCAAATTTCCAAAGGTTTAAGGATGTTATTAGCGTTGATGATCTCTTCATCATCACATTTAACTTGGTTTCCTAGTGAATCTAATACGCTTTCTCGCTTCATAGACATTGTATTGAAAGAAAGACCTCTCCAGCAAAGGCCATTGTACCTCGTAAACGTTTGATATTGTTGTAAAGATCATTTGCACAGAGAGATTATAATGTGAGCAAGAGTGAGTGCAGTTAGCCTACCGTTGAAAATGTAAGAGTTCCCATGTAACACCGGAAACTGGTCCAGTTGTTGTTTTCGTAATACTTGGGATCTGACCAAACTCAATTAACTTTTTGAATGTCAATTGATTATCTTTTATCTAACCCATGCAGTAAACTTTTTTAAAAATAAATATCATGACAGTAAATTTTAAGTCAACAAAGTTCTGATAGATTCCAACTTTTTTTTAGAGATCTTGATTTAAGTTAGTATTTGAAATCTTGTATTGTGTTTTGTGACTTCCTTTTTTGACGTTGGGTGTTGTAGAAAACTGAAAAGTATGTTTTTACAAAACTCAATACAAGCCAGTGCCTGGGGCTATCATGGCCACATGTTCTGCCATCTGAGCTATCGGCGCTTTGTTCTTCACCAGACCATTTCTGCAATCACATGTTTTACTTAATGGTCCGAGATGGTCCTCTTAAAAAAGAGGTGATCCAAATTATAACTTTATCACAATACATAATCAAATAGATTACATCATCATCGATCAAGACAAAGCTCAGCTAATGACAGATGCAAGATCCTATAGCAGACGTGAAATACTCAGTTATCACAGAATCGTAGTCACTAGAATTCAACTGGAATGGAGTAAAGCATACCAGAAAAGAGATATTAACAACACCACAATGTGTAAATATAACATCAGAGAACTAGAGACAAAAATTAAAAATTAAAAGTAGAAAATGAAATAAAGAATATCAAGAACAGTCTTAAAGAAGCTGGAGGAATGCAGTCAGGTAAACAAAAAACCAAAACACAAAAATATAAACGACAAAAACATGGAACAAATAAAAAATGCTAAATGAAAGCCCAAGATTCGGATTAAAAAATCAAAAAAATCCTTCAAAAATAATGTGATAATTGTTGCTAGGGAAACAACTTAGGGGAATGCTTAATGGACCATGAACATTGATCATGTTCAGATGTGAATCACGTGCATGCACCGGGCTTTGTACTTTGCATGTTGCAAGGGTCAAAGCTCAATCGGTTGACTGGTAGGAAGAGGCGAGCCACCACTAGGAATGCAGTCTCAGGTAACTCTATTCCAAAACGCCTTGACAACAATGGAAAATATAAGGAGTTTGACAAGGCTTTCACTAGAGACGTAAACAGAAGCTCAAGGAAGCAAGGCACACCCCTAATCCCGATCAAGACCTCTGTTCCCCCTTTACAGTAGATGAACTGAGAACTGCCCTAAAGTCCCAGAAATCCGGTAAGAGTCCAGGCCCTGACTCCCTTCACCCTGAATTCTACAACCACCTCCACGATAACTGTATTGAATGGCTAGCCTCTTTCTTCTCCAATGCCTTCGAGTAAAATAGCTCCCAAAGATTTGGAGAAAGGCCAAAATCGTTGCCATTTTGAAGCCTCACAAACCTTCACACGCGCCTACTAGCTACAAGCCGATAAGCGTCCTCTGCATCGGCTTTGAGATCATGGCACGCCTGATCTACAGCCGCATTGAAGGCATTGTCGACTCGCAACTACCTCCAGAACAAGCTGGATTCCGACCAGGAAGAAGATCTAAATGAACTGAAGCAGTACTTCCATTTCTGGCGATTAAAACTCACCACGGCCAAAACTGTTTCAAGCGTGTTCCATTTAGCAAACAGGCAAGCTCATCGCAGTCTAAAAGTTAAAGTTGGCACAAACACCATACCATTCCAAAAAAACCCCGAAGTACCTCCGTGTGACACTTGACCGATGTACAAAGAGCATCTCCAGAAGATCACAGAAAAAGTTCGCGCCAGATCAAATGTACTTCGTTGCATTGCAAGCAATCGATGGGGTGCTTCATTTGATGTCCTCCGAACACCCGCGTTGTCGCTCTGCTACTCTACTGCTGAGTACTGTGCCCCTGTTTGGTGTGCTAGCTCGCATGGGAAACATCTAGACTCTGCCCTTAGTGACAGCATGCGCATCATCAGTGGCTGCATCCGCTATACACCTCTCCATTTGCTTCCCATCCTCTCAGGAATTCAGCCACCTGATCTCAGGAGAGAAAACATCATTCTTAAAACCTACACCAGAGCGCTCAACAGTCCATCTCACCTGCTGCAGCCCTTAGCAACTGCTTACAGACAGGCCCCACAAAGGCTCGCATCCAGACGTCCTCTATCCAGAAGAATGCAAGATATTGCTCGTGACGCAAACGACAGCTCTCCAGATCTATGGACAGCAGAGAAGTGGCAGGAGAGGTGGAACAGCACCGAGTGTAGATTGAAGCAGTACATACCAGAGCCGTCAACTGNTACAGACAGGCCCCACAAAGGCTCGCATCCAGACGTCCTCTATCCAGAAGAATGCAAGATATTGCTCGTGACGCAAACGACAGCTCTCCAGATCTATGGACAGCAGAGAAGTGGCAGGAGAGGTGGAACAGCACCGAGTGTAGATTGAAGCAGTACATACCAGAGCCGTCAACTGAACCTCCAGGGTACGATCTACCCCGGCCGCCCTGAGTTTTGCTTAACAGACTGAGGCCAGGCCACGAAAGGTATGCAGACTTCATGTACAGAATCGGGCTAGCACAGAGCAACCAGTGCTTATGTGGGGAAAGGCAAACACAAGAGCACGTGCTACACTGCAGAGCCATTGGTCTTCAAGGGAACGTGCAAACTGTGAACGAAGAGCTTCGACAGTGGCTGCAATTTACAAACTTTACATTATAATATGACTTTTTTTTAGTTGAACATTCATACTTTTTTAGCTCATACACATATATATGTTGCAAGGGTGACTTGCACTCCATTGTCGTACTATGGTGGAGCTGAACAGACGCATGGAATGAATAAAAAGTTAGGTGGAAAACTGTGAATTTGGGTTTCTTTTTTCTTGTACAAATAAAAGAGCTGAATAAGAGAGAAAAAGAGGCATTCTTTTCCCAAGTCCCTATCGTTGGTCATCACATCCCAATCACTCTATTTCCATTTTATTTTTCTAACCACTCGATCATTTTTGGAAGCATTTTTGCTTTCATTTTCATCAAATGTGCAAAAAAAAATTGTTATTTTCATAGGCAGCTTTAGAGGCAAGCCCTTACTTCCAAAATACTTGTCTTCTACATTAACCATAAATCAGCCACAGAGTACATTCCAGTTTCTAAGTTGTGCAGCAGGTTTCCTCCTTTTGCCTTTCTGCTGTCAGCTTAGGTTTTATACTGTGGCGTTAACAAATGCTAAGCGTCATCAAGTCATTCTCTTCATCGTAATCTGACTAAGAATATTCCCAGCCCACGATAGCAAGGTTTGTGCTCATAAGAGCTTTCAAGTTTTCAATCAATGTTCAAAACACCAAGCATTGTTTCTTGATGTCATTTCTTTCCTGCAGACCTCTCTTCTTCAGCTATATATTCCACATCACTTTCATTGATGTTTGGTAGGAAAAATTCTCAGCTTTCTGTGCTGTTCTTTCTTTTCTTTTTCTTTTTACTGAGAGCATCAACACTCATCCATCTGTTCATCTAAAACTGTACCAGGCTGAAAGAAATTGGACTTACGAAACAAATAGATATTTAATTATCCAAAATTACGAAAGTAAAATATAAAATACGTAATAAGAACACTTGTGATACTGAGTGTACAAAGATAAAATGTCACAAAAGAACAAAAAAGTTGGTTGTGGAAAATAGTAGGAGAAAAATAAGCTTTAAATATATATACACACATATATATTTACATATACATATAAAGATACATATAAATATACATATACATATATATATATACATATACATATGCATATATAAATATAAATAAATCAAAAGAGTTCGAATAGGGATTCGTAATCAGAAAAGCAGAATACGAAAAGACGATAACCAAACACCAGGGTAAATATTTATTTTTTAATTAATTTATTCACAAGTTACAAACGTAAGGATAATTCTTCTTGAGAAAATAAGTACAGAAGAGGAAATTAGGACAGTTATTTTCAAACTGAAAATTATTATCTTTGATATTGATTCGGCAGTAAATAAAAATGTTAAATATAACCCCTAATAATCAATGCTTTAGCAGCATTTTTCAATGCTGATGCGAAAAGCTGGAATTTTCCAGATATTTTAGTGCATTAGTCTAACATAATAAAGATTATTTAAAAAGAGAAGTTCAGAGCTGGATTCATATAGTCAACCAAGAATGAAAATGCCTGGGTAGTGGTGGGTGTTATATTCATTTATTAACCACCAGGCGGTTTTCAAAAGTACGGAATTTTTGTTCAAGTCATGTGGATGCTTTTTGTAAATAACACGTGGTACACATTACATTTAATTTTGAGTTAAATGTCAAAAATCTTTACTGTCAGCAGAAAAAATTTTTCACTTGTTGATTCTGAAAATGCATTCGATGTCTGAAGAAAAAAAAATTTGCATAACATTGTGAAATATTGGTTCAAAGGTGACTGACTTAATACAGTTATGTCGAAAGGAATTTTTCTTGTATTATTTAGTATTAAAGGCGGTGACGCCAAAACAGAACCAATAAATAAAACAATTACATCGAATCGAAAATAACTCGATAAGGATACTCATTGGAGTTCTGAGAAACAACCCGTGAAAAAATGGAAACCCTGTTGCATTGTCCACTTGACCAAACTTGCAAATTTTTAGAGCAATTTTTTTCATTATGTGCGTTTATGCATCTTGCTAGTAAAATTTTTGGCTGAGCGTTTTGGCTTTACATCACCCTGTAACACGAGTGGCACATCAAACGCAGATCCACAATTTGAAAATTCGGCCTCAATCTTGAAAATTTTCCTCCCAAGGTTATGATGGATAGTTATCCATCATATGTTTAAGATGAAAATATTGTAATCTACAAAGCTGGGAAATACAACAGCTGCAAATATATGTCGAGAAGAACTGTTGGTTACTGCATCGAATAGTGATTGATAAATACCTGACATCAAAATAAAAAAGAAATATGAACTCATTCCAGTTGTGTTCATTTTCCTTACAAGAAAGCAGATATTCCCGATATCGCTAAGATACTCATTTTTGTACGTGATATTTCCGTAATCTTTGAGAAATCGTTGTTTTTGGAATCAAAGTAGGACACTACTATCGTTCAAGATTTATTCAAACGTGTTAAAGGCAGGATCAATTGGAGTTAACGCGAGAGAAAATGGTTGGTCTTATAACGGATGAATGCCTATTTTACCTTGAAAGAACATAGACCCATTACAAAGAGTTGGTTGCAGTGTACAAACAGTTGATTTAACCAAGGAATTGATAATTTTGCACTGCATAATTCACAAAGAAGTACTATGTAAAGGTATGACTGGTATCAAACATATCGTCGACCCAGATATGAGAGTTCTACACCACAGGCAGTTCATCACACTTCTTGAAGATTTTGCCTCTGACCACAGTGATATTTTGTATCATACATATGTATGTACCTGGTTGAGTTTGGGTAACGTGTTAAGACTTGTTGGAAACGTCGTTTTGGAGATAATGGGAAAAGATAAAAAATATCCTCAACTCGGAGAATCAGAAGGGATGTCTGATACAGCTTTTGAAGTTTATCTCTTTCAACCCGTGAAGTAACAGAACGCAACACCTCATTGGAAGGGTGTTTTTGCTCACCAATTTAACTTAACGAAAAAGCTTTGCAGGCAAAGCTCAAACTGATTCCACCTAAGCTGAATTAGAAAAACCTGACACAGTTCCCTACAGTGGAAAGTGTAACTACACAGATGATGTCAACTGATAAGTACAGCAGTATAATAACAGGACTTCACAACAAATTTGCTCTCCGTTTTCCCGGATTTTAAAAAATTTCCTCCTGACTTTGATATCATGGCAGCAGAGTTTACAACCGATTTTAAAAGGAAGCAGACATTCTAAAGTTGGAGTTAATTGATATGTAATGTTACTCGACACAGAAAGACAAATTCCCATCAGGAACCATCTAAAGGTTTTGTGGGTGATTGAATGAAGCAAAGTTTGTCAGCCTGAAAAAGATAGACATGAAACTACTTGTACTGTTTGTTTCTACATACATTTATTAGGAAATATTTTCAACTAAGAAGATTAAAAAGTTAACACTGCGTTACCTGGCGGGTGCACTCCTATATAAAAAGTGGTATCATCCTTTTCCCTCGATTCACTGAAAAAGGGGTGTAAACTTATCAGCACCCTCAGTTAGGATGAATACCAGTTTTTCATATGGGAGTGCATCCGTCAGGCTGAGTTCAAATCTGAGTAAAGCCCACATCCATTTTGTATTGTAAAGTAGTGGAAAAGAAGAGGACACGTGTATTTTCAAAGCCAACGTAAAACTTTCTATTTCTGTATCACTTGTGACCGTTGTCAATGTGGCGCATACAACATTTCTCTTGTAACCATGCCTCATGTTCCTGTTCATCCTCCTTCATCTTGCGGTTGCGTGTCTATTGACTCTCCTTCTTGGGTCGCTCTCCATCGTTAACAATTTCTACAATACAGCAATCCTGTTTCTGCTGTGAATTCTAACATCACAATTGCAGCCAGACTTAAACAAGTTGACAATTTTGTTAGATCACAAATGCTATTGACTGTGATGATGATGATGACGATGATGGTAAAATAGGCATGTGTTCAAGTAAATTCTCTACCAGCTATGTTTTATGCACAAAGGTCAGTAATCAATCTACGATAATAGTTTGCAAAAGCGGTTCTAAAGTCGGACAATCCGGTTCTAAAATCGGACAAAAGGTTAATGTGTTGATTGCAAAAGATCCAACCAGCCAACTGCCTTATTTTAGAACATGTGGCCATCCTTTGAATTAAATGGCCCATCTTTTAATCATGTTGCCCATGCCCAGTTTATTTTTTCACAATCAAAGCCACATTTTTCAAAAAAGATATATTTTCAAACTACAACCTTTTTTCTCCTGTTTTTAACTATTTCCATAGTTATTTATGCTGTCACCCAGGGCCAGAATTGAAATTCTAATTTATCACCCTAAGCTAAGAAAATTTTATCACGACATTTTTCTTTCTTGACAAAATTGCACAGGTCTATAATACTGGAATTGAAGGTCAAGGAAATGGACGTGAAATTAAGTAGCGAGACTCAAATCTTTCGTTCCTGACATAAAAGTTCCTCCAGTAGAATTTACGTTAATTTAAAATAACATTTGGTCTTTTAAATAAAATGTTTTTAACTTTAGAGTTTCTTGGTGAGCCTCAGCGGTTCATTGGTAAAATGTGTGCCATTCTTTTAGATCTAGATATATCCATACTTGTTTCTGTTATAAGGAAACCAAGTACAGTAATTTAATATGTTCTGTTTGTAATGTCATTGCTAGAGATATTCTAAGAGTAAGAATGTTTACGACCCTACTTACTGATGCAAGTCAGAGTAACCTTAAAAGTGCATAGCTAAGACCTGAATAAAATCTATCCTTTTTACAGCCATTCATTTTGTGAGAGTAGAAAGGCTTTATCTAATAATATATCCTTAAACCCCGCTCACCAATGACTTGTACTTAATGTAACTTGAGCTGATTTTAGAAACTATATCTGTGTTTTTTCAGAAAATAGTAAAGTTCTATTTATGAGGAGTTATTGAGAACTGCTTTTCTTTCTGCGAGGGAAAAGACATCTGGCTTAACTAAAAACAAGAAGTCATTAGATTTGAAGGTATTACTTGATAGTGTTTTTGCTATTCCAGTGGCCAGACATGTTAAACGAAAAGCTTCCCTCCCCATTTGCTGGATTTGACGTTTTTGAGGACATCACTGCAAAAAGAAAAGTTATTTAGGGATTACTTAACAAGCTACATGAATTTGAAAAACAATAGAATATTTAATAGAAAAATTGCACATTGAGCAAAAAGGACAAAAAATGGCCGAGAAAGGTGTTAGAAATCTTAAGAAGGAAGGAGTTAAATCAGTGTCTTGAAGCATTGAATGTCGAAGAAGAAGAGTTGAGAAAAGCCATACTGAACTAAGTCACCTTGATGTAAAAAAATTTTAATAGAAGAGTTAAAAGATTATGGAACAAACATGAAAAGATATCGCATCAACTAAAAGAAATGATCTAAACTGCGAGCTTTTGTGAAGAGTTGGAGCATTAGCAAAATTATTGAGGAATTAACAAATAATTTTGACAAAGCCCTTCACCAGAAGCTATGTCCTTAAGAAATGAAGTTGCTTTATAAGAAAGAATTAGCAAAGAAGAAAAATTCTGATAATAATCAAATGAATAGTTCCAAAATAGACGACCAAATTTGAAAGAATTTGAGATCTAAAGAATGAAAAGTTGAAGATTGAAGATAAGTTAAGTATATTATTAAATGTAGAAGAAATAGTTTTTTTGAAAATGGCAAATATAATTATGAAGTGAGAATGTCATTTGAGAATCTTTTGTGTTTATGCCCGAGTACAAAATATGTATAAGGTACTATTCACAAGTGACCCAGTGTGTTAGGCACCAAGCATACACGAGGGGGAAGGGCGCTTATTCAAGACATTACGGTAACCAACATATCAAAGATATTGTATCCAAGGAAGATGGTTCATACCTTTGCAGAATAGAAAATAGATTTACTTCCACTCTAACCACTTCACAAAATCGAAATTAGACAGCGTTACGTGTTATCGAGAAAAAAAAGGAGATTTACCATTTACAACCTTACCGAAACCTGGGTTAGTGAAAAAATGGATGGAAAATTCAGCCGATCTGACTGTAAATGAATTCAAATTCTTAAACCCAAAAAATTGAAAAATAACCTTTAAATTAAGCTCTTCCTTATCCATTAAAATTTGTAAAAGTCCAGCCTACATGAAAAATTTGAGTGACATCCCTGTTTACAGGGCCGGCGAAATAATTTGAAAGTAAAGGGGCTGTATGTTAGTGTCTAAGGAGGCCCCACCATGGTTATGGCCGACGGCCCAAGAAAATTTTCGAAGTTTTAGTCCTCCAGATTGGCTAAAAAGCACTCTGAATCCGTCCACTTCTGTTTACTAAGAGGTTGAAATAAAGATACTTTAATTGTTTTTCATACCAAGAAAAGAAATTATAAATCGGAGAAAAAGGTATCGTAATTTGTTCTGAGTCTGCAAACAAAGAATGCTGCAGAAATTATTGCTTCTCACTAAATTCCAAAATATTTCACTCTGAAGCTTATTAACGCAAAATCGTATAGAAATATCGAAACATAAATGAAATCTAATTAAAGATATATTTTCAAAATCATCAATAGCAAGATAAAAACAGAAGGGATAGGCATAAAGGCTATGGTGTTTGGTAATTTTAAGTCATCGTTTGTAAATTTTCCTAATATTTGCTTCCTGTTGTCGTCTCCTTGAACAAATGCGCTGGCGATTTTGTTTATGTTCAGTTTGTCTGTCCTGTCTTTGTGGAAATGGAGAACGGAGACGGAGTTAAATCGGGTTGGGAGCAGACTTCTCGCCAAGGAAAAGGTTCGTTCGGCTGTAACACTGGATGCTGGGTTAACTTTCAATATTTTGAAAATCTTACAAACGTTGATAAGAAATTTCTTTTCTGGGTTCTCCAAGAGCCTCATTTCTTTTAACAAATCGTGGAAGTGTTCTATCTCCTTGTTCTTCATTAAAACTTTGAATGTTGCAAGCTCTACACTAAAATCACTTATCCGGACATAACTTGTGTAATTCTGAGGTACAATCTTCATTTCAGCCGATGTTTCCTTGCCTTTCGATGTTTTGATCAGTTGGGATTCTAAATTTTCAAATACGATGAATGATGGTTGGTCAAAACGACCACGTACAGAAGATAGTAAAACATCGATGGCTTGGCAAAATTGCTTTCTGTAGTGATTACGCGGGGTTGTGGAGTGATGTGCTTCGGATCTGCTTTCATTTCCATCAAGATAGTGCAGCAAAGAGTATTTCGGTTCCCTTCGCTTTCTTTTTAAGATAGGTTCTTCGATGAACTTAAGGTTTTGAATTTCTTTCAAACATAAATCGTAGAGGGTGTCGAAACTTTCAGAATTGCGCAGATTGGATATTGTTTTAACAGTAAGCATGGCTAGGCGTTTACTGCAAACAGCAGACATTTTCTCGGTTTGCAATGTCTATGATAGCTTATCAGTGTGTGAGTAGAGTATCTTTCCAAGTTTTAATCCAAAGTAGAAGTCAAATGTCTCCATTTGGGCTTTACATCCTATGATTCTTGATTTTACGTCTCTGTTCAGTCCAGATTACTTTAGGCAGACATTCCAAAGTTCATACAATGAATGATAGTTATCAATGATTCTTTGAAAGCAATTTGCTCGGACGGTCCATCTGGTCGTGGAAAGTTTGGTGATGCGGATTACTGATTCGTCTTCTTCATACGTTACTTTTATCGACTCTAATTTCTGCTCTCGCTTTGGCGAGTATTTAATTAGCACTGCAAACTCACCACTAGTGTCCATGACATCAGATAGAATTTTGGATTCCTCTGTTGTTTCTTTAACTGAGAGGCTCAGTGAATGACAATGACAGTGGGAAATAAATGCTTTAGATTGAGTATCAAGGATTTGTTTTGCTACACCCAACTTCTTCTCGAACATATTACTAGCACCGTCATAACACTTGCCTCTTCAGTTATCTAATGAAATTTGTGTTCGCAGTAAAACATATTTTATGGCTGAAACAATAGTGTCACTCTTGATATCCTCAAGTTGGTAGAACCCCAAGAAATCTTCATGTATATTGAATATTTCGTCAACCTACCTTAAGCATAGTGTCAGCTGCTCCTTATTGGCAATATCCGTGTACTCGTCACAGATGGTTGCATAAAACGAATCTCTCATTTCGTCAGTCAAATCGCGTAAGATATGATGCGCCATTAACAGGAGAAGCTCGTTTTGGATGTCATGGGACGTTTATTTTTCTTTTTTCTTTTTCAACCATTCTTTCAGTTTCGGGAAGTCTCTGCTTCTCAGTTTACGAAGCTGCATGAAATTGGAATTTTCGTCATTTTCATTTCCTCGTTATGCAAGCCCTTGTCGACCAAGAAAAAGCAATGTTTCAATTATTTTGATGAGGCATTTTCGGTTTTCTTGCATATTAGATTTGATTTTCTCGCTGTTCATTTCTTGGATATTTCCGCACTGAGGTATTGTTATCTCGAAAGTTAATGCTGCAATGTGGCATTTTGACTTTTGATGCTGTTTGAAACTATCAAGTGCTTTTTTCCAATTACGAAAGCCAGTATTTAAGAACGCTTCTTCTTTGTCCTTCTCCATTACAAGGTTTTTCACGTGTTTTTTTTTTACAAATAAAACATGTAACACAGTCTTTCATTTCATTGTAATCCAACCAGCTAAATTCGGTGAACCAACGGGATTGGCAAGACCGGTATTGCTTCCCGATGCTGTTTTTGGAAAAGCAAAAGCGCTGTTTGGATGGCATGGTTCTTCAGCTACCAATAATATTTCCTTATCAATAGAGGATATTGTTTGACTTTGTTTCGGTAAGATTTCGTTTCCAATGATGTTAATTTCCTCATTAGTTTCTTTTTCAGTGAATTCGCTACTAGCTGGTTTAAAATAATTTTTGATGCTCTTCATGTTGAAACTTTGAAATGTTCACGTCTTCTCTCGTTTCTCTTTCTCCTTAATAATTGAAGCCTTTACATTTCGTACATTGAAACTTTCTACATCAGACTGGGACAAATATACAGAGATCTTCTCCTTAGGATATTGTATATAATACAGAGCTGGCTGTTTTTACAAGGAAAAAACATCTGCTAAGGTGATTTCCCTTTATGTTGAAACAAATACAGTTTTGTCGCATAATTCCAACAAAAACACATAGAACATGTCTAGCCATTTATAAGAAGATTATCAATTTAAAAAAAGTTCCTCTTCGCAAAAAGGTGTGTGTGTGTGGGGGGGGGGGAGGGGGGGGTAATGCCCCCAGCCCCACCGGCCCTGGTTCATGGAAACGGACATAAACACTATTTCATTTTTCGGGGACGAGAATTGAAATGGTGGCACATGACCACCTTGACACCATTGGATAATGTGCTGAGTAATTAAATTTCTTGCTTTCGAAAACCGCAGAAGGATCAACACTCAGTGTTGCTCACTCACTTTTAAAAATGCCAGAACAGAGTCGCATGAAAACAATAGCATAAATTTCAATATTTGCAGGTTTTTATGGCCCCNGGGGGGGGGGGGGGGGGGGGGGGGGTGGGGGGGGGGGGGGGGGGGGGGGGGTAATGCCCCCAGCCCCACCGGCCCTGGTTCATGGAAACGGACATAAACACTATTTCATTTTTCGGGGACGAGAATTGAAATGGTGGCACATGACCACCTTGACACCATTGGATAATGTGCAGAGTAATTAAATTTCTTGCTTTCGAAAACCGCAGAAGGATCAACACTCAGTGTTGCTCACTCACTTTTAAAAATGCCAGAACAGAGTCGCATGAAAACAATAGCATAAATTTCAATATTTGCAGATTTTTATGGCCTCAAATTTAGTGTCTGCAGACTCTCAATCGTTTTTGACAGATCTCTGTCCCAGTAAATAACGAACGTTTTAGATAGTTTATAGTGTTTTGTCAAGAACTCATTTTCAAGTGATACGAGATTGATCCGATCAGTCAAATCTTTGTAATTATGAAGACAGTACATTAAAAGAAGTTCGCTCTCATAGTTGATAACTGGGATATCATAATATTCTGAAAAAATCAGTAGTGACACGAGTTATCAGTGATGATGCGATCGTGTATAAAAAGAATTGATCCCGGGTTTATCCTTAATTTTAATAATCAGAAATATAATTTGTCAGCAATGAGTACTAAAATTCTGTTTTATCTCAGAGCATCATGAGCAATCTCAACAGTTCAACAGGGGTGCTAATCTGCATGAGTTCACTTGTGTAAATTTGGTTGTTTGCAATTATCTAGTGTGCACTTGACCAAATAAAAGCCAAAGCCTTCAAACTCTTAAACAGTTGTCATCAAATTTTTTCATAACATCAACTGAGATGTGATAAGGGCGGTCTTGCAAAACTTTGAAAGTGAGATAACACGACGGAATTGGCAACATGAGGAGTTAGGTCAAAGTTCAAACAGTTGACAAGCTTGCATAACTTGCAAAGAGCGTATTTCATTTCAATAGGTTTTTTGATGTTCACATCAATCTTTGTACATTCCCTACCTCCATTGTGCCAGACATTCGTTTTTTAACACCGTTACGTTTCACACCAATATGTACGGTTTTATGGGACTCCAAATTGAAATTACCCCTTGTTTTTGCCTCCAATTGAATTACTAATAATAAACCTCCCAATTCGGACTCCGTCCACCTCTTAATGAAGGTTGATGTTTTGATATTTGAATTGGAGGTGACGAAAAGTCGTGCTGGTCGACTGCATGCACAAGAAAAGAACAATATTTAAGTGCTCCAGGTGCTTCAAAGTTATTTTGAACCAATATTTTATTGGACATTGGACATGTCACTGGAAACGGTGCTTATTTTGTATTGCCTCAGGAAGACCCACTGTCCTTTGTTGTTGAAGGGGAAATTTTGAGCCTGGTGAAATAATCTGGAGGGTTACGTCTTTCACCATTGAAAATACTCTACATCACCCCTGAAGCAAAAGTGAAACTTGACAAATGGCAACAACAACATTTGCGGAGTACTCTTGGAGACTAACACATTTTTGTGAACACGTTTTTGTGTTCTGCCCCACAGCAGAAACAGTGTGGGGTACCTTTTCCTTTCTCTTCCAGAAATCATCCGAATCCCCAGTTGGAATCCAAAACGAAACTATAATGCTCTGCAATACTCTGTAATAACTATAATACTCTTTACCTGCTCGACCCGCAGAATACAAAAAATACCCCACCCTTCATATACCCTAAGTCATTGCTATTGAAAGTTTGATGTGACCTTATTTTCAAGCAACCAAACATATTCTCACCAAAACGTCACCGTTCGGGCAAACATACCACGTTCAGAGAGTGATGGGATTAATTTTCTTTTTACCCTGCATTTTTGTTTCCATCCATCATGATACCAAAGAACTTCAGCCAGATGCAAGCAAATTTTTTTATGTAATTTATACCTTCGAGATGTGCCATAGCAAATGCTTGCAATTAGAAAACTATCTAGATATTGCAGTGATTGAATTTACTTTTAATAAATAGTGACAGATAATGTGCTACAGCCAAGTAAAGAATTACTTTGAAAAGCTGCAATGTAAGATGAAAACAAGGCACACTCACTACGTCGGAGTAAGACTGGATAGAAGTGACAGCAGTTCAACTCTAAGTTAACTTTTTCTTGACAAATGAGAGAGTAGCAGATTTTAATTAAAGGAAAGTTAGATAGTCATCTGTTATAACAGTGGATTCTGTCTTGCCGTATTTCTTTTCAAAACTGTAAAGTGAAGTCTTTGGTTAATATTTGTGATGATCAATGATACAATTCAAAGCCTTCCAAGGACTTGTATGTTTTTAATGCTTCATCTTCGAGGAGCAGTTTATCCAACCGCAGACACAAGAAAACTGTTTTCCAAAGTTGGTCTAACAATTCCTCCTGTTTATTACTTTTCCAGTTGTAACTTTACCAAAATCAAACTTTCCTCTTTATTTAGATAAACTAATATTCTATGACTTTGGAAGATATGTTTAACAGACAAAATTTTGTAAAGTTGGTCTTTATTTTATTTCCTTTCTTGATACAGGTAAAAAGGGGGACAGTACTTGATCATTAAAGCCAATAAAGCCAATTAAATTAAACAATGATGGGAAGCCGAATCACGAAGTGAAGAGTCCGCAACAATATTAACTGTGTCAAGTGTCTTTACAACAAGTAAATAATCAATTCAATAGGGTTATTTAGCAGCTAAGTAATGGGAACAAAAAGGAATAAAATAAGCTTTTATTTCCAATTAACTCAAGGGTATATGGGAAAAAGGTAAAGCTTTACAGAAAATAGAAAATTCTACATTCATAAAAACTAATGCCATATTTAGAGACTAAACTATGTGACAGCAGCAACAATATTACATGAGAAAATAAGAAGAACTGCCACAATGCAAACCAGGACGTCGTCAAAATCAGCAGTTCGCAATTCAGTAATAGCTATAATATTGTATCACTGAATTATTTCTAAACATTTTGCAAAAAATTTTCCCATCAAGACCGTTCGCGTTAAGATGGAGTATTCCCAGTGTTATGTGAAGTGTTCCTCATTCCCAACAGATAACATTCGGACGTTCTTGAGTCCCTTATCACTTTGGGTTTTTTTCGATAAGCTTTCCTTCATCATGTTTTTTATTGCTGTGAAAACTCATTTTCCATTAACGAACGGATTGTGGTTAACAAAGCAAACTCCGTGAACAATATTTTTGGTGCTTCCACTGAGATTTCGAGCTCTTCTGTTTTTCCATCTGCTACTTGTGATGTTTCCTCCATTTTCACTCTGTTGAAAATTTCCTGTTGAACATTACTTTCAACACACCAGCCTGGCGAGTTTGTTCTTCAGCAGCTCGGTGTTCTTGTTTTTCACCGTTTCTGCTTGTCTGGTACATCCATTGCTTCGTCATGTTGTTGCCACTTCCAGCCTTTTGTTGCCAGCTCAGCATTAAACCCCCTTGTGACAATGATGATATTCGTTCAGTGCTTCTTGTAGCTCCTAGTAGATTTGTTCCTTCTCCACGTTTTTCATTTCATTATGTGGTGAGTGCACTTAAATAATGTTCTCTCTTTTATATGTTGAGTAGAACCTTCCTGTAACGATCGTCTTTTTGATGGGGGTCCCTTCCATTGGTTTTTTCTCAGCTTGCTAGCTGATCATGATAGCAATACCATCCTCGTACAGTTCTTCGTCCATGTTGTATATTAGTGTTTGGTCCGAGCCTTCCATGGGTCCAGAAGGTGAGAAAAATATATAGAGATGAGGTTTTAAGTGCCTCCGCGCGCGCGCGCGTGTGTGTGTATGTGTCAAAATGTATTTCAGACAGTTCAGAAACATGAATTAATTGGTAATTGGGGTCGCTAGCCCCACCATGCCATCATTACAGGGTATAAATGTAAAAAATGTAGCAAAATCTCAAAATAAATTAATATCACAGAACCCCTGAAACCTTGATTGATTGATGACAGGCTTCCTTTGTACTGCAGATATTACAAAATATAATTACACTAAAACAATGACCAGCGTTGTTATCAGTCTTTTTATTAAAGAATTTTAATATACGCAATCAAGAGTGTGAAAGAGTTGTGACATAATGGATACAACTTTCTACAAATTCAAAATCAGGTGAAAATATTTTGTATCAAATTTGAAATATAAACATACTTTTGTAAGGAAAAAGTCATATTCAGTTTCTCAAATAACCCCCAATCAACATCAACAACATATTAAAGAATAGATTCTGCTGGAACGTTAACCTTAACAAGTCTAACTGGTTGCTTCCATTTAAGATTGTACCCTCTAATTTCGTACCAAAAAACCCACTTCGTAAGTCTCATCAGAGTTACTCTCCAAGCATGAACCAATATACCATGTACTCACCCCCCACTCTGTAATTAATGTAACATAACATTTTACTTCGATCTTGTCTCCTTCAGTACATGGATCAGTGAGGTTAGATCACTGCACCATTACAGTAGATTTTTTGATTGTGGTGAAACCTAGTTAAAGTGCTGGATCATGTTCAGCAAGGAGAGCAGACACGTTAGGCACATTAAAATTTATTTAGTTCATCAACTCATTCTTCCATGTCATTGAAAAGTCTGACGATTGAAATGAAACCTTTGCTTTATTCGTCCTTCAATGTTGCTGACTTGTAGCATCGATTCTCACTAATTATTTTGACACTGATTTGTTTGTTGCAAACTTTTTGCTACTGGGGCTCTTTAGTAAAATCATTAAGGTAGCATTCACCATCAAGGTTATAAGATGGAAAATTGCACAATCTTCCGGAGAAAGCAGATGCATCTGTGTTGATATTGGTTTCGCCTCGACCTTGTGACCAAAGCCGTGTTTTCGGTCACATTGTCGTTTCCAAACAGCAGTGGTATCTTCACAGAACACATTCCTTTCCAAATTATCACTGTGCAACATCAGCTGTGGTTTGTGTCACTTGATAATGTGGATATTCGACTCAGTGTGCTTTAAAAGTGTAAGAGTGGTGCATTTCAGATCGCTGAAAATATGAGGCAGGCTTTAAAGACCTATTGACCGGAGTGAAGTACCATTATGGGAAATAGGAACATGTGCGTAATACGCAAGCCCCTGTGACCGCGTAATCAGAAATTCAGAACCTAGAAACTAAGAAGGATCTCAATGTTGTGATATCTGCTCAAATGTAAGTCATTTAGTACCATGCGGAAAACAGAAATGATTGAAGGGTGGGTGCAGCCGAGCACTGAAATTTGGTAAATCTACTCTCAAAATGAATTACTCTTTGTTAGACGTTATTTTTCCTTTGAGGAACATACTCAAATACATTCGTTGCTGCTATAAGCTGACGTATCATCATGACTTACCAAACTCAAAATTGGCTGCTTGAACAAAACTCGTTTGTCCATGGAGAAAGGACTTCATGGTTCATGGTATGAAGCCTATCCCAAAAATATTGTTTTTTCACTAAACATTGTAGAACTATGAAGGTTGAAGAATGTTTGCTGCTGCTTCACTCATTTTGAATTTCTTTGATACTTTTTGATGTTTTCCGTATCAAACAAATGGCCCAGAAAAAAATCTTTATATGCAAAGAAAATTGGCTTTAGTGGAAATCAGTACTTGTGGGGAAAAATTAGGATATGTCATAGCCTTCTATCGTGAGGCGTGAAGTGGTATCAAAACGTAAAGTCACTTTCATCCCTGGTTGATTATTTGCAGTAGTATCGCTAATTTTTTAACGACACACTTGTAACAAATCTTACTCCAGCAAATAAAAGAAATCATTAAGCAAAAAAACTCACCTTCAATTTATGTTAACCTTAAGTGTTAATCGTCTCTTGCAAAAGTGATTTCCCTTTGCGGAATTTGACAAGTAAAACTCACAAGTAAAAATTTGATAAGTATATACAATGAATTGTTATTACATAACAAGCAAATTCCGTCCTGACTGGGCATTCGAGAAGATGAAAAACAACAGTCACAGTTTAAGCTTCTTATATAGTTCGCAAACATGTATGTAATTTCCATGCGTATATTCGTGGAAAAGTTGGAGACGATGATTCGATGAGATAGAAATTTACAGCTATACGTAGGCAGTGATATAATTACATTGAAAACGAAGTAGAACGTTGGCTGACGGTGAAGAAAATGCAAATCACAATNAAAAGTGATTTCCCTTTGCGGAATTTGACAAGTAAAACTCACAAGTAAAAATTTGATAAGTATATACAATGAATTGTTATTACATAACAAGCAAATTCCGTCCTGACTGGGCATTCGAGAAGATGAAAAACAACAGTCACAGTTTAAGCTTCTTATATAGTTCGCAAACATGTATGTAATTTCCATGCGTATATTCGTGGAAAAGTTGGAGACGATGATTCGATGGGATAGAAATTTACAGCTATACGTAGGCAGTGATATAATTACATTGAAAACGAAGTAGAACGTTGGCTGACGGTGAAGAAAATGCAAATCACAATGCTATACCTGTAGTCGACTATATGTAAAGATCCATTTTGAAGAACTGCAGATAATTGAGGAGAAAATGACGACCAGTGTTACCTGACGTTACAATAAAGGTTCTTGACGTTACAATGAAGGTGAACCTAGAAATCGTTTGGATCTTTATACTTCCATGAAAGGGCGAGGCAATGAAAATATAAAGGAGGGTGATTATCACTCAAAACGGACGAAAGTTTTCCCTCTTGGGGCCAATACAAAATATGGAAGCTTCCTATAGAACTAATATAATTGACAGATACGATGCAGGAGGGAATTTCCGACAGTAGATGCCTCTTTCTCGTGCTAAATGGCCGCAATGTGTTTCTGACTGTTAAGTGTTTTTGCACTCTAGGACACCTGTTTATATGCTCTTTATTCTTTGGTAGGGTGAGAAACATCGCCTTTTCTTTAGACGTGGACCTCTTCAGAGGGTTTGGTGCAGTAAATTCGTTTCTTAATACTCTCAAAGATAGATCTTTTTCAATTCCTCCTTTTGTTAAACTATACTCATGGCTATAGAAACTGCTGCAGGGTGTCTGAACTGCAACTAAAGATGCCTGGTTTGAAATGTTGCACTTCACAGATAATTCTGCACACTTTGATTTGATTTTACTTTTGCACTTACATGTTTTCCGTTTCTTAGAAGGGGCTACAATTGAGTCATGCTACATCTCAGTTGTACTACCATTACTTCTAACATGTTCTAAATGTTTTAAACGTATATTCAGTTCAGTCCAGTTGACTACTTACTCATTGATATAAGACTCGATGCAGTGTGCTTTATCTTTTCAGAGTTAGGCGTTCGACAGACACTGATGTCCTGATTAGCTGAAAATGTATCTCCAAGCAGTAATATGGTCTTCTGTTGGCACATTTTAAACAAAATTATAAAAAAGAAAACATGTGTGTTTTAACCTAACAGTATTAAGATCAACACAATCATATGTTTTAAAACATTTGCATTTTTATTGGCAAGAGTAGAAAAATTTGTTGAGAAAACAAGTAAACTTTATGTGTTTTTCTGAAGCTAACATTTGATAAACAGATATATCCTCAATTAGTACCTTAAGAATTTTTAATAGGCAAAAAAGTAACAATAAACTATATATACAGTTGAAAAAATGATGCTTTGTGCAATTCTTTGTCTAATCATCACATGAGATCTACCTACGAGTAAACAGACTCTATTAATAAGAAAACCATAATTCTTAGTATAGTAGAGGTAAAAAATGGAAGATGCTACTGTTTCAATTCAATGTGGTATAGTCAATAAACACTTGGATCGTGTAGAAAACATCCTTACAAATTATAAGAACAGTACATAAATTTTATTTACCTCAATTTCAGATTTTAAAACTGGTGACTTTCACTAAATTTCTGTGACCAATTTCTTTACCAGCTGGTGACATTTTGCCTATTTTACCACATTTTTTTCAAACAAATGTTGAAAAAAAGGTGGGAAACGGAGGAACAGTTTTTAATCAACCAGAGTCATATATTCCCTGGAAAATACCTGACATTTCCTGATTTTTCCCTATTTTCGTCCATCTGTTGTGAAAGGTGATAGCTGATTCAAATGGATTGGAAAGGATTAAAAGACTCCAAGTTTCCAGAGGACTGTATTGTAGATGATGTAAAAAATGAAATGTAAGAATATATCCAAGAGTAAAATATACAAGTATCCAATGATAAATACAATAAATCCGTACAATCTGAAACTAACGATTCACTCCTTACGATGAATTAACAATCTAATAGGACGATCAAGGCGATCTCAACGATCCCCATAGACTTCAATGACTGCTCGTGAGTCCGATCTGTTTTGTTAGCCTACTCAATCTTAGTTACAAACGCATTTTTTTAATAGCTTATTTACAACAATAAAGAAGAAACTAAACGTGACTGTCCATGAAAGTTCATGGTTCAAAAAAGAATAAAAATAACTAACATATAATAGTACGGAAACTACACCCTACTTATTTACGTGACTACGGAAGCAAGATGAGCATGTGTGAAGCACCAATATCTTCCAAAACGAATGACTCTTAAAACGTCAATAAGCCCAAAGACAAATACCTAAGTAAAAGACTTAACTTGATGGCACCTATGGAAACTGGAGCACGTACTTTCCCTATGTAGTCTGTAACCACAGCAACACAAGGGCGTTTCCCAACACCATCTTTCTGTCGAGAGTATTTTAGTGCCTCAGGGCCTTGAAGTTCTAAAATTACTTTTAAGCACTTGTTGTGTGTTCGGAGAACATTTCTTGATAAAACCTTGTAGATTTCATGTGGTATATTTCAATCAATCATAGCAAATGTCAAATAACAATTTTTCTTAAATTCCATCGTTTACAATTGCGAAAATAGGTTTTTTTTGCGGTGCACAGCTCCAAAAAGATCTAAAATTCACTTTTTCGGGGAGATGTTGAAGACAGATATGACACTAACAACTCAGCTCAAGTCCCAGAGGAATGAAAGATCGGTCTTACAGAGTTGCTGCTCCAAAAGGACAACCCAGATCACCGAAACTAAAGGGTTTATGAACTTTCTGTTGTGAAACAGATTAAAAAGAGTGTTTGATGCAAAACTTTGTATTTCAGGAAACAATATATCATGACGTCAATTGACGATTTCAAAAATTAACTAGCATGGACTTTAGACTGTAAATTAATTAGTGACTGGTGTTTTGTAATTACTCATGATTCTAAGCATATTTTAGGGAGTACAGAAGCCAGTTTGTTAGTTTTTTACATGAAATTGGCGTAGAATTGAAATCATACACAACGTGAGTAAATGTTCTCAAAATCAAGTAAAATAAGTTATTGTGTCATTTGTCATCATTCTTTGTAATTGTTTGTATGAAAAATCATCATATTTCCTACAAAGATTTCACCCATCTTTTATTTCTGAGCAAAGCCTTCTGCAAAGTCATTTCGAACAGAATCGTCACTGCGTTAGACAAGATGTGAAGCAAGAATGAAGTTGGTTTTCGACAAAGTCGATCTTGTATTAATCAAATATTTACCCGAGCTATCAAATGGGTAAACAACGGGCTTTATTCAGTGAGAAGGACTTCGATAGCTTTTATTTGAAAACCGTGTGAATCACACCTCCTTCTTATGGCATACACAAAAAGATAGTGGATATCATGGAGGCAACGCATGATGGATACGCATGCAAGGTTATAAGAAAATTTTGAGTTCAACGACAGCTATGAAGTAAAAGTAGTCATTACACAGGGGTCTATTTTGTAATCAGTACAACTCGTCGTAGCCATAGGAAGTATTGCGCTGGAAGGTGAAGANTCGGTCTTACAGAGTTGCTGCTCCAAAAGGACAACCCAGATCACCGAAACTAAAGGGTTTATGAACTTTCTGTTGTGAAACAGATTAAAAAGAGTGTTTGATGCAAAACTTTGTATTTCAGGAAACAATATATCATGACGTCAATTGACGATTTCAAAAATTAACTAGCATGGACTTTAGACTGTAAATTAATTAGTGACTGGTGTTTTGTAATTACTCATGATTCTAAGCATATTTTAGGGAGTACAGAAGCCAGTTTGTTAGTTTTTTACATGAAATTGGCGTAGAATTGAAATCATACACAACGTGAGTAAATGTTCTCAAAATCAAGTAAAATAAGTTATTGTGTCATTTGTCATCATTCTTTGTAATTGTTTGTATGAAAAATCATCATATTTCCTACAAAGATTTCACCCATCTTTTATTTCTGAGCAAAGCCTTCTGCAAAGTCATTTCGAACAGAATCGTCACTGCGTTAGACAAGATGTGAAGCAAGAATGAAGTTGGTTTTCGACAAAGTCGATCTTGTATTAATCAAATATTTACCCGAGCTATCAAATGGGTAAAACAACGGGCTTTATTCAGTGAGAAGGACTTCGATAGCCTTTATTTGAAAACCGTGTGAATCACACCTCCTGCTTATGGCATACACAAAAAGATAGTGGATATCATGGAGGCAACGCATGATGGATACGCATGCAAGGTTATAAGAAAATTTTGAGTTCAACGACAGCTATGAAGTAAAAGTAGTCATTACACAGGGGTCTATTTTGTAATCAGTACAACTCGTCGTAGCCATAGGAAGTATTGCGCTGGAAGGTGAAGAGGAGAGGCGCTGGAAGGTGAAGAGGAGAGGAGCCGGGACGTAGAAGAAAATCTTTTTGTGGATTTAAATCTGTTTAAAACAATTATTTTAAGTGAAAACAAATTGCAATTTTTTTAGCTCCCTACACCAAATTTCTTTGTTTAGAAATTTTGACGCGGCTACTTGTTCGGTGTTCTAAAAGGGTGGACCCATTCCCTGTGACTGTCAAACACGAATATTAATATTTTCGCAACACCCTTAGAAACAATTACTTGTTATTAATTGGTACAACATAGACAAATGTGTAAAATCGATACTTCTGTATTAATTCAACCATTCTTATGGTATATATCAAGCATTTCAATCTGATGTGGATAAAACCAAGTCCCTTCAGGTAAAGAAAACATGGCAATCAAAACAGTTTTACATTATTTCGTTTTTTAACAATTCCATTATAGGATATACACTGGTTTTCAAAATTTTAAAAGATGCCTCCTCCTCTGCTTTAGAGTCACATTTCTAGTTTCCACGACTTAGAAATAAAATAAATGTCCACTCTCGCTTGTTTACAGTATCACCATCATCATCAGGTGCCATGCTTTTCAGCTACGGCGATCATGGTTTTTCATTCATTTCGTGCCCAGACACTGAAGATTGTGTTAGTAGGTCTTGATGTATCTGGCCATGAGGTGGGGGCGTTCAACATCTTTTCAGTCTTCCTCTATCTCTTCTCCTATACACAAAGTTCAGTATACACAAATTAAAAGAGATCAACTAATCTAATACTACGTACAGGGGTAGCAAAGTGAATCTCCAAGAAAATAAAAAGTAGGATGAATACCATGCTTTGAACTTGTCCATCCTTTCTGGTTCCTAGTTACCGATATCCAGAAATGCATTGGTCACCTCCCTCATATTTCAAGTGAAACAAGTACTGATGTCTTGCGGAATGTCTCTATGAAGCTCACCCTGGTATGTACAATGCCCTTTCAACTCGTTATCTGATATACTCTTCTCCTCTTTCAAAACACGGAGGTTTCAAAACTAAATAGCTAAAACCTGAAAAAAGATGTAAATAGGGCCTTTTAATTCTGATAAAGATTATATCACTTGATGCTAAATATTACCTCTGTTTATCTTTAAATTTGAACATTTATTTTGTTATGCTTGATGTTTGTTAGTTCACTCAGAGAATAGAATCAGCCATCAAACACTGTAGCTGAGTTTTAATAACTCGACAAAAGATTACAAGCACTAAATATTTAATAAAAAATGAGTAAAATTGATGAAATTTGCACAATATTACACACTGTGTTCTTAAGTCCTCTTCTTTGTATGTGTGATGTTCGTGTCTATGGTAAAGCCAATCAGTGAACGATTCCAGCACCCATCGTCAGTACGCAAGGCCATGGCCAGATTATTACAGTAAAGGAAGGAGTGACTGACTTGAGTAAAAGGGGGCACGATTTTATGCAAAGAAAACTCTTCTTCTGTAAGGAAATTGACTCAAAAGCAGTAAGAAAACTTTAAATATATTACAAAATTTCGTTAGAGATACCTTTAATTAATTTGTCAAGGTTTGTAACTGTTCTGTAATGATGCAGCTTAAAGTTTATTATCAGCACTATCTCCCCCTCTCTTATCAGCATGTATATCATTGCTCCAGACCATTATTTTTTTCTTCAGATTAACTTCACAAATGTGATGGCATATAGCTTCGAGCAGTAACAACAACAAGAAAAAACTACAACTTGATTTTCAAAGCTCGTGTATGCGTCATAGAGCATCGAAAAGGCGTGAGAACGTGACAAATGTTGAAAAGAAATCGTTAAACACAAATAAACTAGCCGTATATATGGTAAAAACTATTAAAAATTTACAATGCAATGGTCAAAGTGTGGGTGCCACAGTTGAGATATTATGTGGCTAGGTGGACTTCATTACTTTTATCATATTATCTCGTTACATCCCAGTCTCCATGAAATTCCGGAGTTCTTGTGTCATATATACAAGCTCAGCAAGTCGTTTCGGTACTGATTCAGCAGTAAGAAATTTCTCATTTTAATGAAAAAGACAGAGAATGGCTGCCATGACAATCGATTTTTGTACTCCGTACCATTTTTAATTTTTCCAATTTAGCTGTCGAGAATTTCTTTGAAAATACCAGTGTAATATGTTTCCTGAAGTACACATACAGTATATTCCCATTGTCTATGTGTGATTGCAAAGTACCTTCTTTGAATATTACAGGCACTTTTCGTTGTCTTTTATTCACAGGGTCATCATTATTTAGGGCAAAATGTCAGTTTCTGTGAAAGTCGTCCGCAAAGGTTTGTGGGGTCTTTTCCGCCAGTGGGAGCGTTAAGATCACTCAGTTGTGAGCTACATCACCACGAACTGGACGTTTTTCTATTCAAAGAGACTTAATCAAAGCAGCAACTGCCTTAACATAAAACTTGTTTTTCACCATTTGCTTTTAACTTACTAAAGTGGAGAGCTTTGACCAGTCTCTCCTCTGGTCATTCTGTCTTTAAAATTGTTGTTTGCAATTTTGTGAGCCCTTGAAAGAGCCTGTTCCTTTAATCTCTTGTTTTTGTTCATTGTTTGCTACCATTTTGGGAAATTTCGAAACAATGAACACTTTGTTGCAGTTGTATCACCAAATTGTTGACATAAAAATTTTTCGTTTGAGAGTTCTAGCCCTTCACGTTGTCTAAACCAGGACGACTAAAAGTCACTTGTTCTTTTGTCAGAGCTTGTGGTTTCCATAAGGTCGTCATTGATGTTTCCTATGACATTATGTGCTGTGAGGCATTTAATGGAAACAGATTTCACATTACTTGACTCGTTGGCTTCACTTTCAGATGAAGATTGTTGACTATCGATTGAGCAGGTACAGTTTGTTAAGGTCTATTAGTAGTGGCTAAATCTGTCTTAGGGCGTTGGAACAAGTGCTTTTGGTTTGAACAGTAAAGTGGAAACGTGTACCATTTAGAAATCAGTTTTGTAGAGATATCTCACTAATAAGTGTCGACGGTACCAGCCTCAAAATCAATATGAGAAGTGTATCTCTAAATGTTGCAAAATTCCAATATACCCAAATATATGCCCTAAAATTTTTTGAGGGCTTTCCCCCCCTAAATTGGTTACAAATGAAACGCAGAACGTAATAATCTACAACAACCCTAACACCCTCTGCACCATCTACAACCTAAAGCAATCGGGCCACTTAAAATTTATCAAAAGCCAATCGACCTACGTTGCCACTGCTTCGTTTAAATTTCGATGAAATGGCGTATTTGTTATGGATGTACAGTTTTTTCTTTATATAAGCAACATACTTTTTGAACATTAGCCAAAATGTTTCTTAACTTTGAGTACAATTTTCTCAAGGACAACATCTCCTCTCCAAATAGTTTCATCCCTGAAAGACTAAAGATTTCAGTTTATGCAATGAATATCTCCTCAAATATTAACAATGTGTTTCTTCCTTCCATATTTCTTGAGTGAAAAAATCTATTGTATTCTTGGGAGATACGAAACTGTGGCCACACTATATACGATAGCATTTCCACTTCGTAAATTAAAACGATATATTAAAATATATTGGCGGAGGTAGCATTTCACAACGCTGAAAGTGGTTAACTTTACATGTTTTTAAAATGGTAAAAACTATGTTTGGCCCAATGGTTTGTAAAGAAGTCACAAACAAGCAAAGCAATAAAACTTCAGTATTCGTTGTAGGTATCAATTGCATTCAGGGTGTGGTCCCTCCTGCCTCCCCTTACGGCGGAGCTGCAACGTGCCAATCATATTTAAACAAATGGAACATCTCAATGTTTGCTAAACAGGTAATCAAAAGGAGTATTCAATATAATACCGAAGTCTCTACCTAGAATTTAAGTATGTTATAGAGAAAATAAAACAGGCCACAAAGTGATTTACCAGTTTAGGCTAAATGTACGATCCATCAACTACATAAAACAAATGAAGCATTTGACCCCAGACAAACCCAGTACTAGGATCGCACACTAGCCTTATGGAAGCTTTATTAAATATAAAGAAAACATATAATTACGGAGAGCACCTACCGGACAGCAAATTCAATAAATAATGGGTATTTTAAACCCATTAAAAACACGACAATGTAAAATAAAAGCAATTTTCTAAAAAGCCTTATTACTCTGATTTTTCTTTCTGCTCTTATTTGATTAAGAGGAACACAGTTCATTCCTTGTGGTCCTTTCAGGTAAATTAACACAAGTAATTGTAATGCCTAAAGCCAACAAACTTCTAGATCTAGATAATGTAAAACCAGAAATGTTATAACATAGCATTAAAGAACATACGAAATCATGGTTGCCCTGACAAACATCTATATTGCATTGTTTAAGAACACTCATAAAAATTCGCCTATTGCAACATATAAGAAAGGAAACACCCTAACAGACAAGAATTCAAAACAAACTGGGCTTGCTTTTCCTGCACAAACTCGTAAAACTGGTAGCTTTCCATCAAATTTTTACAGAACTAAAACAAACTTCTCCACAACAATCAGCACATGTATGGGAAAGAGAAAAAATTTCTTAAACCAGTCTCAGTAACAAATTTATTCAAAAGTCTAATAAAATTAGGGGGTACAGCTCTAATAAACCATAAATGTTACCTCAAGTTGGGGGTTAAAAGAAAATATGTTTAATATTAAATAGCAACGGTAACATAAATCCAGCATAAATCTAACAGATGAGGATGTATTCCAAGACACTTGAGGTCTGGAAGTTATACCATCAGCAGTTTATATTGTGAATATTGTGCTGGAAATACTGTGACGAGCAGAACAGGCTGGAGACGGCTGATCCGCTGTGGCGACTCCGAATGGGATATACCTGAAAGACAAAGAAGAAGAAGAAGAAGTGCTGGAAAAACAGTCGTTATCTCGAACTCTCAAGGGACCGGAGAAAAAGTTCGAGAAAGCGAATGTTCGAGATAACGGATGCAAGTCGTGTGAAAGTTCGAGATAGTGAAAGTTTTGAAATTGAGTGAAAAAATCAAAATCAGTTTATAAGATCACGTCATTTATAAAACCCAAAGAGATTTTTCTGGACATCAAAGAAGGAAAGGGAAGTTGAGTCGAGGCATTCACATTTATTGGAGTCGTAGTAAATTAGATACATGATAATTTTTTTACCTTGGGAGTAGAAACTTTCTCAGAAATTCGTATCTACCAAATACAAAATTTAGAAGCTTTAAAAATTCCCTATAAATTAAAAAAAATACCACGATTTAGGGTTAAATTCCCGGAAATTGATACCCGCCATCCATTTGAAGCTTCGAAGTCTGTCATGGCTAACTCCTTTGCGTACTTCATTGCTTTTTCTTTAATGTAAGTCCCATCGATTGGTATAATCTTACTTCGTTGAGACAAGAACCACTTCAAGACAACATTATCTACATCGGCGTAATTGCTTTGCCTTATTGCTTTTCGCTTGATTTTTCCAGTGCAGAGAGAAGCTTTTCCTTGTTTTTAACCCAAGTAGAAACAGTGTTCTTTGGCACACCGTACTTTTTCTGCAACATCTTTATTTGGAATGCCTTTTTCCAAGTCCTTTAAAGCCTGACATTTTTCAGCTAACGTTTTCACAGCTAGCTTTTTTCTTTGCTGTTATTTTGAAAGAACGAAAAATACCAAAACCTTGTCCTAAAAGAATTCTACATTTCGAACATTAAAAATGGAACGTTTTTCATTCGATTTTCAAACGAAATTCAAACGAAAGCTCGAGATAACGAGCTGAAAACAGTTCAAGGGACCAAATAATTGGTTTGAGATAGTGAAAGTTCGAGATAACGGAGTTCGAGATAACGAGCGTTTTTTAGCCTGGAGTTGCTTGAAAAGTTCAAGGGACCAGGAAAAATAGTTCGACATAGTGAAAGTTCGAGATAACGAGTGTTCGAGATAACGAGCGTCACCTGTACTGTGCAAAAACACAATATAACCTTAGCAACAAAGTATAAACCCTTACACTGAGTTTTCTTTGGTAAAACAAATTATTTACTAACAAGTTCGTAACATAATAACAAAATGTAAAACATGTCAAATTTAGATTATTAAATAACTACCAAAACTGATACATTTTCACTTTATAGATAAAGCCTATGAGACACCAGGAACACAATAGTTATCATGATAGTAATAGGATATTAAAAGTTAAAATTACATGTAAGGCTACCTGTAACGGTGAACACTCACTGAGCCAGTGGTCCACAACGTAGGGTTAAGGCAAAAGGAAAATGGAGCGAATTACAGGAAAATTTGGGAATTGAATGAATGAATGTATGCTGAATGAATTGGTTTGATTGATTGAATCAAATTGTTCTTTGTTTTTTTGCAAATTTCCTGCAACAATGTACAGGGTAGAGAGTAATGGAAAAGTATCTCAACGCCACACATTCTTGAAAAGCTAAAACGGCAAAAGGTGGAGTGTACACAGAGCATTTAAAAGAGTACTTAGTTTTTCTTGTCTGTGTGTGTGTATGTGTGTGTGTGTGTGTCTCTCTCTCTCTCTCTCTCTCTCTCTCTCTCTCTCTCTCTCTCTCTCTCTCTCTCTCTCTCTCTCGCAAGGACACTTACAAAGGAGAGAACAGTTGTCAAACATCTCTAGTTTAGGTTCATTAAACGATAAAAAGTTTGAATATGACAGATTGTCAGAAAATGAACAGTGAATGTAGGAATGTTGCCACCAAAGTGCAAATGAAGCGATACTGATAGGATAGTTGGGGGTAGATATTTTAATAACTGTGGGAGTGCTTTCTTTGTGGTCAACCACAATGATATTAACACGATATAGCTTCAAGGGGGATCCTCTTCTTGATTTTGTTCGTTATCTCAGCAAGCTTCAAATGATTTTAGGCTTAATAGTGTTAAAAGGTTTTGAAGGATGAAGTCAAGTCAATATTGTTTTTCACAGTAGAGATATATGTATATTGGTTATCTTGAGTTGGAAATTCTCATTGAAGTCTTTTTCTATTTTCGTGTTTCATAGCCTGTGAGGGAGGATCACTAGGAAAACATTAGTCACGCGGTCGGATATTAACCAGAGATGATTTTAAAGAGTTTTAAGTTTCCAAGGATTTGAAGGTGTTATGATTAGACGTCCCAGTGAGGAATGATAATGAGGAATTTTGAGGGAAATGGAATATGATTTAGAGGGCTTTGTGAAAAGAGGGTAAATAGTATGTATGATCAAAGATTTTAGTGATTATAAAATAGTGGCTCTACGGAGGAAATACTAACAATGAAAAGTCGATGAAATCTAGGTAGAAATAATAAAGTTGAAAGAAAAAAAAATTGAAATAAATCTAGTCTAAATCTAATCTAAATAAAGTAATGAACAGTTAGTCTTTGGAAAATGATTGATAAGAGTGAAGGATTTGAATGGAGTAGGTAACAAATGTTCATGTACGAAGGGAATGAAAGGTGAAATTTAGAATTTTAAGACAATAACCAGTTACTAGTAGTTATTTTGAGGAAATATAAAGATAACTATAAGAAACGTGCAGGAAATCACAGCAGCAAAGGGAGCCAGAACATTGCATATTGCAAATAAGAGACTTATTTTAAAAGATATGGGCGAATTTTTTGGAATAGAGAATGAAAATTAGACCTTGAGGTAACAAAGAAATCTGTGTGGAACTCTCAAGGGGCCGAGAAATTTGTTTGAGATAGACAGAGTAGACAGAGAATAGACAGAGAATAATAATTTTCAAATTTTAGGTTGAGTTGCTGCATTTTATCTTCTGTGGTGCTGTGAATGGCAGCATTTTTAGGAACATCGAGAGCAGACACAACGTCTGATCTTGAAGGCCGTTTAGGCACTTCATTGTTCACTATTTCATCTTCCTTGTTTCCATTAGACTCTGCCTGGTATGGTTGAAACTGGTCCAGGGTGTCATTATCTGTAAGAAATAGAAATCTTATTTCTCGACGACAATGCTCTCAGAGGAAAGACCGTCAGGTATCCTATCTGGACAAGCAGCTTTCAGAGCATCTAAAATCTCTTATAGGTCTTTAAAGTATCATCCGAATCTGCAACAACAGCATACTGGGTCTTTCATTGATGGAACACAAAATTCTATTAGCCCTAAACAATAACAAAACAACTCCTTTATTGAAATTCTTTTTGGGTTAAGTTTCAATCAGATGTTGATCAACGTATGCAAAAAGGAACGAAGCCAGAAGATGTAGTTCAAATTACACAGGTCAACAAATTTTAACTTTTTTTCTGTATCTTGAACGAGATGAACATTTTCCTACTAATTTCGGGGCGCTGAATACAAATATCGCTACCAAAACGTTGGGTTGGCTCCCAATTTTCCAGAACTGGTACCCTCTAAATCTCAGAAACACGAAAAAACTAGTTGTTTGCTGAGTTTTCTTTAATTTTGTGATGTAATTCGAGGACAAAAATACTGAGATTTACCTGGATGTTAACATGAAAAACACAAGTTAAAAGCTTATTTTACAATATTTCAAAGTTTTTTCTTCTTAACGCTTCTCCTGTGGATGGTCTCGGGATCATCCCTTATCAGCGTCCAGCAGAAGTCAGCGAATATTGCGCAACTCCAATTTCCTTTGTATCGCTTTTCAATTGACGCAATCTTTTGGTGAAAGCGTTCGCCGTGCTCATCGCTGTGGGTACCGCAGTTACCACGAAACCGCTCTAGCTCTGAATGCATAAAATGAACCTTTAATGACATGCTGCATCCAAGCTCCTGGTAAGCCTTCAGCATATCACTTACTAGTTCCTTATAGTTTGCTGATCGCTGGTTTCCTAGAAAGTTGTTCACCACAGCCTTGAAAGAACACCATGCAGCTCTGTCTCTCTCACATAGTAACTGTACCTTACCTTACCGCGTCGAGCTCGTAACTCGAACTCTCTTGACTCGTGCTTTCCACTGGTCTCTGTCTTCCATGAGGCTTGGCAGATCCTCAGCCAAACAACCAGCGTCATCAGCAATTTGGTCTATGTAGGTTTTCGTGGGACGACCTCTGCGATCTGCGCCTTGTGATGAAGGAGATCACTGACTAGCTCATCTTTACTTCTGAACGACTGTCCTGCGAATCGAAGACGTCTTTCTCGAAGAGAGATAGATACTCTCGGTAGTCACCCATAGATATCTTTAATGGTCGGATGATCTCTCCAATCAAGGTTTAAAGCTGTTCGCAGCTTTCTGGTGTAAGTGCCATCTAGAGATGTCTCTAGTTTCTTTGTCAAAGGCCAGGAGACTAAACCATACAGTAGGACCGATTCGACATCTGACCGGAAGAATCTGCGTTTGAATTATCTGGTAAATTGGACTTCCAAATACAGGACAGCTTATTTAAAGCAGACCAAGCTTTCGCCTTCCTTACATCGATGTCNGTAACTCGAACTCTCTTGACTCGTGCTTTCCACTGGTCTCTGTCTTCCATGAGGCTTGGCAGATCCTCAGCCAAACAACCAGCGTCATCAGCAATTTGGTCTATGTAGGTTTTCGTGGGACGACCTCTGCGATCTGCGCCTTGTGATGAAGGAGATCACTGACTAGCTCATCTTTACTTCTGAACGACTGTCCTGCGAATCGAAGACGTCTTTCTCGAAGAGAGATAGATACTCTCGGTAGTCACCCATAGATATCTTTAATGGTCGGATGATCTCTCCAATCAAGGTTTAAAGCTGTTCGCAGCTTTCTGGTGTAAGTGCCATCTAGAGATGTCTCTAGTTTCTTTGTCAAAGGCCAGGAGACTAAACCATACAGTAGGACCGATTCGACATCTGACCGGAAGAATCTGCGTTTGAATTATCTGGTAAATTGGACTTCCAAATACAGGACAGCTTATTTAAAGCAGACCAAGCTTTCGCCTTCCTTACATCGATGTCATGGGCTGTTGATTTTATGTAACTGCCCAGGTAAAGAAAGTCATCGACAGATTCAATGATTTTGTCGTTTGTGGATTTTACTTGCGCTTCTTGGTTGAGAGCTATGTATTTGGTTTTCTTGCAGTTGATGTACAGCCCAATCTCACTTGTTGCGATTTCAAGGGTGTGGAGTAACTTTTCTGCGTCAGAAGTGGTATCAGCGAGAAGTGTGAGGTCGTCAGCATAATCAATACCTGTAAGGTATACAGCTGGATGTCTAGAACTCCTTCTTAATCTAAGAGTGAAGCCTAGCTCAAGTCAACTTCCGGTCGGATTCGATTCAGCAAAAGTAGATTGTATATTTTTGCTGCAATACAGGTAAGTGTTATGCCTCTGTAATTTTCAGTGGAACTTAGATCTCTCTTCTTGGGAAATGGTAGGATACACCCCTCTCTCCTCCTTTCAATAGGCTTCTGCTGGTATACATTATTGCAGAAAAAGAGTAGCTGTTGGTTGAAGTTTCGGGACTTCCAGACCTCTGCCGGAATTTCGTCTAGTCCGCAAGCTTTGTTGTTAGCTATTTTGTCAAGCACGTCATCACGTTCTTTCATGGAGAAAAGACCTTTTTTGATGTTGAGCTCAGAGTCTCTAACTTTCTTCGTTTGACTTTTTCTAATCACGGGCGACTTGCCTAGAAGCTCCTCAAACTGGGTTTTCCACTTTTTGATTCTTTCATTCTGATTTGTTGCTTTAATCTTAGAACTGTTTGTCTTTCGCCGACCTGTGATGTCATTGATGGTCTTCCATACTAGTGCCGCTTGCTTATTGTCAGCGGCATTGGAGACTGTATCAATTTGTGATTGGACAGAAAGAACCTGTTCTCTCTCGTACGTTTCACGAAGTGCCTTTTTGGCTTTCTTAACCAGTCTTTCATTCTCTTCACTAGGGTTTTGATTCCTTTCCTTAGCCCATTCTTTAAGAGCATCTCGTTTTTGTTCCACGTTGTTGTTTTGCCAAGGCTTCCTCTTATGGATAGTCGACTTTAATGGGATACACTCTTTAGCTGCTTCACCACATGCTTTTTCGAAATTCACATAAGCAGTATTTACACCCTCTTCAGTGTTTAAGGATTGTAGGGCATTGTACCTATTTGAAAGCGCGATGTGGAATGTTTCTCTAATATCCGCGTCCTTTCTAAGGGTAGACCAGTCAAAGCGGGGCTTCTTAGAAGTTTTAATCTTATTTGCCCGTAGACAAAGTTTAGATTTAGCTGACACTATTCGGTGGTCTGATCCCACACAGTCAAAGGAGTTGAAAGATTGACAGTCAGTTACTCCATTGCTCCATTTTCTGTTGACCAATATAAAGACTAGCTATGCTCTAGTTTTGTTCGGAAAGGAGAAGGTCCACTTTTATCCTTTTCGCTTTTGGTATTTTGTATTTAAGCAGATTAATCGACTTTCCACAATGTATACATGTAGCAACAAACCGTTCCTATTAGAAAATTGGTGCAATGAATGCGGGTATCCAGTTTCTTGTTCGAGCTTTGCATTGAAATCTCCACCCACAATAAGGACATTGTGTTTGGGGACCTGTCTCGTTAAAGAAGAGAGTTGGTGATAGAAGTTTGTCATCTCATCTTCTGAGCTGCAATTGGTCGGACTATAGCAGCTTATTACAGTGCATTTCGGGTTGCCATTGAAGGATGCAATAATTATCTTTGGAGATATCATTTCCACATTATCCAATGCCTTTTGGGCCCTGGGGCTTAAGAGGATACCTACTCCTCCGATAGAGGCGTTTCTGGTGTTTTTCTAACTAGATGCAGTGATTAACAACCAATTTTCTCCCAGGAAGTGTTGCTTCAACGTGACATCAGGGTGATACATTCTGTGTTCTTGAATGGAGACAATTTCCTGCTTTGTCTCAATAGCCGCATTTAACACCTCGTTTAACTGAGATTCTGATGACACGGTTCTTGAATTGAAGGTAGATATGACAGTTTTATCTTTGCAAGAAAGAAGTTTTTGCCTGGTATCAAACTTTTCGAATGCATACCAGGTATTTGCATTTCGCGCCCCTTGTTTAACCACTCGACGGGCGATGCGACAGGTTTGATTGTTTGTTTTTAAGCATAAGTCATTTGAATTTTTCGCTGGCAATAAAACATGCATGGTTGCCAGTCCTACGCATATCCATGGTTCTCCGCTTACTGGAGCAAATGTGCCTACTTGGAAGTTGAACACAAGTTTCGACTTCAAAATAGCCAACTTTATTCATTGTACCAGGTCAATCGAATTAAAATGATAGTTGCTACAAGAATTACTGACACCCATGAGAAACATGCCAGGATTTGAGTTTGAGGTTTACTCCTCTAGGGAGATTGTCGATCAGGACTTACGGGTTCTTCTTACCCTGTCTTGAGAAAGTTTGTTGGAGGATGGAATAGCCAACATTGGTGACGATAGGGGCCGCGAACGTATCACCACCACCACCATCGGTAGGCTGTCTCCAGGTAGACAGCCCTCTAGGGCCTGCTTATTTTTACATGGCGGCTGACACTCGCCATGCGCCGTTCCCCGTTTGCCTTCATAAAATGAAGTTACCAGTGGTCACGCGGCTCAGAGTTGAGGCTTCGTGGACGTGGGGATCCGACTGGTGTGAGAGAGGCTATGTGGTACGCATTTAGCATGTGCCCTTTTAAGACACGCTTTCATCACACCTTTGACCACCAAAGCAGCTGTTAGTGTAGTAACTGTAGAAAAGCAGCATCTCACAGTTGTGTTTTTTGAGGGCCAACAAACATGCCTTCTCGAAGCTTAGCATCAGAGATGTTTGGAAATTTGTTTTTGATGTACTGAAATCCAGGTTCCTCTTTATCCATAGCCATCAGAAAGTTTTTCATTAAGCCAAGCTTGACATGAAAAGGTGGTATTAACAATTTGTGTGGCTCATTGATAACATTTTTCTCACCAGGTCTTAGTTTTCTCAGCGGCCAGCCTGCCTTTCTGTAATGTAATGAACGACATCTACTATCCCACTCACAGGGAAAACAACAGTTATTTGTAAAGCCAGGTTGCATTCCCATCAATAAAGCGATAATCTTAAAGTCTCCACAAATTATCCACTGATGTTCATAATACTTTACAAACCTTAACAAGTTCTTGAAAAAGGAGAATGTTTCCTTCGTTTTAGCTGAATGTCCTGGAGGAATAGAAGGTAAGAAATTTCCATTATGCAAAAGGACAGCTTTTAGACTGGTCTTTGATAAATCGATGAATAATTTCCACTGCTGAGGTTAATAATCGATTTGAAGGGCTGTCATCAGACCAGTCACATTTGACCAAACTGAAAATGACCCACTCTCTTCAAAGTACTCTTACAATGCCTGGTGTCTGCTGCGAAAGGCGATTATTTTAACATCGGGTCTGAGAAGTCTCCACTGCTGTAGTCTGGAACCTAAAAGCTCTACCTTTTGCTTAGGTAGGTCTATGCTAGGTTATGTCCTACGCATGGACATCAACACCCCCACCCAGAAAGCCCTTGAATTCGCCATATCAGGGGCAACAATGTATAAAGCCAGAATAGGACGTCACTCTACAAATGTTCTCAGCACTATCCGTGAAGACATAAAAAACTCCGGACTAGGGAACTCCGTACCAGAAAACAGCTCCAGAGCGTAAGGGAAAAAGCAAGAGAGAAGAAGAACTGGAAACGTTTCAACGAAGTTCTGATTGCATCTATGGGATGTCCTCGACTTCCCAAGAAGCAGAACACAGAGGATAAGTAAGTAAGTAAGGTCCAAATCAAGGAAAAGATCATTTAGCTCTGCTTGACGTACAACATGCGGCTTTGAGGAGTCTGTAGCACTCGAAGGGAACAATATTTCACTAGCGCCAGATGATTGGCTGCTGACAACTTTATCCTCGGTGAGATCCGAGCACTCAGCTAGAAAGGAAATTGTGATAAAGCCAGAAAATGAGCTATCTTGAAACTACTTAATCTATCTATTGCTGCATAATCTGGAGGGAAACTTTATTCGTTTGCTATTTAATGACCTCTTGCTTTGTCCACATCTTCGCATTTCAATTTGCATTTGGGGATTACGACTAACATAATGGAAACCCTTAACACAGAAAAATATACGTTATCACCTTGAATTGAAGCTGAGTCATCTAGTTGCTAGGCAAGGAACTTCACTTTAAACGACAAACTCAAATAAGGAGTGTGCTTTTCAGTTGTTGCTTGTCAAATCAAAATTAGAAAAATGGGTTTGTATGGAAAGAATACTCACCAAAGTTTTCTGGACATCTAGGAACAGGAAGCTCATTATTGTGAGGTACTGGTCGAATAGCCGATGGTAGAAATGGATATTCTAGTTGGACTTCGTCTTTTTACGTGATACCCTTTGTGACATCTGGAAGCATACTGAAGTAACAGCCATCAACATGATTTTTTGGTTCTCTCCAAATCATAGGCACTGCAAAACCCATAGATTGTCTATTTCCGTTGGCCTACAAAGGTAGTTTTGCAGCACATGTGTTGCAACACATTTGTGGTGCCTATATCCTTCCTTTGTCACCAATTTTACATCTAAAGTATAAATAATCTCTACGAGCGAGCTTAGCGAGCGTCTTTGTGCTAAAAATGCTAGCTGNTTGCTTGTCAAATCAAAATTAGAAAAATGGGTTTGTATGGAAAGAATACTCACCAAAGTTTTCTGGACATCTAGGAACAGGAAGCTCATTATTGTGAGGTACTGGTCGAATAGCCGATGGTAGAAATGAATATTCTAGTTGGACTTCGTCTTTTTACGTGATACCCTTTGTGACATCTGGAAGCATACTGAAGTAACAGCCATCAACATGATTTTTTGGTTCTCTCCAAATCATAGGCACTGCAAAACCCATAGATTGTCTATTTCCGTTGGCCTACAAAGGTAGTTTTGCAGCACATGTGTTGCAACACATTTGTGGTGCCTATATCCTTCCTTTGTCACCAATTTTACATCTAAAGTATAAATAATCTCTACGAGCGAGCTTAGCGAGCGTCTTTGTGCTAAAAATGCTAGCTGACCACAAATGTAGAAGAAGTTGTCTGGCTTGTTGCTACATTCCCGCGGCATGATAGCGCCTTGATATAATTACAGAACTGACTCCTTTCTGTTTCGGAGCGACTTTAAGCATGAAGCAATGTTTGTTTAGTTGGTTAGATGGATTTATTATCGCCATAAAAGCCGAAAATGAGTCCAAAACCGCATATTTTGTCACGCCGAGCAAACAACCAGACCTCTGCTAATGTTTAATTGTTTTCTGACGCTACTTTGAAGTAAAACTTTCATCTCAGTTAAGTAACGCAATCTTCTGAACTTTCTTTGCTCTTTTTGTCTTGAAAAACGCATTTTTTTCCAAAAAAAATAAAAAATAAAAAATTTTGAAAAATGTAAAACAATAAAAAAATTTAGATATTATTTTTGGAATCAGCGCCGAAAAATAACCCAGAAAAAATGTTTTTCATTCAAGATACATTTTGGCTGTATACCTGTGTTATCATTGTTACTAATATAGAAGCTAATTCCTATATTAAAGGATATCACCAGCACTAAACGATAAACTTGCTGTGTTTTAAATGAGAAACTTGAAAAAGAATTGGATCCCAGTAGCCCTGTAGAAAAATATGCTGTAGCAGCTGAAAAAGGTAACAGGTAGTGGTGCATTTCCTGCTAGATAGAAAGTGTAAGTTTGCGAAAATCATTTCCTACTACCTTCGAACTGACGCATAATAATCGTAATTGGAAAGCCAGTTAACATGGAGATGACGAAGGGATGCAGGTGCCCTGTTTACCTCGATTGGTTGGGCAACCAAGTTGGTAGAAGTGTTAAAACTGCAAATAAATAATAAAAACATTACAGTCTGATGAGGATTTACATGTCAATAAAGGCCATGATAATGAAATTGTCTGAGGTTTTTCCACTTTTCCATCCACGCATCTGAAAATATGTCTGGAAATATAAGTTCCTCCACCCAAAAGCGCGCTTTTTCTATAATCGTTGTTCCATCGATGGGTATTTATTGGCTTTTTTGTGACGAAATCCAATCAAAGACAGCTTTGTTAATTTCCTTTAACCATAACCACGTATTTTGATACTTTCCTATCCCTTCCCTGAACCTCCCACCAATAATGTCGTTTTACTTGTCACGCAAACAAAATACACCAAAATTTCCGATGTTTAACCAGCGGGTTAAACTAGGAGTGGGCTATATGAGGGGCAATTTTTAAAATGTTTCTTGATGCATGTGGCTACTGGTTCTTTCGATAGTTTGAAACATGTTGATCAATAAAAAGCACAATTTTGAACAATTTTTTACAATTTGGAGGTTTTAAGGGCAAAATTGTGACCTGTGCTGGAAAATCCTGAAAATTCAGCAAAAGGAAGCAAGACAAAGTAATTGATATCTTTTGGACCCTATTCGGTTCATGTGAGTTGGGTATTATAAACCTGTCACCAGAGTGGTTCACAAAACAACATATATGAAATCAATTTGTCAATAAAAAACAATCAAAATACCATAAAAAGCCAGGTATTTTTAAAATATCCTAAAATCTCACAAAATTAAATAATTTTTGGGCAAAAAAGAAATCACACACATTGTCAACAGCAAATGGAAAACATGTCAACTAACCATGAGTTGATGCTCATGAGTGCAACTCATTAAACAGTTAGCATATGTCTTTGCTATTGTCCAGTTCACACATGGGAGCTTGCCGGGAAAGGTCCCATTGACCGCAAATTTTACACGGCAAAATTTGTTCGGAACGGATATCTGGAATATCGTCAATGACTGATCTCTTCCATTTTTCATTGCAGCCTTTTGTAACTCTCTCAAGGTGATCTATGCGATGTGTTCCATCTTCATTGTTATTCATGAACAGCCCAATGTACCATTTCCGACCAACATCATCATCCTATACCACAGCTAATAGCTCATGAAAGTTGAATTGAGATTTTCCACCATGAATTTTGTTGCCATCTTGCAGCAGATCCAATATTTCTTCTTCGCTTTTGAAGGTGGCAGTCGGATCTTCTTCATGTAATTCATCAACAGCTAATAGAACCGCAAGATTTGAATACATCTGCTCATATGTCATGGAGTTTATTCGATATAGTTTCAGGATGGTCAAGATAATCCTTTTTATGTGTTAATCGTTGGTATTGTAGCTCTTGTCTCAGAATTTTTTTCCCAGAGCATTGATCATTCAGTTTCATCACTGCAGAAAGTTCTTCTATCGATGTTATGGGGCCACCATATAACTTTGAACGGTTTATTAGAACATCAATCAAATCACTGGCTCGTCTTTTCTTTTCCAAGGACTCAGCTACTTTCAGTTTGTGGGCAGCTTTTTGAGACTGTCCAACTACTGGCCTCCATACTGTCAAGCAGTTTATAGACTTGCATTTAATCTCCCAGACAACACCTCTCAGAATTACGTTTAATTTCAGAAAAAATTCATGCAACAAAGTGTGCTTAAACTTATCAACAGGTAATTCTCCGTATTTGTAACCTCATAGGGCAAATTTAGATTTTGTCCCGGCAAACCATGAAATTTGGTCCAAATCCAATTTCTTTGCTATTTTTCCACTTCTTGGGATGAAATGGTGCATTTAAACAAGTTGCCACAGAAATATATTTTTTTTGCTCGTATAGCCCACTGCTAGTTAAACGATCATTTTTCTTATTTTGGGGTCAACTTACAACGGTGTGGCTTATCTAATGAAATATTTTACACTTAAACCGACCAATAACGAAACACGCACGCAAAAGCTGACAAGCATTGTCTACTTTCTCCAGATGTCTGGACAGAAAGAAATGCGTAATGAATTTCATCCCTCACTTCAGCTTCAACGAATTTCATTTTTCTTTTGCGCTTTTAAACATCCGCTATATCTTCTGCTGTTGTGTTCGCTCCATTGATTTATCATGGCACTAAAACCAAGAAGATATTTTACCGTCGGCTTCGAGTTGTCTGTTGTTGCATATACTGAATAACATGGGGATGAAAAGGCTGGTCGTAATTTTGATGTTGACGAATCTATGGTCCGGAATTTGAAGAGAAAAGAAACTCTTATTTCCGGGAAATCAAACGTTGTTCACAGTTTACTTTGTGGAAAAGTCAAATTTCCGAACTTGGAGAGAGACGTGTGCATGGGTTCTTTCCCAAAGAGAACCTAAGAGATCCGTCACCACTGCAATAATTCAGTTGAAGGAAATAGAGAACACTCCAGTGTATGTCTAACTTGTCATGGACGACCTTTATGCAAAGGTGTACAGTAATAATACTGGTAGGGAATTCACTGTGGGATTTTTTGAATTTGACAGTAATAACAACAACGGAGATGCTGGTAGAATGACTAAATCATTGGTGATACTGTTTTTCAACACAAAGACAAACACAAGTGGACCTGGAATTCACCGGATGATCATACCAATAAGCAGATTGATAACGTTCTCATCAACAAGAGATGGAAAGGTAGCCTACAAGGTCTGGTAAGGGCTGATGTAAACAGTAACCGATTAGAAGATGAGAGTGAGGGTGAAGCTTCCCAAAAAGGGTGACCTCACAGAGCGCAACAACTGGAGAGGGATAATGCTTCAGTCAGTGACCAGCAAGATACTTGGCAGGGTTCTCCTGAACAAAATCACCAGATTAGTAAACCAGAAACCGAGACTTAACCAGGCAGGCAGGTCTTGTGCAGATCATATCACTGAACAGAATCATGAATGGAATGCCACAATGGACGGAAACGTCATACATTTTGCAAAACCCTTTGACAGTGTGCACAGAGAAGTACTGTGGAAGGTATCCCAGATAAAATAATTTCCTTTATCAAGATGCTGTGCTCAGACTTCTGTTCCAGAGTTAGATGAGGAGCGGAGCTCTCAACTAGCTCTAAGGTAAATACAGGAGTAAAACAAGGCTGTCTATTATCCTCTTTGCTTTTCTTCCTCTGGATCGACTAGTTGATGAATGAAACCACTGAGAATGAAAGTCGAGGACTACAGTGCCACTATTTCCCGAAACATTAGAAGATCTGGATTTGGCAGATGATATAGCAATTCTGGCAAAAAAGGAATCACGGAATTCATACAAAATTTACCAATTTTACTTTGTTAGGAAAATAGATTGGCAAAGCCATTAATGCGAAGAAGGCCAAGGTCATAAAAGTAAATGAAAGGATAGGTCGATCAGTCACCATCAACAGTGACAAAGTAAAAGAGATGAATGACTTTGTATACCTTGGTAGCAAGAAAGCATCTGAGGGGGACTTGGGGAAGGAAGTCGAGGCCAGAATCTTCAAGGAAAGGGGAGTTTTTGTGGCATTGCGACCTGTCTGGAACTCAACTAAAGCTAAGCCAAAAAACCTAGCTCAGGAATTTTAAGAACAAACTTCTTGAAGGTTCTGTTGTATGCAGAATTTTAGAAGGTAACCCAGGGCATCTCTAACGAAGTAAATGTGTTACAATCTATATTTCTTTCCAGAATCCTTCAGATGTTCTTGGCGCAGCACAGTATCAAACCAGGACAAATAGCTAGCACAATGCCTTGTTCAGTTGAGATCAGACGCTGACGATGCGTTACATAGGCCACGTATTTCCGATAGATGAAATGCTGATCCCCAAGGTTGTCATCTGTTTGATGGCTGTAGAAAAGAGGGGAAGAGAACGACCAAAGAAGAACTGGAGGAAGACAACCGCTCAAAAAGACTAATCCTACTTCATTGATCGAATTGTTTCCTATGTAACAGAACCGTGTCGACTTCAAAAGCAATTTGTTTTCTACAATTCTGGTATTATTTCCATGACTGGAACCCCAGAATAGAATAAAGTGGGTCCTGATACCAATTTTGACGTGACTGGGTCAAATGAAGTAGTTATGAAACTGACTAGACATGACAAGGTTTAATGTGTCAATTTGGTTGGCATGGAAAGTCGGTGGGAGTAAGTGTAAACCTTTCATTGTATATAAAGGTCCCAAAAGAGAAAGCACAGTCCTTTTCAAATATTTAAATGAAAATATTCGATTACTATGGGCCGGGTTCGAAACACAATGGTGGCAGTCTTTAACATATTCTGGTAGCCCACCTCTAATCATATATATATGAGTATATAAGGAGTATATAGTTGTTTAAGTCGCTATCTGAAAAAAATAGCAAAATCTTACTGGAAATCATGAAAGAGAAATCAAGCTATGGAACGATTCAAACAAAAACATGGACAGCAAGAATGATAAAATGACTCAGTATACAAAGAATATTGATTTTAGTTTAATAGGCACAGCAGCCACAGCAATTTTGGCGCAGGTTGTAAAAGTATGATGGAAAAAGGTTTAAAATTATAGACATTAAAGGAATTCATCACTCTAGCAGCGAAACTCCACGAAGTATCCGCTTATATTGGCAGTGGTCCCGATGTTCTTAGATTATTTGGAAGTTCATTAGAATAATTACAAGAAAAAGGAAGTAAAGAAAAAGTTTCCTCTCCAGCTAAGATTAATCAGAAAAGTGTCTTGAAAATAAAGGAAATCACTCTTTTATGATTTTTACAATTCCTTTTTAGTTACTTAGTAACACACTGGGTTTGGCTCGTAAAAGTTTCTTTGTGACTCATTGAACTTTCACACAGCTTTGAGGCACCTATCGGCTTCGGATATATTGAAAACAACAGGGAAGAGAACACCTTTACCTTGTTTTGAAGCTAAACGAAATCTTAAAAAACAAATTAGGTTGAGTTTAAACTTCAGTAAATTACAGCCAAATGTCAAATAAAGTACCGTTCTTTATCTGAGGAATATATATTTTATCAATTTGATATTGTAGACAGCCTGATGCTCAGTAACAGGTCAGAAAGACATGCATAAAGTCTCTTCCTTAAAAATCTGAGCTCGGTTGTAGTCAGTTGGCAAGGCTGGCTAAAAGCTATTCTAGAATAAAATACGAATAGAATAAAATTACGATTAAAAATACAAATATTTCATATTATGATACCTTTTTCACCGACTTGGCTGTAACGAAAGCAAGGTATATGTATATGCAGCTCATCAACAAAATATAAAGCTCCTCAAAAGTTTAGAAACCATCTCAAAAACTATTACTCTTTTATTTCTGGTAACAAGATTTTGATGATTATCATATAGGCACAGAAATACTAGCAGAACTTGCAAACCATTTAAATCACCCGTACCTCTTCTACTTTACCACACCGGGCATAGAAAATAGTTTCTCAGCCTGATTGCTCTGCAACTCAAACTTCTAGTGGAGTTTATCAAACCTTCCCCAAATTATCCAAATCATCATTTAGACCATAGGTACCACCGAGTGACGAGTTCTTGTTAGAACAACAAGCATCACATCCTTTTCAACAATTTTTACTTGTTTTTAACGTTTCTAATTCACATTAGATATGTCGAATTTGTGTTGGGATAATTGTTGATCATGGGTGCTGACGTATAAATTTATGTGCATTTTAATTCTTAGGTAATAACAACTAAAAGCTGAAAGATTTTGTTATGAATTAGAGAAGGGATTAGTGTAAAGGAAGGAAATCCATTTTTAATGGTAGACATTGCAGACGTGCCTGTTGTTCTTTATATACAATAAGAGAGATTTCGTTTGAAAGTATAACTCCTCATAATAGATGTAAGGTTTAAGGAGTTTTGGTACGCTAAGAGATCAAGTTTGACTCCAATAGAAAGAGTTATGGAAAAGGTAGGAATTAAGTTGTTTTTAGTGAAGTTTTGTTTTAAACTTGTAAACTGGCATTCGGTTTTTCATCTCTTTCATAATAAAATGTTGTTACATTTTGACTTGTACCTTTGACTTTTGACCTTTTGACATTTGTGTGCTTTGTAACAAATAAAGCTGAGACAGCTAAAAAGAAGAGGTGCAGCCAGAGAATAACTCAATTCCAAAAACAAAAATTTTTCAATGACAATAAATACAGATTCCACTGGGAAATAAACAAATATAATAAAAAAATAGAAAAAAATAAACGTGAGAAAAAGTATAACTGTAAAGAAGACAGTTTTATTGAAAATGATGTTTGTAAGATACTTTAAGAGTTAACTGATCAGATCGACCGTTTCTGCAGAAACTGTAAATTATGAAAATAAAAGTAGTCTTATAGTCATCGGAGCATTGAGAACACCACAAAAAACAAAAGAAGAGGCAATGAACTAAGGAGTGAAACAAAAATAATAAAGCTGCAAAAATCTTTAATATTTCAGCCTGCAAGGATTTTTTAAAACCGACGAAATTTTCTGTCACAAATATCCAAGAGATATTACAGTTCAATGAAGAGGTGCTATCAATTAAAGACAATTCTTTTTATACTATTGCAAAACAGCAACAACAACTACTAATGACAGACAATAAGTAACAATTTTTATTTCCCCCATCTAAGTTACTTATATTTGGTAATATTACTTATTGAATACAAAAAATCCCAGAATGAGTGACCTTGATATACGACTGTATAAGTGAAAAGAACATGTGTTAAAAACCAATATTTGTGTCTTATCTTACTTTTTACTCCTGTGTAATTGTAAGTAAAAAGCACATTTTCAATACAAGTAGTGATAAAATCTAACTTAAAAAGAATGTAAAAAAGGAAACAACTGACAAAAAACTAGAAATTCTAAGAGAATTCTTTGTGTAATGATAAAAATATCTGGGGTCGGAAAAATTGCTTGTTAGGGAATGAGAAATGAGAACGAGACAAGTAATATATTTAGACAACAATTGTTTTAATTTTCTTGTAAGTTTTACTTTTTAAACAATTATGTAAAAGCAGCTTTGGTTCAATCGATTTATTTTGAAAGATATTATATTCCTCAGCAACTCCAAAAAGTGGTTACACTTTATTGATTTCCTTTGTGTTATCAATATCTTTTACTGTTTTATCTTGTTAGTTTAAATTTGGTTTCTGCAATTGGATATATCAGCAATATAGGCAACGTAATACTTTTCATACTTGGAATATTTCTGTATGTGTTTCCATTTAAACGACAGGATCTGGGGGCATTTAAAAAATAGATATTTTCGAAAAGAAAAAAATGAAATATCTCATGGGTGTGCTATAACAAATAACCAAACACGATATTCTTAGGGGAATAACATATGTCAAGTGGACAGCCAAATAACTGGCGCAAATATTATTGAGACAGGATCTGGACACCACTTCACACAACTCATTACTTAATAAACAGGGTAAGTGGAACCATATGGCTGGTTATGGCCTTTATCTTATTTTCTCTACTCTTTTTCATTTGAGTCCCATGGCCATTGCTTAAACTTTTCATACAGGAAATTAAAGCGGACGTGGAAATTGCGAAATTCTCTGTGAATGACATCACAAAACATTATCTTTTCATTATGTACAAAGTATTAATTTCTATACCATTTAAAAAAGCGACCTCAGCAGCCTGTTAACAAAATGGTTGCCTTAGGTGATATTAAGGAACTTTCTGAAGACACTGCTCTTTTGAGGTATCCGGAGTGGTATTGGGGACAAAATTGGATAATTCAATGCAAATTGCATTACGTTAACACCTCAAAGTAAGGTAAGGTTAAAAATGCAATACTATCTGCTGTCCTTCCTACATTTCGACAAGAAGCCATCAAAGATAGGCCCCAAAGTATTCAAAATGGATTTAAAAAGCTCCGTTTGACAGTTAAAATTACGTTATGTTTGCTGGTAAGTTACAATGTTCCAAGAAAATGACGTGTGCACCAATTAACGATGGACGAGTGGAATGGAACCATTAACAGAACTATTGATGGTTCCATTTATTGCACGGATGTCTTTATTTGCTCTGATAGAATAAGCCAATTTCATCCACAATAAATTTAGAATGAAATGAATCAGTACTTGTTTAGAGAGAAGTTGAAATTTATTTGTCTCGGCCATTAAAAAGGGTCAATCATCCAGCACATTCCTTTTCAGTTATTAAACCCCTCTTATACAAGAAAACTCTCAAGCTATACCATAAATTTATTTTATTGGAAAAGAAAAGCACAGTTACACCAAACTGGATTGGCACCAGAATCAATGGGTTTCTTTAAAATCTGCTTTAAATAATGCAGGGCTTCCACTTACTTTCAAATCTTCCACTTTAAAAAGAATTTTACAATTTTTCTTCGTCACTCTCTTTGTAGAAATAAGATGTTTCTGGCTTGTAAGAGAAGTCATCACTTTGTGAAAGACTCAGTATTTTTGTGATAAAAATTAGTGCAGTATATCTGCATTGATTTTCGGGAAATCGAAGTTTATTTACCTCAAACATCCGAAAAAGGCTCACACACTCTTTTCAATTCCAGTTGTAAAAACCTCTTGTATATGAAAACTGTTGAGGTGTACCATAAAGTTATTTGAGTAGATATTATACTAGACTTGCTTTACACTTTGCTTTGTCATCACTTTATGACAGGAGCAGCCTCAAATGTCCAAATTTTTACAGGATTTTCACTGATAGAGGCCTTCGGGAAAGAACCGGGTAACGAGCTCCCCGTTAGGTGCAGTGTACAGGTACCACCAACATGTGGAGATGTCCCGATGTTCATTAAATTGCTCACCCAGGTATGGGGTAAAAATCCTTCACTGTCTTGTGAGTAGATATTGAATTACTAAAAACCTGGAACACCGCCGAAAACTGTAGTTAGCGTCAGCAAGGTATACGCTTTTTAAAATCCTGCTAAACTCAACGGATCACCAACCGTCATTTCATACCGAAGTGGTCAAGGCTCGGATTAACAACAACCCCCAGCACCATTGACCAATAGGGCGGTGCTGGAAACTGTGCAGCTACTGGACTACGAAAGAAAAGAGAGAAAAGAAGAGAAGACAAGAAAAGGAGAGAAAATCGCGAGAATGCAAGGCAAAAAAACATTGAGGATTGGTACATTGAACGTCGGAACGATGAATGGAAAAGGACGGCAAATTGTAGATGTGATGGAAACAAGACACATTGATATATTATGCATCCAGGAGACAAGATGGAAAGGGAGCAAGTCAAGGCAACTTGAGAATGGATTCAAGCTTGTATACCATGGAGAGGACAACAAAATGAATGGTGTAGGAATTATGTTGAGACCTTGCTATGCAGAAAGTGTGTTGGGGGTAGATAGAATATCTGACAGAGTGATGAGCTTGAAACTAGATGTGGAGGGCACACTACTAAGAGTGATTAGTGCATATAGACCACAGTTGGGTTGCACACAAGAAGAGAGACATCTTGAAGAGATATGGACATCGCATCCACGAGGATGCCTACAGGAGAGAGAAATGTGATTGGAGCGGATGTCAATGGATACGTTGGAAAAGGGAACAGTGGGGATGAGGAGGCAATGCAAAGATATGGCTATGGAAGGAGAAATGAAGGAGGCAAAGAGATAGTGGACTTTGCAAAGAGGGTAGAGATGGCAGTGTTAAACACATACTTTAAGAAGGAAGAGGACCAAAACATCATCTTAAAAGTGGAGGAAGAAGTATCCAAATTGACTATCTAGTTTGCGAAAGAGGGATCTGGGTGAAGTAATTAACTACTATGTACTGGGAGGAAAGTGCGTTGTTGCTCAACACAAAGTCGTAATATGCAAGCTAAGGTTTAAAACCTAGAAGAAAAGTAAAATAATAGTCGAACAAAGGATAAATCGGTGTAAGCTGAGAGAAGCCAATTGTAGTAGGAATTTCAACCGGGAATTAATAGTGCCGCTGAGTTAAATCAAGAATATGCTTGAAAATCGGTCTGAAATTACTAAGAAAATTACAGAAATGGCCGAGACAGTCCTCGGGTGACATGAAACTGTAGGAAACCAGACAAGAAAACATGGTGGTAAAATAATGCAGTACAGGGGAGTATTCAAAACAAGAAGAAGGCAAAGAAGGTATTAGACAAAACAGGTGGAGAGGAGGAGAAAAGGGACTATGAGACTAGACGAAAGGAAACAAAGCAAGAGGTAGCCAAGACACAAGAGGAGGCACAAAGCAATCTATATGACAGATTGCAGAAAAAGGAGGGCGAAAAGACTCATCCCGGATTGCAAAACAAAAGTACGAGGCATCAAAGCATCCAAGGGTACTCAGCATGTTAGAGTCATCAAAGATGAAAATGAGAGGCTATTTACAGGAGAAAAAGAAGTGTTAGAAAGGTGGAAAAGCTATTTCGAAGTTCTCATGTGCACTGAGAACCCCAAAGAAGCCAGAAGTGAAGAAGCTCAGAGAGTTGAACATGAAGTTGGAGGAATAGACAAAGGAGTAGCAGAAAAGTATAAAAAGCTTGTAAAAGACATGTACAGGGACAGCGAGGTCGCCATAAGAAGTGTTGCAGAAATAAAAGAAAAAGAATTGTGTTGTGCTGCAAGACCAAAAATAAGATGGAAGAAGAAATAAAGAAGTGGAGAGATACCTTAGAAAAAAGGGGCATGAAATTAAGCAGGTCAAAAACAGAATGCATGGCCTTGAATGGAAGAGACGATGACAAGATAATCATGCATGGACCAGATGTAACAAAGGCAGAGGACTTTAAATATCTGAGATCAACAGTGCAGTGCAATGGGGAATGCGATAGAGAAGTGAAGGAGAGAATACAGGCAGAATAGAATGGATGGAGGGAAGAAACAGACGTATTCTGTGACAAAAGGTATTATAAAAAGTGAAAAGAAAAGTATACAAAGCGGCAGCACGACCAGTTTTCTTGTATTGGCTTGAGACAGTAGTGATAACAAAGACACATGAGGCTGAGTTGGTGATAGAATTGAGAATGAATACATCAGACGTACAACACATGTTAGGAGATTAGGGGAGAAATAAAGGGAGGCAAGACTGAGAAGGTTTATAAATGTGATCAGAAAAGAAGAGACCTACATTTGGACGCATTTGAAGATGACATGAAGGCGATAGGAGTGAGAAGAAAGGACGCTTCTGAACGCCCCAAATGGAGGCGTATGATCCTCTGTGGCGATCCCTAATGGGAGCAGCCGAAAGGCGAAGAAGAGGAGAGACCTGAAGGAATGAGTCTCTATGAAGTGAAAAAACATGTTTCAGAATTTGATTTGAAAACTAATGTAGATAGCTTAGTTGATAAGACGATAACCCAAAGGTAATTGTACAAATTAATCTCTTGTAACTAAAAATCCTTTCCTTAATACTAAAAGTTTTCAATAAAACCGAACCTTGTTTCACAAAATTCTTATAGATTTCTAAAATTCTAAGCCCCATGGTGCAGTAAAGTAGTTACAGTTCACAAGTGGTTATCCTTTGTAACCTGATTCACATATTTTGTTTACAGATGTTGACATTCTAGTGACATAACAATTTTGCTTTCTTTATTTTTGTTCCACGTCTGGTCAACTTAGCTTAATTTTCAGGGGGTAGTTACTTAGAACAGGTTTCATTTATTATTGATATCCTTACGTTTTAACAGCCCATAGAACATTGTACCTACTATAGTTAAGGACTAATAAATACCCTTAACTTTTCACTTCACAGAGTAGCCACTGTAAAATATAGGGGACAATGATTTATGAATTACCTTGAGTTTTGTTTTTTCATGCTAGACATTCACTATATATTATAACAAAAACGTAAAAAGGTATAGTCAAATACTCCTCAGGAATATATTGTACACTAATTAGTGGCTCTCTATTAGAACTGAATTTTATTATTTGAGAATTTGTTCTATATTATGCATTTTCATTATTTTTACATCGAATGATGTTTGAGTAAAAAAGTCATGCCAACAAAAAGGATTGTTTCGCAATTTTGATTTGTCAATGATGCCTTAGTTGTATTCCTTTTGGTGTAGCCAAAGCTTGTTGTTTTGGTATTTGCAATCAAACAAACGTAAAATTCAGATAATAAGGTTTTTCTTTTAACATAATGACTGGCTTTGAGCAACAGCGGAAACGGTCTCGATTGGATCATGGAATATTGCGACAAGCAATGTCCTGAATAACCAGAAAAGAAATTAGGTTTCCTCTGTTAATGTTCGTTGTCTAGGAAAAATTTCCATTTATTTATTGTTTTGCAGCCCTATCATTTCAATAAGAGATAATAAGGTTTAAAAGTGTTATTCCATTACTAATAATATCTCTTCACTGCTGATACCTCATTTTGTAATTAACCAAATTGAGCTATGTTCAGAGAAAAGTCTCATTAGACTGCAGAGCTAGCAAAGTAGATGAAAATACCTAGTCGAGTATCGTCAAGTCCGAATTTTTCCCACCTGAAAACAAAACCAGCAGATTTCGAACTCTTTACTTTGGCATTCAAGCCTGGGGTCTAATTATTGGCTATGACTTGGGGAAACAAAATCAAACTTTCAGTTGTGTAGTTAGAGTTTCAAAATGTTTTCATCAAGATCAACAATTAAAACTTCGTGTAAAATTGTTTCTTGGGAGATCACATTCCATTTGAAAATTGTTTTTCCGTTTTTAACATTTTTGCCGCCAATGCAATTACTTTTAATGTCTTGTTAGAATCCAATTTTAACAGAAAACGACAGATATTGCTAAGATGTCATCCAGCTTGCAGAATAAAAGGACGATCCATACCCATACCCAAAATCCTTTTAATAAAATTGATTGTCAGGAAAATGTTCACCCTGGGACGTATAAACTAGACCCAATCCCTTGATCGTAACATCAGACAATTTAGAAAGGAACATGACTCCTCCAGCTGTAAATAAAGGTATTTCACAGACTCAAAACCAGAAAGTCGTGTTGCTTTTCACAAATGTGTAGGCTACTGCAAAAAATGTAATATCATGTGCAAAAAAGGAGCAACATTGTTTTAATGCACTGGGGAGGGCGACGTATATAGACGTCTGGGAGACGAATAACAACACAATTCTGATAAACCCTTTCAATGATAAGGAAAAACAGTATGAAGTAATGTAACATTAGTGGTATAATTGATGGAAGGATTTTCAAATGCAAGGTAATTGTTATTGAGAAATTGATGCATCTGGACTTTACAGGAGTTAGCTTTAATGGCATGTTTACTTGAACACTGCCACACAAAAGTGCATGGCAACAGGGCCATTTTGCCCTATTTTTATACTAGTGTTTATAAGCAATCACAAACTTATACAAACACAAAGTAGTCAAATAAGTAATATCAGTGGATTTTATGTCTTATCTGAAATATCAAGGAAGTCCACATTAGGAACAATCATGCAAATTTCCGTGGATGTCTGAAGAAATGATTATAGTGAAAAGGACGCAGAACTCAATGCGACGTGTTTGAGAAGCCATTGCATTAGTTGCATCTCTTCCTTCGGTGGACGGAGGAATTAATATCTAATCTTGGATGCAGAGGTATTACATCATGGGAGAATATTGATACCACACATGGTACAAAAGTACCAAAAGGATGAACGTGTAATAATCAAGTCAGGTCAAATTTAACGCAGTTAACGAATGTCCATGGAAAACTATTGAAAGTTTCAATTTCTCTGGCGACGATGATAGAAACCAATAAATCTTGAGCATTCACTTTGGATTTAACTTTGTACCTTTTGGCTTTGTACAAAATAATAGGAGTGAGCTGGGTAGGAAACACTAAATGTTCTTGTGTAAAAACTGTTGTGAATGAACATTTACGTATAATAGCTTAATAATTCTGAGTGGGAATTCCATTATCTCCTCAAGTTAAATCTTGGCGTCTCTTCCAGACCTGTTGTATTAACACAAAGATTTCAAAAGGTAAAACATTTGATGAAGTGCACATGCGAATTGAAACTATTATTGTCACCTGGTTGATACCTTTAGGTGATTTAAAGTCAGTGAGGATATGTTAGACAAAAGTTTCACTTTTTTTATCGAATGTTGTAGAGAAGTCTGATAATGTCACGAAGATTATGATAAAAAATCCCAGTTGACTGTACCACATTACATTAGCATTAGAACAGGTATGAGTCTAGTACTTTTGTTAGGTTTTATTTTTTCAGTTGATTTTCTCAGATGATTTAATCAGAAACAGTTAATGTTTATTGGAAATGCACTATGAAAATTTATTTTTCTGCTTGTGAAAAATCGGCAAAATATACTTTGAACAAAGTAGCCACAGTGAGAAGGGATAATAAGAGTTTACAGTTCAAAGCTGAAGCGTAGATGAACAAGAAGCTATATTATCGAAAAATGGAATGTTTTTAAGTAAGTCGAAACTACGTACTTGAATTCAATCTTTTGAAATTTTCTGATCTCTGTACCATGGTATTTAAAGTAAATAGGAAACATGTTGGATCTTTGCCATGTCTGACAATACTAAAAACTAAAGAGCTCGGGGGACAACAGAGAAAAGGCGTATAATTGTACTCAAAGGAAACAGTGCCAAATTTTTCAAGATAAGCGATATTATCAAATTAGTTCAATTCAAAAGACTTTGTTTCTAGTTGACCCAGGGCTTTTTTCTCTGTACGAAACAACAGGGTTGACAGATTTCTCGGTTACAAATTGAATAAATTTACGTTTTTCTTACTGTACTAATGCAATATTTTCAATCAATTTATTTACTGTCTAATAGTACAATGATATAACATGATTTAACAATATCGAAAGGATTTCAGATAGTATTTGATTTTACTCAGAGGCCTAGTTGTGGAGTATTCCATGACTAATTTTATATCATTTAATTGAGGGTGGCATCTGTGCATTTTATCGTTGCTCCGAAGATTTACATACTATAGTTTAGAACAAGATTTCTGAAATAATTATCATTTGTCCCCTTTTGATCACTTTAGGGACGTTTAACTCGATGTCGGAAATACGGTAGGACTGCAGCTAGTTAGTCCTAAGTAATGACCTACTTAGGGTTAAAACCTGAAAACATACTTAAATTTACTGTTTACACCACTCCTCGAGTTGAAGGCTGCTGTTGTGAGATAACTGCATCGATGTTTAGGTAATATAGCATTGGGTTTCAGAAGAAATGAAATTGCACTTACTTAAAAGTCATGTTTACACACAGTTTGATTGTAATATATTTGAAATTTGAAAATGGAGTATACGACATCGTGATAATTCAATTATCTATTCCTTTTGTGGTTCAATACTCGTAAGGGAGTAGTTTTCTGTGTCTGTGCCAAAATATCACATCAGACATTTGAGTATTATTATCTTTGAAATTGAGTTTCATAGCAATGAAGTTATTTAGTGATTACTGATTCCACTATATCATTCCTCAATTATGTGCTTCGTTTCTTCAAGAAATATACAGTCAAGTAAGGAGTAATTTATGGGTGTAATTATCCATTCCTTTAACTTACTAATACTCTTGCTAACAGGGGATTAAAGGATACGTCAAAAGTAATATTGTTGGATTGGATAGTAAGCCATCTTCTTAAAGACCCAGAGCAACATTCTCATGCAGACGTCATTAAAAAAAGTAAAAATTGTCTGCCACTTCCACCAATTATTGTTTGGTTCTTTATGAAAAATGAAATTAGCTAGTTTAAATCTTTTTGTTATTACTGATGATAAAATATTTGTTGTTAACGATGTTTTAAAAAGAGGTTTAGCTATTAAAATTGGTTTCAAAGGCATTAACCCCAGAACCAACCATTTTAAAAAAAGGTGAAATTGACATGATTTTTAACGCTTTTTCTCACAAATCGAAAGGCTTTCTGCGTTTGTACAAATGTTTTGATTTGTAATCAATACATTTGTAGTCCTTGAACAACCATGATGCAATTAAAATGACATATTTTTAAAAATAAGCAACAGGTTAATAAGTAACCAGGGTTAGGACAAGAAAATCTTGAGCAACTTGAAGGATCTTTGAAGGAGTAAAAAGTAAATTCAACACGTCCCCCTATAACACAGGAAATTAGAAACATTTTCTGGTTTAAATCTGTTTGTTTTGTAAGTGATAAACTTTAATTATTTCTGACGCAAATACCATGATTTGCTGACTTTACTTTGTTTGACGATTTCATTTAATAACGCACACAGGTCCTAATGCTTTTAAAACCAGTTTTTGATGTGAGCTCAAAGATATCGTTGACTAGTTTAGGATTTACGAAGAATATTCGATACAGAGGGGAACTTTTAGGGTACCAGATAAAATCAGACCGACTCAAGTTTGTTATAAAAGTGAAACATAACGTGTTTTTCTTCAAACGAAGTCTTGAATCTCACACCACGTGGACACTCTCATCATCGACTGACAATCCTATGATGTTCTTAGCAACATTAAAAATTCTGTTGACAACTAAAATGGTTTTCACTAGGGAGTCTTAGAAGTGATAATCAACTTCGAGGGCTAGTCTCAAGTAAAGTTGATTATAATATATTTGAAAAGTGTGTAATACATTGATTTAGCAGAAGTTAGACTGAGAGTGGTGTAAATAAATACCGAAATGTTTCTAGGCACATTGTATTTTGGAAAAGTTTAAAACATCTTGTCTAATGGTTTATGTTATAATTCAAAAACCGATCCAGATCTTACATGTATTGGATTTGTGTAGTAAACTATGACATTATTATGAAAGAAAGCTTTTTTGTGTCAGGTAATTTAATCTTAGGAATGCTCAGTACTTTATTTTTATTTCGTGTTAATTTTTCATTAGAAATTTGTTCCAAATAAATTTCGAAATTAGAAACATAGTAGTATATGCATTTGAACACTGTCGAACAAATCTTTCGTTCATTTTATTGATTGATGTTATGTTTTCATTTGTCAGTTTATTGTACGATATTTCAACATTTGACAGGAAAGATTTACGACAAGGTTAGTGGTAAAAATTGTCAGCCAAAGGTACGTAACCTTCAGAACTGTAAGGGTATGGTAAATTTGCAGAGTAGCAAGATTGTAATGAATGGTTCTATTATTTTAACAAACGCATACACGTAGATACCTTTTGGTAACCTGTTGAGGAATCGGTCTATGTCAAATGATGGATCAAATTAAGATTTCTCAGTCTTTGCTGTTCTTTCTAGTTTTGATGGGCTGCGACTCTTACTTTGCCTTGATTTCGTGTTTATTTCGGTTTAAGCGGCATTTGGTACCAAATGCCATGATTTATTCTTTCCTTTTTTAAGGTTAAGAATTTATTATTTTTCTGTAGTTATTTTAGTGCCCCAGAAAGAACCTGTGATAGTGCGTATATTCTTTCTTTCTTGTCCTGATTATGGTAATAGAAGGACAGTGTAATCTCTATACATTATCAGTTTGCAATGTTTTAAAAGTAATGCAGCTGAAAAGTAAAGGTTTTAGAATGGAGCCTTAAGAAACATCACAAGTGGTTTAAGAGGGCGAGGTCCCCTTGCGGTTAGCTTTCATTGTAGTAGAAAGAATCTCAGCAAACAATGTCTCCTTACCAGAAATTCCTTATTCAAGGAAGTGACTAACTGTATCAAATGACTTGCTGAGCTCAACAATCAATGATGCATTTTTGACAGTTTCATCAGTATTGTTTATAGAGTTTCTTGAACAAATTTTTTTAGTTGATGTTTGTTTCCAGACTTCTCTCTGAGTGGGCAAATTATTCCCAGGTCGCTGGGGTTTATGATCATCACATCATAATGATTAACACTGTTGGGAGAGTAATTTTCAAAGTACTTTCTTTTATTCTTGCAAGGTTTTGATGACTTGTTGGAATTTACTTGCATTACATTGTTTTACATTATGATGCCTATAGATATCGTTCTGTTGCTTTTATTTCTTTACCTTTTTCAGTAATGTTTTTATTAACTCTGTGGATAGATATTTTGATGAATCGGGGGATCTGTATAATATGGCAACCAACAGGTTTTTCGTATTCATTAAGATTTCTAACCAAATCATTTTCGATCTTATGCATTCTAAATGCTCCCTTCTCAGGTGAGGTATTCTATCTTTGATGTAGTTCTAATACTAACCACCGAAATGTTTACTACTTTTAGATTCGAAGCTATTACTCTGAGTTTTGAACATAAGTGTTTCATGAGAAAAAAATATCTCGCTGAGAGGAAGTATGGTGATCGTTTTGTTAACCAGAATGTCTGCAACAAATCTTATTTTCAAGGCAATACTATATTATTGTGATGGAGTGTTGAAAAGCCTTTAACCCTCGTAAAACTTTGTAAATCAGCATATGGTTGTACTGATTCAGAAATTTGTTCGATATCTCTCGCATATTAAGAGAAGTAGACAAATGAAGTTTTCGGCAGGGGGGTTATAATTTCTCTCTCTGTAATCCATTAAGCCGAGTAGTTAAGTGATTTAACATTAGCATTTAGTAAATCATTTTCCCCAAATGTAATACTAACTCCACCTAGTACAACAAATAATGGAATTTGAAATTCAGAACAAAGTTGACCACAACACAAACCAAAAACCCGTCTGATCTCAATGTCGCCATATCGAGGCTGACCTTGTACTCCCTTTTATTTCAATGACCGAAAGATATCCGGCACGATAATTCCAAATTTATGTTTTGCGCTGCTATTGATGTTCCTGAGGCTAATAATTTACTTGTGATGTTGGAAGATAAGTACAACGAACTGCCAACTTTTATTTCGTCCGTCGTTTAAAACAAACATGCACACAAGATTACCTCCGTCTTTTAAGTCAACAGTATTGGCATAATTGATTTAATTCCTACTTAAACAATTGTTGCAAAAGAAATCAAATCCGTCTGCTCTATTGTTGTCTACTTCCATCTAACAGTAGTTACCCTTGCAGCATATTTGGTCGTATTATTGTTTTCCAAGTGGGTGGTATTTTCTTTGTCGTTCATTGATATTTTCTCAGTTTCGAGTACGTGCAAAGTGCTCAAAATTTCAGATCGAACCTACAGATAACTTTGCTTCCGTGTTATATGGTTAGGAAGCGACTAGGTAGGGTTTAGTCATTTATGTGCCAAAAAGACATTGTATGGTTAATAAGACAATTCGTTACTTAAATTCGATTGGTTGATGTCCTTACTTATTCGTATTTCTACTGGTTGAACAAGAAGAATTATTTGTTGATGCAGGCTACTGTAGATTTGGAATTATATCTGCTGACTCTTGGACCGGGTTTTCCTATGGAGAACAAGTATCTTGATACAGAGAGGGCTGGGGCATGAAGTCGTGATAATATTACTCGGTAAAAGTACATTATTTCCCAATATCCTGTAAAACAGGCCCTTTAAAGTACTTTGTATGTCTCAAATTACTCTGGATTGATTTAGATTTTGCTTAATTCAAAAGTTAAATTATCAGGACAGTTTCAAACGGTATCTTGCTACTGCTCTAAAATTTACCCTTCGAAAAATTCTTTTTTTTCACGTACAAAGGACGATTGACTGCACAAACTTAAGTATGGTTCTTTACGAATGGAAGTGATGAGGTAATTTCATTTTTATAGTGAGTGTGAAGAACGGACGAGCTGCCTTTCTAGCCATAAACACAGTTTATTTGGTTACTTTCTGTGGAGTTGTGCTATGGATTTTGTACTTATTTCAACTCATTGGAATATGCACTTGCAATACTGTTTATTGTCTCTGAAAAAGCCTATTTAATCAACCGTTCTCATGGCGTATGGAGTGGCATATAAACACGCAATACACATGGAGTCAAAGCGAACATATGCACATCTAGCTACTGATATATACTATTTCTATTGGGTTTAAAGTCATAAAGCAAGCTTTTCTTTCTCCAGATGGGATTAGTATAACGTTTGGTGAAAATGTTGGTTTTCATACCCAAAAGGAGAGCTTTGTTTACATGAAATTATAGATCGCAAGAAAAAATAAGAATTAATGCAGAACGGTTTGTCGATAGTTTTGACCAAATTTGAGTGGTGACATTCAAACCTGTCCTGAATAAAATTATTTGGATTTATGTAACTTGATTAATATGAAATTTTTTCGGTGATGCTAAAGATTTACGTGGATTGAATGTGAAGATGAATTTGTTATTGGAATTCTTTCTTTAGTGGAACATTTTTGACATGAGCAAGTGACAATGTTAAGATTCTGGGATTTTGCTTTTGAAAACTTGTGTTAAAGGAATAGGTGGAACATATGTTTAAAATGAAATGTTATACACTAGAAGAGAAGATTTAGAATGTGATAAATTACTTCGGATCGAAGTATTGTTCTACAATCCTAAACGTTTTTCATTGCGATGCTTTACCGACCCAATAAATCATTATCATATTTTTATTTAAATTCAAATTAAATTGTCGGTAAAATTGTCGGTAAAGTTGAGGTTAAATTGAGGAAAAGAGAGAGTTATCCTTGGGAACAAAACCTGTAATTATTGCAATTTAAGGAGATATCAAGACTTAAAAATATCTATAATTATATTCCTAATACTTTACTAAGTAAAAGAAGACGAAAAAGGCCTGATAGAAATTTATAAATGACAAAAGAATAGTAAAAAAACAGTAAAAAATGCTGAGGTTATATACAATACCAGTCTCCAAAAAACGTCGGAAAACATAAAAGCGTCAGGAAATAGGTAAGAAATCTCCTCCCTACTTAACCCAAGAAAAATGTTTCGTACCGAATTAAAAATAGCTGCTGGACTGGTCCCTAGATAAAACTGGTAAGGCAGAGGGTTTTTTTGCTGCTTCTTTGCACCCAAACTGAAACGTCCTAACCTAAAACTCAAAACTGTAATTTGGTCAAAGTTATTTCAGAAAAGCTTTTTTCCACTAAAAAAAAAACTAATAGAAAAGCTTTTTTCCACTTTCGACATGGTTCTTTTTTACCCTGTATTCTTATTGTTTAAGAGCCATAAAAGGCACAATGCCACTGAGTGTATATGGAGTTGTGAAGAAGTAACATAAAAAAAGTTTGTGTTCCAGAAGTAAAGAAACATCTAAGAAGATTGTAAAGTAAGAAGACATAAGGCATAGACGAGTTACACATATGTTTTATGACAGACTGTGCACACACGAACTTGCACCTTAACGTTGCAGATATTATCAATCCCGTCAATCAGGTTTGCCACTGTACCGACTGATCTGGAAAACTGGCAAGTGACCCTACGTAGATAGCTACTAATGAATTTTAATACATCTATTGCAAATCAATTTCAGGATTACTAATTATTTTGATAATATTAACGCTGCATGTATACCCAGTATAAAGTACATCAAAAACAGAAAAATCTTCTGTCCACTTAACAGTTTGATTTCCGAACAAAGCTATGCACAAAAATTGCTTGTATGATTTTTGTCGTGATTTTTACAAAAGTATTTACAGTTCAAAACTGATAGGTGCCTTGTTCATAGATCTGGTTAAGAATTTAAAACCATCAGTCACTTATCGATCGTAGAATATCAATGATTTACAATAAATAGCTTCAAAAAATTGCTTGTTTGGAAAGATGAAGCGTTTTCTGTCTAAAATTTCCATCCTACGCCTTTATAACACCCCTAGCCACGTAGTGCTTGTTAAAAAAAATTATTTCCATCCTTCAAGGAAATCAATATTCACAATTTAAAAAATCGACTAAAGAACAATCAAGATATACCAACATTTCTAGATATAGGAAAAAGGGTTGTATCATGATTCATCGTGTTCCTTTTCAGCGCACCAGGTTTCGCCGCGTCACGTTTTAGCGTATGAGCATTATATTATATTATATTATATCATATTATATCATATCATATCATATCATATCATATCATATCATATCATATCATATCATATCACATCATATCATATCATATCATATCAAATGAGACGAGCTGAAACATGACGCGCTGAATCATTATGCGTCGAATGTTGATGCGCTGAACAGTCCACACACCAGGAAAAAGTAGTGTTTATAAACATTTACATGGGCACTAATCTTATCCCAAGAAGTACTCGCGAATGATTCATGTAACATTAGTACACGAAACAGTAATACACTGCTGAAAATTCCAAGGATCAAGGTGGAATGTGTGAAAAGGCTNATATCATATCATATCATATCATATCATATCATATCATATCATATCATATCATATCATATCATATCATATCATATCATATCATATCACATCATATCATATCATATCATATCAAATGAGACGAGCTGAAACATGACGCGCTGAATCATTATGCGTCGAATGTTGATGCGCTGAACAGTCCACACACCAGGAAAAAGTAGTGTTTATAAACATTTACATGGGCACTAATCTTATCCCAAGAAGTACTCGCGAATGATTCATGTAACATTAGTACACGAAACAGTAATACACTGCTGAAAATTCCAAGGATCAAGGTGGAATGTGTGAAAAGGCTTTCTTCTTCAGTAGAACAGATTACAACAGATAACCAATAGAATTTTCACGTTTTGTAGAAGACTAGAAAAAAGTGGCAAGTTTTACATTCTCTTAGCTTATGCTCTTTTCCATTTTGATACATCATCAATTGGGGCTTACAACTGTAATTTTGATTTATGTTTGCATTTTCAATTTTTTCTATTGTTGCGTAGTTAATTTCAGCAGATGTTTTATATGGAAAACAGCGTTTGCACGGAATATTTTGAACCCTGATGATCATCGGTAAAAAAGTAGCAAATTCTTGAGATAAACCGATAAAAAAAACAAAAACTTGCCTGGTTTCATATGCTTTTATAAGTGACCCCTGCAATTATTTCATTTTGAATATTCTGGAAGAGCCACTTGTTGTAGAGAGGGGCGCTTATTAAATCGAGGCGTTTATCTCAAAACGTGTCAAAAGAGCTAAAATTTTAATAAAACTCAACATAAAGAGGTATGTTGTTAAAAATAAACTGTATAAAGATCGTCAAAACGAAAAGGTTTTTGGTGACTTGCAATATATACAACAAATAGCATTAAACAACATTTATTCCCCCCTTAGAATGAGATTGCAGTACCTACATGGAATCTGGTGTGTTGGTTTAAATCTGCATTTAATTTTGCTCCATCATATAGTTTTTTAGCTATCATCAGAAACCCTTAAATATAATTGTTGCAGAGTAAATTAATATTCATTTTAGTTATATCAATCTCAAGAAATTTTCTGGTTACATTCGTCGTATTTACATACTTACACAATTCATTATCAGGCTTAAAAACCACAAATCACTTGACACAATATTTAACTGTTAATATAGCGAAGCCATTAAGTCAGATTCTATCTTATCAAGTCGCCGACCGTTGCTATTGTGTATCAGTGGTGTATTATGGTCTGGTAATTAAAATTGATAATTGTATATGTAATTAGGACAAGTTGAAATGTAAAAGATAAAATCTAAATGATACAGCATCCGGTTATTCTCTTTGTAATCAAACTATATGCCAGTAACAACATATTCTAACAACTGTTTTGCACAATGGAAAGAAAATGACTTGTGTTGTTTAGGCTATCCAGTTTCTGCGACAAAAGTGGCAAGTTGACATTCTAGAAACAAAGAAGGAATACAACCTATAAATTGAAAATAACAATAGGATCAACTAGGGTTAACAGCTTTCTGTTTTGCCATTCCGGGACACCTTAAAAAAAACAACAAAAAAATATTTCCGGTTTACTCAAAAACGTGCTTCCACCTTTAAAAGGGGGTGGCCATTAACCCGACCCCAAAAAGCATAGAGAAAACAAAAGAACAGAAAAAATACTTTAATGTCGCAACAAACAGTTTACAATTTATTATACTCATAGCTTTCAGATTAAGGATTAAGATATTTAATCTTGAAAGATATATCGATCTTAATCTACGGAAATATAATAAATGAAGTATAAATACGCTAAGAAAAGTATAAATGCTGTGCTCTATTAATTTTAAATTTTACAATTTTGACTGCACTGTTGCAGTTTATGCCGATGAAAGCACTTCAAACAGCTTCAAAAAACTGCCTCTGATAATTTGAGAATAGCAGGAGCTCTGTTAACCATAATTTTCTACTTAACTTAAACCAAATTAACAGCAACACACAGGCAACGATATAATTAAAAGAAACAACACATAACTTATCACGTACAACTCTTAGTGACACTGCAAGAACTGTTCCTGTGAAGAAAAAAAATGTCTTGGTAAAGAGTTCCCACTGGGGCAAGCTTTGGCCTTTGCTTATTGCAGAGCTGTCAGCAGCTTCCGGTACAAAAGTGACCTAGCCCGGGACACAGGACGCCAGACGTCAATTTCGGGACTGTCCCGGCCATTCCAGGACGGTTGGCAACCCTAGGGTCAACATATGTACTTTGCAATATGCTATGCAGGACATACAAAGTGGCAAGGTGGACAAGGAAAACCAATGCCTTTCGTTGTGCCTGTTAGTTCGTTCGTTTTCATGTCGCGGCTACAGGGTGTCTGCCTTGTAGCGGGCACATGATATTTCCGCTGGCATAGGTTCCTCTAAGTCAGCAATGTTGCAATTTGGAGCATCTTGACATTGCAGGAGGTGGTGTGTCTGTGTGGAATTACAGCTGCAGGTGTCAGATGTTGATAATCCCATTGTTGTGCCTGTGATGGAACATGAACCTAAAGATCATTATTTCAATTGCTATTTTTGATTGACAAATACTTCTGGTTTTAACTCTAAAAATTAATCAAAAGCTTATTATACAGACTGGCACTAAAACCTGTAGAGAGAGGAGATATAGAGACCCTTTGGTAGCTTCCAAAATGAAATAACCAAGACTTGATAAACCAACAAATAGAAAAAGAATGTTTTAACTATAATAATAACATTAACAATTACGACGATGATGATAATTATAATGAAAACAATAAAGTAGTAATAATTTGGACAAAGAACTGGCTATGGTGTTTGGAATCCTTCAGCATACAAAGAAAGTTCAATATATATTAGCCAATAGGTTTTTCTTAATGTATGAAATATTAGTTCCTTTCTGAGTTCATAGATGGGATTTTCAATCTTTTCTTCTTTATTGAGAGAACAAATAATATTGGACGGTTATGTTTGAGGAAAACTAAGCCAAAGCATGATGTGGGGATTTAGTTTACTGATACTGTACGACTTCCAGCAGTAATAAAAGCCAGTATTTTCAGTTCAAAGGCTTGTGTCACTAGCAGAATCTTTAGTAGCATAATCTCTCTTTGGGGAATTTCCAATAATAATAGAGAAATGGGTCAAAGCATAAAATATCTGTAGACAGTCCAAAGCAGATAGGAAATAAAATTTTATTAATTTTCTGAAAAGGATAAAATGATAATAATAATTTATTTTACATTGTTGGATCCTGGAACAGAAGAGAAATAATTTGGGTGAATACCAACACTGTTCTGAACAACATTTACATTTTAAGCAGTTTCATACCTTACTATAAAAATGACATTTATCAAGAAATGATTTTCTTATAAAGCTAAATGAAAATAAGGTATGAATTGGCCTATATGTACTCCTAGCACCCAAAAAGGAATTAGGAAAGGTGCACCTAATTGACATAGTAATCTATCGGTTAATTCATAATAGGTTAAGCACAGTCTTCCAGACTCACATGAACCAATCTACACACTTGAAATTGTAAGATGGGGAACACAAACAGAAATTATAGCCATGTCTAGTAGAATTAAGCGTTTACACTAGTATCTCAGTGTAGTAAAATTTGACTGGAGTTGTGAACAAGGCTCTGTGTTTCATTTGGCAGATTCTGATGATCTTAAACAGGACAAAGGTAGTTTTCTAAAGATTAATATATTTGGTTATGCCAAAGATATGCTATCACTAGTAGGCCAGGAGAATTCTCTCTTTGTGCTTTTTATTTTAACAGTGGCGAGTAGATAAGGAGCTCTATTTTGCTGCTATAATTTATTTTATTGCGTTTATGTACAAGATGCTCAATAATGATTCATTAAAGGCAATGTATTGCAATCCTTAAATTAGTTGATTGGCCCTGTTTGATTTTTAATACTACACAAATTGTTACATTGGTAAAAGGGGAAAGCGCTGCATGGATGTCATCATAATGTCTTGGATTTTTAGACACTCCGTAAAGAGCGGGGTTTCAGTATAAGTATATGCTTGGCCATAATAAATGCAGTACTTCGCTCCCCTTAAGACAAGTAAATGAAGTATTATACTAGTAGTGAAAACAACTTATCGGACAGACCGAATAAAAACTCCACTGGAATATACACAGAGTGAGCCATAAAATCCCAGCAGTATACACACGCTAGACAGAACAGTAAAGAAAAGAGTGACACATCACATTATCAGTAAAAAAAATTAGAGAAGCAATTGAGTTACACCCCACCTCTCCCTCTTATTTGATTTTATATACTTACCTTCATTGCACCGAATTAGGTCTGGTAAAAAAATTCTGATAACTGGCATTGACGTTACGCCTGGACGCCTGGACGTCTTTCTTCTTCTTCTTGACCTGCTGGACTCTTGTACTCCAGAAACGTGCACAATCCAAATCATCCTCTGAGGGGAGCGCCAGGTTAGCTGGTTGGCAACTTGGTGCAACGGGGCAGTTAAGTGGGGCATGGTATCTGTTGTAGTGAAGGCCCAATTCTTACTGGATGCCATGCATCTTCCATTTTCGATTCGGAGGCGATTCAGGGCCTTCCATACTATCCAACCCTCTCCACTTTCTGTCCAGCCTCTCCATGCTTGTTCCACTGTTCCAGCCATTTCTCCTCCGTCTTTTCTTTTGTTTAATTGTTTGGATGTTGAGTGGTGTCCAGAAAGCTCGTACTAGATCGCAGGTGCTTTCGGGCAGATTGCTGCTGGAGAAGAGTGTGCCGCTCCTCTGCATCTCATCTTCGGTTGAGCACCCTACCGGCTGTTGGTCAACTTCTGTAGAAGGTTATTTAAGGTGTTTACTTTTGCCTTGATGTTGGAGATATGCTTCTTGAAGGACAGAGTTTGATCGAGGGCAACAGAAAGATAGACTGGATTTGGCTGGAACTCCAGAAGTTCTCTATTCTAGTGTACCCGCAATTGATGTGTGGAAGCCTTGTTGTCAAGATGGAAGTCTTTCTTGAAAGACTAAGACAAAAATCTTAGTTCTACGTTCAAGTATGATGATAAAATTAATATGTGATTGACGCAGTTAATTGATAAAACCCTTAAGGAGAAACCCATTATCTAATGCTGATAATGGTGTTTATATCTCTCAGCAATGGTGTTAAAAATGTGAAGGCCTGTTTAAGGAAACCGACCCATTAGTGTTTTAAACGAAAAACCGTTTATGCTCACCACTATGCCAATCATGATCATAACAATTGTCACAAAAAAAAGTAACAAAGATTGGACAAACTTTTACTGTCAGAATAACGCAAACTCAGCCTAGAAAAGGAAATAACAGGTAATGAAAGATTATTTCTGTTGCTTTTAATACTCAAATACAACTAATTTCAAAATCTTTTCCGGGGTATTTTTTCTCTTATGTCGCTCCTCTCATTGAAAATATTTAAACTACACAAAAAGATAGCTGAAAAGACAAGAAAATCTGGGAAGCAAAAAATTGGTTATGACTTAAAAGTTGTATGTATGTATGTATTTATTCGCCACTAACAAAAAAAAAATGCAAATGTTCAAAGGTAAATGTTAAAAACCTAATACATGATGTTATCCAAAATATTAAAAAAATTAGAGCAAACAGAAACAAAAAAGAACGAAACAAAACAGGCGGGACGGTAATCTAGAGAAACGGTGGCAGGGGTAGCATAATAAAGATCATGAAGACCTTATTTTCATTATTGTTAAAACAATTATATCAGTCAAGTTAAACCAGGAAAGAACGTATGGAAGATAAACATTTTTCTAAAATTCAGCTAGTCCCAGAAAGTTTTGGAACTTTTGAAGGACATTATGCCTTGCGAGTATGGGCTGAAGATTACCAAAGCCTGATGAAAAAATGAGGCTTAATGTTTTGATTTTCTTTCTAAAGTTCGGTTGTTTTGCAAACAAGTTTCCAGTGTAACCATTAAGATAAAGCAACGATTAATATAAGCCATATTATTTATTGATAATGCACCTTATCGTACAATCCTACCTCTAATAAAACATTTCTCATCAACCTCTCATTATGAGGTTAAAAAAGAACGTATCCTTAGGCGAAAGATAAAGGACCTGATTCGTAGAAAAGCTCCAGATATTGTGAGAAGAATGGGTCCCGTCTATCTATCCACCTATCCATCAATCAACCTATCCATCTATCTATCCATCCATTTATCCATCTGTCTATCCATCTACTTTGTTATTGGAGGGGGTATCTTTCCACACATAAACATATACAAGAATACCTGGTTATCCTTTGAGCATACTACTAAATCCAAGAAAGAACGCGTCTGAATAGGTAGGACGTTTAAAAGATCACTCTAAGATGTAAGAGTGATGAGAAGAGCAACTGTGTCATCTAACCACCGTCTTCTGTTTGGAGATTGAATTTGAATCTGACAACCTGAATAAGAGAGGCTGCAAAGAAACAGAGACAAAATGTCAATGTTCTTGAAGTGGTCAAACCATCAAGGAATCCAGGCTGAGTTACAAACATCAAGCGATAAAGGACCGGTAAGAGCCAAACAATATAAACCTGCTCTGAGAATGGTAGACAGTGAAAAGATGCTGACGTCAACTTGGCAGGAAGGAGCCTTTTTCAGAAGAACCAAAAGAAGATAAATAGATAAATTTTCTTAAGGGCGAAAGAAAGCAAGCAAGCAAATGGACGACAAACGAAACAATCACCAGGCTTGTCAAGACCTTCATTAGCAATTGCCTTAATTGAATTCCCCAGAAACCCTTTGTTAGACATCTATTAACCCAGTAATCCAGGTTCGAGGACTCTGGAGTTATTCGGGAAGGGGTGATAGGCATGAGTAAGTATCTATTTAAATGAATCGAACAAAGAGCAAAAGAAGGTGGATACAAATAATCTAGACAGGGGGATAATGACAACTGAAACAGACTGAGGACATATTGTAGCTGGAGATTGCAACCCATTTTGAATAATGCGAAGAGATGTAACTTTTATAGTGGAAGGGTCTCAAGGACGATCACTGCAATGATAATGGTGGTCGTTTAACATATTTTTGTGAAAAACCATCTACCTTGTGTCTTATCTACAAGTTTCAGACAAAGGAAGTTACACCAACACACCTGGCATAATATTGATTAAATCTTGCAAAATCCTAGACTTCCCTTGCAGAGACATACTTGCAACATTTTGTAACTAATTATCGTGTGGAGGATAGAGTTAATGTCAACTGTTCACTTAAAACAATGCTAAACATACCTATGACATGCAAATTCAGACAAAGTTTCTTTAAACTGGGTTCTCAGATGTTGCAAAGAAAGTTATTTTGGCATTAGAATCAGCATCAAAGACAGGGCCTGCAAAAATACCAGTAGCGTAAATTAGAGCAACCGAAAAATCCCAGGGAAAATAAAAATGGGAAGAGGATTGAACTGTTGACAAAGTAAAATAAAGTCAACCACAGTACTGCAGAATTTTGAAAATAATACTCATTTGTCATAGTTTTTCTTTCAACAATCACCCATCGTTATCAGAACTAATAACATCATCGAAAAGAAAATAGTCTATCGTCCACGACTATTGGAATACATAGCTCGAAGAAAATAATTAAATATCTTTCATACATTGTGAATTCAGAACAGGAAACAGTAAGATGTTCTACAACATTTCTGACTGATTAGACGAGAACAAGCATGGATAATGTTAAGTACACCTAAGCCATCTTTGTCAAGTTTTTTAACATTTTCTGGTACCAATGGCCATAGCTTTCCCCTTACAAAACTCTCACATTACCATACCCACGGCATAGAAGTCTATGGTAGACCAAAATGATAAAGGGACCATAACGAAAGGTGAGGCACTAATATATGGAAACAGCATGGTTATTTTTGCACCCACAACAAAACAAAAGAAGTCAAGCAAATGCTAAATCGTCACCAGATATTATGGAAGAGCTTTAAGAAAATGACTTAATCATGTTCTTAAACATGGTAAGATTGAGTTTTTGTGATTTGGAGCACCTTAAAAACTAAAAAAACCTAGTTGAACATAATAGCCAAATATACTAATGTTAACGTTGATCTTTTTGTCAAACAGTCACACATGGAGAGAGCATGTAAGAAAGTCTTGTCAAGAGTTNTGGTAGACCAAAATGATAAAGGGACATTTTTTTGCAATGGTAGGGTGACAAGATTCAATATGGGCACTCTAGTATTTCAATTTCATTTTAATAGCATTAAGAGACCATAACGAAAGGTGAGGCACTGATATATGGAAACAGCATGGTTATTTTTGCACCCACAACAAAACAAAAGAAGTCAAGCAAATGCTAAATCGTCACAAGATATTATGGAAGAGCTTTAAGAAAATGACTTAATCATATTCTTAAGCATGGTAAGATTGAGTTTTTGTGATTTGGAGCACCTTAAAAACTAAAAAAACCTAGTTGAACATAATAGCCAAATATACTAATGTTAACGTTGATCTTTTTGTCAAACAGTCACACATGGAGAGAGCATGTAAGAAAGTCTTGTCAAGAGTTAGGTTACTCTATCATATCAGAAAGAAGATTCCCCATTTACCGTAACAGCATGTGCTAGATCGACCCTTACTAAGTCCATAAAAAGAGATAATTGCATAAAAAAATATTGGAGACTGGTATCCATACATGAGAAACCTTGCCTACAAAAGTGTACATGCAAATAAAAGAAGCAGATAACTTGGGCTACTACCACGGAGATGTGCTAGAAGGAACTAGGCAATAAAATGTCTATCGTGTTATAATAATCGATTCCTAGAAATATCTCTTGACTACATTTCAGTCACTGATCACGCAATACTAATCACGCAAGTCATTCAAATCCCAGATTTCAAAATGTTCCCAGTGTCAATGCTAGAAAGTCATTTAGGTGCACTGGGGCACTGATATTCCATACATTTCCAAAAAAAGTTATACTTACATCTAGTGTGATGATTTTGGAAATAAAAACAAGAGTATATTTTTTATTGTTATTATTTTCTCTCGTTTGGTAGCTCCCTTTAACAATTTTTTTAAATGTTTGTTAGGAAATGGAAATTACTATTATTCAATCGTAAATGGGAAAGGTAAAATGGGTTTAATCTGAAGATTTAAAAGTATATAATATTGAAAATTTTAATTTTACATACCCGAAAATACCAGCAGCAAACATATTCTTTCCCATATTAACTTTTTTTCAACTTGCCTTTTCATTTTGATATTTAATCAGATGTACGAGTAAGAAAAACTCTAACTTTACAGTACTCAGAGTTTCATGTCTTTCAAAGTCTCCTATGTTTTAATGTGGTAGAGCACTGTTGTTGATGGCATTTCATATTCATGTGTTAATATATATATATTTATATACAGTTTTTCTATTTTGTAGTGCTTTATTTATTTAGATATTTTATTATTTTAGGATCTGTTTCACAGACATATTTTAATAGTTCAGAAAAGATGCTGAAAAATGGTGTCAGTTGCCACAATGGTCAAAAGAGAATTTTCAAAAAAATTGTAATATGATGTATGATCCTCAATTTTGCCAGCTGAATTCCAAAACCGAATCAGCTTTCTTTTCCCCTTTTACTAGGCACAGTTTGAATATTGAGATATGCATGCGAAATCGTTGGGACCATCGCAATCCGTAAACATCGTAAGAGAACATGCAAATATTTGCTGATTAGAATTTTGTAAATATATCATGCATTATGTAGTTTTATGTCGTATTAATTCATATATTTTGATCATGCATTTAACACAAACTATTTTATCCACTATCTTCCGAATCGTAAAACTTACATCCTTTTTCCTTTGTGACATCAACACCATTTTCATCATTAACCATTACTAAAGTCTTTTTGGGGTGTCAAGCCAATGACAGAACAGTCCAAGTACATTTTATGTGTCTGTGGCTCCTTTACCACTAATTCACCAACATTCAAAGTCATTCTTTACAGCTGAAACCAAGGAAATCTTTTAGTTATCCTCTCCCGAGCATCGAGATAAACGTTGGGGAACACATGTAACATGAACAGCTTGTTTAAATGGACAAAGGAATTTGATTAAAGAAGGGAAGAGAGCAATGGATTTTGCAGTATCTATGTAAAGAAAAGAACCAAAGGATAAGCCACAGACTTCATTCTGCATCGTTGATTGAGGTAGTATCCATTTTGAGAGCTAGCATTAGCGTTTGTCCCCAAATTTAGATAAAGCAAGAAGAACAGTGCCACACAGAGATGATAAATTTCTCCTTCCTATACAACAAGAGAATGTCCTTCAGTTGTTAGTTGTAGAGGTACTTTCTGAGAAAATACCTACCTTAACGAAGTGGATTTAGTGCTTGAAAACAAGGATAAACTACAACTATTTCTTACGGAGAGTTTAACGGTTTAGTAAAAGACTTGTCAAAAGACACAACTGCGCTCTTAGGATCTCACACGAAAGACTGCCTGCTTTAAAAAAGCATTTGTATCGTCCATTTCAGTAAGTAATCAAAATCAGTCTTCTTCGTTTGGTCGGGCCCTTTGTTTCAAAATTAACATAATTAATTGCCCTTATTTAGCGATTAATCGAAGACAAATCTTAATTTACACAAAGATTGTAAGAAACCACTTATCCCTATAGGGCATTCAGAGCATACGAAGAAGTATTTTGAAAACAGGTGGGTACTCTTCGATGCGATAAAGTACACCAGCAATAAATTACTTGAATGTGATGAGAATCCAGTCTGGATCCACGAAATATTATTGCTCTTATAGATGTATGGCATAGTAACGCAATAGATAAACACTAAGCCCAATCAGTGGCCTCTGTGCAAATTATATGACCAGCGGAATTCTAACGTCTGGACTCAGCCAATTTATAACTCCCAAAGTACCTTTGACCATTATTTACGTAAGACTTTACCTTATAAAAGATTGGTGAAAACACTTTCCAGGGAACCTTAGAAGGCTTGGAATATATGAAGGGAAAGTTTTCCAAAATTAAAAGCAAAATTCAATGAAGGAGTATTCATAGGTATGCAAATAAAAAAACCTGACATCCTTATCTGACCGTGCTGTCACATGCAGTGAACGCTTAAAAACATTGCTGTGTTATTCCCGATAACAGTTGTTCGTCCGCAGAATTTTTAGAAAAAAATCTTCCTAAAAAGATCTTGAGTATATCCATTACTGGAAATAACTAACTTAATACATTATACACGTGTTTGTGGCTGTAGCCATTTCCCTCTTTATATGGGGTTTGGATACCTAAAGATAGGTTCCAAGTTAATACTCACGCAACAGTAGACGTGTCTCACGCTTATCATAACATCTTAGTTTCACTCGCGTTGGCTTTCTGGAACATCGTTTTGGGTCTCTTTGCTTTTGGTGTACTGTGAGCGATGTTAGCTGCACAATTTTTTCCCGTCCCACTTGATAAAAGTCCAGCAAAGAAGATAATTTGAGCATATTGAAAGTACGATAGAGATTAAATTCCCTACTCAACTCATTAATTCTTGAGCAAACAGAATAAGTTGTGATAAAAACAAATCTCATGTTTCCCATAATTTCCTTTGTTAACCAACTTACATTATGAAATTCAAGTTGTTATGGTTAAAAAAAGGAGATTCTGATATAGAACAGCCAAGAACCTCTTACCTACAATGCTTTAATCCAATGCAAAGAAACCAATTATTATCAAATCAGAATAAGCTACAATCTAGGAAACTCTTTTTTTCGCTTATTTCCTTTCTACCCTTCGTACAATCAAGCGCAGCACATCCATCATGGAGCCACAAGAATAACTGTTGTTAAACTGCTGAAAAACTAGTTATAAGATAAAAAACCCTACAACGAACCAATAAAACTGAGCCAACGTATGTATGGCATTCCAAAACAAGATATGCTGGCCGAGAATGCTGGTGCATGGGAAAGTATATGCTGGTTAAACTTGCATTACAAATGCAACCAAGTCAGGACTGCAGACAGCCATATTTTGACTGAAAAAAGAGAAACAATTGGCAAGAGATAGCGAGAAAGAACCGCTGGAGAAAATATGAATAAACCTGATAGCCTTAGACGAATAATAGTAAGTAAATATATACGAACACGTTCATCAGTTATTTGATTTTTTTTTGTCATTTCTCATCTTTTTCTACCAGAACAGTAAATGGCAAATTGGACTGTCACTAGGTTCCCATTCGTCTTTAATCTTCTTACGCGTCGTAAAATCTGTTGTTAATCTCGTGGATAGCGTTAAGTTTGTATAAGTTTGCATAGCCACAGTTAGTGTCCAGGCTTTCTGGCTAAACGTGCAACATCAACTATAGAGTGTAGAGTTTTAACCTAACATGACCGCTTACGTATAGAAATCCTTACCTGTCGACTAACATGTCGAAAAGAATAGTGATTAAACGAGTGGGTAGAGGATACATTGCTGGCAGTTGGTTTATACGACATAAATCATGAATGTTTAATACTCAGCCTCTGTGGAAAGACCAGTAAAGTCACGCTGGAAAGGTTTTCAATTTCAAAGTCTGGGGATGGTATTTATTCCTCTGGTATCTTCCTACACTGGTTGAAAAACCCTCTCTGTTATTGGTCATCATCTGAAAACTCTTATTTTGAAAAAGCTTTAATCTCTTGAACTAAAACAAAATATTCCACAAAGATCTCTGTAGATTTATGCATTATATGTATAAAGATTCTGCTGATTGCAGTGATAAATGTTTGTTGGTTCAATCCATATTTGTCACATTTTAAAAAAATTGTTGAGTTTCACGTTTTGGTCGCGAAGGGGTCTTACTGACCATGACTGGTTCTGTGGAGGTTAAAAAGACTCAATCAGGATCTCAGCAGATCAATTCCGTAAGTTTATTTGCTGGCATTTTGATAGATCCTTCTGGGGCCCAGCTGCNCATAAATCATGAATGTTTAATACTCAGCCTCTGTGGAAAGACCAGTAAAGTCACGCTGGAAAGGTTTTCAATTTCAAAGTCTGGGGATGGTATTTATTCCTCTGGTATCTTCCTACACTGGTTGAAAAACCCTCTCTGTTATTGGTCATCATCTGAAAACTCTTATTTTGAAAAAGCTTTAATCTCTTGAACTAAAACAAAATATTCCACAAAGATCTCTGTAGATTTATGCATTATATGTATAAAGATTCTGCTGATTGCAGTGATAAATGTTTGTTGGTTCAATCCATATTTGTCACATTTTGTGACAAATATGGATTGAACAAAAATTTCATGACGTTTTCAACGCACGCGCAAGTTGTCCACATTCTGGGTCATCTCTGACCTGCATTTTCTGCTAGTTTGTAGATTTTTGTGAGGTCTGCTGCCTTCTTTTAAATCTTTATTTACGCAGCTGTTGTCTTGTGATTATCTCTAAAAACTGTGGCTTTTTAAGGCTGCAGATCTTTAATGAAGTTGTATAAATGCTTTCCGCATCTGATATTGAAGAGTTCAATAGTCCTTGACCATTGAAAGTTGGTTGACAGATTTGGAGCGGATTGTATCTGAAAGCGATCCATGCAGTCATTTAGGTTTGGATAGATAGCGTTTGTGTGAACACTGTGTACACTCATTGGAGCACAATACTCTGAAAGGAGAGTATTACAGTGTGCAGTGTTTGTTTCCGACGCAGCAAGTTACAGCAGGTGTAATCTTTGGCTGGAATATTCATACGGTGTTTCCTTTAGTTCAATATGCCGTCTGGGATGACCTCGAGGCATTTTAATAGGTTGTAGAACAGTATTTCTTTCCCATCAACTGTCATCTGTTGATTTTATTTTTCACGCCAGTTAGCAGGTGAAATAGGATTGAGGCAGTTTTTGCGACGCTGAGTTTCACCTGGTGCCATTGTTTAAGTAGTTATTCAATGAATGCTGTTGAGAATATCCAATTCTCGCTGATTCTTTAGTACGAGTGACCGAGAGATATTTCGAAAGAAAAACTCCAATTGATTTTGTACGTAAACTAGCAATAACATTGCAAGATCCAATTCACACTGAGAACGCTTAAAAAGTTTAAAAAGTTGCTTATAATTATAATGCTCTGAAAGGAAATACAAATTTATCCACCAATCAACGATACAGAATTCAATACGTAAATAGAATATTGTCCGATCATAGTTGAGAATTTCCATTACGAATCAAGGTAATGCCTCTGATTAATTCTCGAATACCTCAAGCTATTTCCTGGTCTCGCTTTGGCAAGGAGACCTTGACGTCAATAGATATGAATGATTTAATCTAAGGGAAATAAGACCCAGCAAAATTTGCTTCCTAACTGCGCGCGCACTGGGAATGCTGGAAAACCCAACAAATGCAGGTTCAGATTTTGGGTAGTTTGCTTGATCTCTGCTTTCAGAACGTATTGCGATGTTGTCCGGGTAGACGTATTTCAGGCTTTTTTATGACCTTACCTTGTGCAAGCAGTGATGTTAAAACAAATATGTAAACGTAGAAATTTTGAGAAAAGAGAATTAAATACAAATGTAAAAAGTCATGATCAATAGCATTATATTTTATCGTGAGCTAACTAGTTACAATCATATTACTTACTGGTAACAATATTTACTAAAAATTCCAATTGCAAGAACTTAATACTCAATAATAAATTTTTATTAAAAAACATGATACTTGTTAGTAATACTCAGTAGATGGAAACGCTTATCCTATTTACTGGTTATACGTAAGACTAAATCCAAAAAATTTCATATATCAAAGTACTCAAATTTAAGAAAACTTAGGGTTGTAAGAGATACTACTGCAGTGTTTAGAAAAAGCAACGCTTACTCTTCTGGAACCTGTTTTCGTACTATTATGGAAACAGTTACACATTTTTATTTAATGAGTTTGTGCCCACAGTTTTATTACATCTGCAAAGTCCTTGTAACCCAATGGATTAAAAATGCGAAATGCTTTTTTCCAAGCTAAGACTCATCAACTGTCTCCTGCGCTCCACAATGGGTCAGAAGCATCGTTCAGATGTGGGTCACGTGCATGCATTAGACCTTGTACCTTGCATGTTGCAAGGATGTTTTTTAGGGTACTTGCACTTTATCGCTTTTTGTTTTTGAGCTGAACAGATGTATGGGAATAAACAAAAAGCCAAGAGGAAAACTGTAAATTCATGTTCTTTTTTCTTGCTCACCAACCATCTGATTTACTACACCCTCTCTTTTGGTTCAAAAAGTGGATATGCGAGTCCCATGAAAAATTGCTTAGCAACAAGAATAAAATATCCAACTTACAGAAATGAGCAGCAGGGGTGGATCTTGCTCATGGAGGAGGGGTTCCATTTTTTTAAAGAGCCTACTTTTGCGAAGAAACACAAATAATTTAAAGAACACAAATATACTTAATCGGTAATCAATATATCAGAGATCATCACCTGGCTTATCATCTAAATACTTTCATAACAGAAACTACTCTTAATACGCGTAGTTCTGATCACAAACAATAAAGAAATACATCAAAAGAGGACAGACATTAGAGAACAAGATGACGTGTTTTGGTGGTCAGCGTGCTTCGTACTGAGCGGTTTCGTACTTAATATTTGTCAGCGAGAAAACTGTCACACCCATCATGCAGGCCTTGGCTTGTCTGATGAGGTGGGTGTTGTGTACACCCAGCAGCACTAAAGCAGCACCTACAATATATCTATTGACCTCCCACGTATTTGTACAATGACATTTTCTCGAACAATAAGTGCAAACCCAGCTCCTTAACTGCTAACCTGGATCCCTACTATCAGGTCTCCTTTACCAACAAAAATGGGTCTGCGTTCTAACTTTCCAGAGGTTGAAATGCATTTACATGAGACCAAACCTGACTTGTTGTTTCTTTGTGAAACCGGCATTAGCCCTTCAGATTCTGTTTATGATTTCAACAAGATTCCAGGTTATTCTACCATGGTCATGGAATTTGTGCCAACATCAAAGACGGTTTTCAAATGAAGATTCCGAGTTACCTTTTTTGTGTTTCCGTGTAGCTATTGTTTACAGCACTTCTTCCGTCTTTGCCCTCTATCTTTTCCAAGGCGAATGGAGTTACTCTCATTGAACAAATCTCTGAAAAAATTGACAAGATCCTGCTTGAATATCCTTCTGCTAACATTCATATCTGGTGACTTTAATGTTCACAATGACGAAAGGCTAGTCTATTCCAACAAGGCTGATGATGAAGGAAGGCTTTGTCATGACTTTTCCTCTGCTTATGAGTTAACCCAAGATGTAGATAAACCCACTCGTGTACTTGATATTCATGGAGATTTTGGAAGCCTTCTTAATCTTTTTGTGACAACATGCCAAGAACAGTGTACATCTATTGTTCTATTTTCTTTAGGATCTTCTGATCACTCAGTTGTTTCCATTAAGATAAAATCAAAGAGTCCTCTGATGTCCCTTTCCACCACAGTGTGTATCGATACACAAAGGTTGATTGGGATAGCTTTGGATCTCTTATCTCTGAAATTCCTTTGCACTCAATTTTCAAAAAGAATGTGTCCCTTATTGCCACCGATATATCTAGTTGATTAATCGCTGGTATTGACAGTTTTATACCTTGTAAAAAATTCTAACAGAGACCAAACAGCCAGCAACGGTATGCCCCTGAGTATGCTGCTGCTTTTCCTCACCGAAATCACTACTCCATTACTATCATCGGAACAGATGCCCTGAAACCAAAGCTGCCTTTAGAATTGCTTGGAACCACTGAAAATGGATTATAAGGAATGCTGAAGAGTCCAATCTGTTAAGTCTAGGATTGCTGAGCAGAGGCGTGGATCTCAATATTTTTGGAGGGTAAAAAACAGAGTACTGAACAGATGTAAAACCTCTATTTCAACCATCATTAAGAGTCTTGAGGTGATTTCCTCAGCTTCTGACAAGGCAAAGCTTTTTGCAACTATATTTGCTTCCAATTCCACCCTTGATGATCAAGGACATCCACTTCCGGAATTTCTCCTATTAACTGAAAATACACTAAGGTATATCCATTTAACTGTCAGGGTAGCTGCCAAACTTATCAAGGACTTTATTCAAGCAAGGCAACTGGTCCTGACAATATTCCAGCCATTGTTCTTAAGAATCTGTTATCGAAAATTGCTTCTATCCTTACAAAGCTATTAGATCGTTGCCTAAAAGAGAAATGCTTTCCATCACCTTGGAAAATTTCATCAGTCTCCCCAGTATTCAAAAATACTGCGGAACAGTCATCTTCATTTCAGTATAGACCAATCAGTCTCCTTAGTGTCATTAGTAAATTCTTTGAATCCATGATAAGCCAAGCAGTTGTCAATCACCTCATCAAAAACAATCTACTTAGTGACAAGCAATATGGATTTCGTACAGCAAGGTCAGCTGCTGATGTGCTGACTGTGATATCTTATAAGGTCAGTGAATCTCTTGATGGGGACTTTGTTTCTAGGACAGTAGCTCTTGACATATCAAAAGGCTTTGATAAGGTCTGAAACAAATGGTTGCTACACAAACTTACTATCTATAGAATATCTGACAATGTCTTCTCAGCGATCAAATCATTTCTCTCTGATAGGTCTATGAAAGTAGTTGTTAATGGGAAGAAATCCGAAGCACATTGTATCAACGCCGGTGTTCCTCAAAGTTCTATTCTAGGCCCTTCTCTCTTCTTGCTTTTTATTAATGATCTCCAAATCACATTATGAGATCATTTGTTGACATCTATGCAGACGACACAACTGTCTATTGTTGCACCTCGAAGAGCATTGGTGATCAAGGTCTTGCGGATTCCCTTTCTTCTAACTTAATGTATGTAGGGGAATGGGGGAATAAATGGCTTGTTACTTTTAACACCTCTAAAACAAAGCTTCTCTCCTTTCATCACCAACGTTTAGATCCCAGTTTTGCTTCAGTTGAAATGAATGGCTCTCTTCATGAAGAAACCCCTTGCTTTGATAAGCTACTAGGACTGACTTTCACTCCTGATCTAAAGTGGAATACTTACATCCAATCTGTTGGCTGCTGGTAAAATGGTTGGATCTTTNAGGTCTTGCGGATTCCCTTTCTTCTGACCTGGGGTATGTAGTGGAATGGGGGAATAAATGGCTTGTTACTTTTAACACCTCTAAAACAAAGCTTCTCTCCTTTCATCACCAACGTTTAGATCCTATTTTTGCTTCAGTGGAAATGAATGGCTCTCTTCTTGAAGAAGCTGCTTGTTTTGATAAGCTACTAGGACTGACTTTCACTCCTGATCTAAAGTAAAATACTTACATCCAACTTGTTGCTAAAGCTGCTGATAATATGATTGGATCTTTCTACCGCTCCAGAAAGTATTTGAGGCCTGATGCAATCCCCTACCTGTACAAAAGTCAGATACGCCCTAAGATGGAGTACTGCTGCCACACCTGGGGAGGTGCTGTCTAGAGCATTCTTTATTGCCTTGACAGAGTTCAAAATTGACTTCGCAATCTTGTTGGAGATATTCTTTTCAGTTCTCTACAACCCCTTTCTAACACAGAAGAGATATTGCTGGTCTTTCTCTACTCTATCGGTATTCCCATGTTAAGTGCTCGACTGAGCTTCAATCCCTAGTTCCTCCTCGTAAAACTTTTACAGCAAGAACGCGTCTTGCTACCACTACTGCAGAGAATTTTCCTTTCTTCCTCCATGTGCCTAACATCAAACGGAATTTCCATGAAAAGAGTTTTTTTCCAAGAACCTCCAATCTGTGGAACACTTTGCCACAAGATTGCTTCCTGGAGGACTACAACATCGACATCTTCAAATCAAATGTCAATAAACACTTGTCAAAAACCTTCTTATAAGTCATCAAATTTTATCCATTCATTTATATCTTTCATCTCTTTCACAATACTTATCATCATTCACCTGTCAGTCTATCCATCTCATTAACCATCATCCTCGAGTGGCTTTTAGCCTTGATGTGGGGTGACTTACTGGTACATAAAAAAAAAATTCGAGTCAAAACGAACACAAGTCTGTTTTTATAGCCAGCCAGCCAGCCAGCGGGATTTTTTGGAAACCCCGAGAACCTCCTCTAATCCGCCTCTGTGCAGAAGTATTGTACTGTTCGGACAGCAATTACAAGTAGCACGAATACGTTCGTGTATTTTTATGATTATATAAGGCAAACAAATATCAGATGGTGTACACGAAACATCAACTATGAGCCCGAAAATTCTGATTTATAATTTTAAGACATCAGATCCATTATTCGATTGCGGATGTACTTTACAAGCATTTCCATAATATAATAATGCGTGCTTAATCGAGTATGCTGCGCAGACCTACTTTCAACTTAAATATTTGCCAGAAAATTTGCTTTCTGTGAGAAATCGGAAATGTTAAAACAGCATATCCATGTTAATTGAACCCTTTATATTACCCAGTAAGAATTAAGAGTAGACAGGAGAGGTAGCACATACCTTAATTGGAGATGCAATTACCACTTATCCGTTTTTGACAAGTAATAACTAGGGAATTTTGTCAAAAAAGTTTTGCTTTTACCTCACCCTCCTTCAACCATTAAAGAAAAAATTAATTCCTTCCGGGCCACTAAATTAAAGATGAATTGAAATTGAATGACTGAAGACTTGAGGTGCACTTAATATTGCAAGAGAAAGAAACCACAAGTAATCAATCTTACTTAGAGGTGAAAACTTACATTTTGAAGTTACAATTGTCGACTGTATCTCACTGAGACGACTTTTGTACAAGGTAAAAATTGCCTTGCTCATGCCTTAGTGACTGTGAACAAGAGAAAAGTCAAAAATGACAATTCGGAAAAAAAATTTCAAATATTTTTTCTATGCTTTTAACGTCCTTTCCCCCAGCAATTGGGGCTCAGATGGTGTCCTTCAGAGAGACTGTGTTTTGGCAGTGAGGAATTTCCTGGTCGGATGCCCTACCTGAAGCCAACCAAAGGTTTTTTCTTTTGTAAACTTCTAAATTCTCCTCGACCACTCGGAGAATCGAACGAGGAACCTTTTGGTTACGGTGCAATTTGCACCAACCAATAAGCCACTTCTCCTCCTAGAATTCGGAATAGAATACAAATATGAATTTTGATTTCTATGAGGATAATGCATATGAAAAACTAGACATACACTAAGTGCTGGTAGGTACTTTTCACACATACCTGCAAAACTGCCCTTCCGATATCCGCAAATTTAGTTTTGCTCTTCCTGAAAACAACAAAACCAAGTTAATAAAAATACATGGCTCACCAAAATGATATAAAGAGCTCCCATTAGTCAACACGCCAAGGCATCAAAACCAATCAATAAAACCAGTTAAAATAGAGCCAATTCCTGTCCATTTTCTTAGCTAATACCCGATAAAATATTTGACACTGAAATAAAAGTAACTGTGAACAAGAGACAAATCACAATTGACAATATGGAATAGTATGAGGTGCTTAAGTCTTCTTCTTCGTCGTATTCTTCACAATCACATTTGGTTTGACCCATGTATGGCGGTGTAGATAGCAGCTGGTGTTGGCTCGTGATTGGCAAATAGGTGTTGCATAGTCTGCATTTGGCAGCAGATGTAGAGGTCTGAGGTCGTGAATCCCCGAGACTTCCTGGATGTCATGCACCTGCCATGTCCCACTCGTAGGGGGTTCAGCGCTCTCCATGTGGGCCAATGCTACCGGACGCTGTGGTTTATGTGGATTCGATTCCTCTCGACTGTCAGGTTCATCCCTTGTCATCCAGGGCATCCCATGGCTTACGCAACATGTTTTCTCATTTTGCTGAATTTTCAGAATCTAGAAAACTATTGCGAGATGGAAGGCGTTTTCTAGCCTGTTTTTGTTGGAACAGGGTATGCCTGTAATCAGTCTTCTGTCTCCGGCACTGGTCCATGCTCTTTACACTGCAGCGGATGTCTGGATGGGCAATTTCAACTAGACCACAGATGCTGTCGATGGGAGTAAATTTGACACATCCTGCAGCGATACGGTACGCTTCGTTTAGTGCTGGATTAAGTTTAAGTGAAAGATATGGTTGCAAAGTGACCTGATTTAGAGGATACCACCGATAGCTCTGGTGTTGGTAGTAGAACATGTTACCATAAAAGCAACAGACACAGATTCGAAGCTAGTTCGGTGCACACATTATTTTCATTTCTTCATGAAATATTTAAAATTTCAGTAAATGGTACAAAGGAAGTCGCAATCTATTTACAAATGTGCACCCAAGGGTTTGAATCGTATGTTCTTAATAGAATCAGTCTCATTAAAGTCAACGTTTTATCTCTGGGTGGGAAGTAAAAGCGCATGTGTTATTTCAAGGCTAAATTAGAAAGCTTTACAAATTTTTATATATTTGTCTCCTGACGTTTATTCCCAGGTATGGCAAGTAGCAATCCAAAAAATTTTTTTGTGGTGTGTTTCGTCACTTTGTTTGTGATAGAATGAACCTTTTCCCCTGTCACAAAAGTACCAAACTCGTAAAGAAAATCATTTAATATAGATATAGAGGATTTAGCATTGTAGCAAAGTGAAAAAATGCGCTCACCGAACCAAATTTGAACCACTGCCACTGGCTATCACAGCGATATGCTGTAATACCTGACCTATCGGCTCTCGTTCTTCACCAGATATTATTTGCAACCAGAAATATATCACTTAAGCGCGCTCGTAGTTCTTTCCAGAGATGCCTATTGTTCTACACCTCAACTACCATTTAATTTAACGAAACCAAAATTGAACCACTCCCAATGTCTGCCACAGCGATATGCTGTAACACCTGACCTATCGGCGCTCGTTCTTCACAATATATTTTTTGCAACCAGAAACATATCACTTAAGCTCGCTCGTAGTTCTTTCCACAGATGCCTATCGTTCCACATCTCAACTACCATT
>RDPX01000094.1:1120757-1133583 GCA_003991215.1 Morbakka virulenta | reverse complement strand
AAACTAACCGAACCAAATTTGAACCACTGCCAATGTCTATCACAGCGATATGCTGTAACAACTGACCTATCGGCTCTCGTCCTTCACGAGATATTTTTTTCATTCAAAAATATATATTTTAAGGGCCCTCGCAGTTCTTTCCACAGGTGCCTATCGTTCCACATCTCAACTACCATTGAATCTAACCGAACCAACTTTGAGCCACTGCCAATGCCTATCACAGCGATATGCTGTAACACCTGACCTATCGGCACTCGTTCTTCACAAGATATTTTTTGCAACCAGAAATATATCACTTAAGCTCGCTCGCAGTTGTTTCCACAGGTGCCTATCCTTCCGCATCTCAACTACCATTTAAATTAACGAAACCCAAAATTGAACCATTGCCAATGTCTGTCACAGCAATATGCTGTAACACCTGACCTATCGGCTCTCGTCCTTCACAAGATATTTTTTTCATTCAGAAATATATATTTTAAGGGCCCTCGCAGTTCTTTTCACAGGTGCCTATCGTTCCACATCTCAACTACCATTGAAACTAACCGAACCAAATTTGAACCACTGCCAATGCCTATCACAGCGATATGCTGTAACACCTGACCTATCGGCGCTCGTTCTTCACAAGAAACTTTTTGCAACCAGAAAAATATCACTTAAGCTCGCTCGTAGTTCTTTCCACAGGTGCCTATCCTTCCGCAACTTAACTACCATTGAATCTAACCGAACCAACTTTGAGCCAGTGCCAATGCCTATCACAGCGATATGCTGTAACACCTGACCTATCGGTGCTCGCTCTTCACCAGATATTATTTGCAACCAGAAATATATATTTTAAGCGCCCTCGCAGTTCTTTCCACAAATGCCTATCGTTTCACATCTCAACTACCATTGAATCTAATCGAACCAACTTTGAGCCAGTGCCAATGCCTATCACAGCGATATGCTGTAACACCTGACCTATCGGCGCTCGCTCTTCACCGGATATTATTTGCAACCAGAAATATATATTTTAAGCGCCCTCGCAGTTCTTTCCACAGCTGCCTATCGTTCCACATCTCAACTACCATTTAAACTAACCGAAACAAATTTGAACCACTGCCAATGTCTATCACAGCGATATGCTGTAACACCTGACCTATCGGCGCTCGTTCTTCACAAGATATTTTTTGCAACCAGAAATATATCACTTAAGCTCGCTCGCAGTTGTTTCCACAGGTGCCTACCGTTCCACATCTCAACTAACATTGAATCTAACCGAACCAAAATTGAACCACTGCCAATGTCTATCACAGCGATATGCTGTAACACCTGACCTATCGGCGCTCGTTCTTCACAAGATATTTTTTGCAACCAGAAAAATATCACTTAAGCTCGCTCGTAGGTCTTTCCACAGATGCCTATCGTTCCACATCTCAACTACCATTGAAACTAACCGAACCAAATTTGAACCACTGCCAATGTCTATCACAGCGATATGCTGTAACACCTGACCTATCGGCGCTCGTTCTTCACAAGATATTTTTTGCAACCAGAAATATATCACTTAAGCTCGCTCGCAGTTGTTTCCACAGGTGCCTACCGTTCCACATCTCAACTAACATTGAAACTAACCGAACCAACATTGAACCACTGCCAATGTCTATCACAGCGATATGCTGTAACACCTGACCTATCGGCGCTCGTTCTTCACAGGATATTTTTTCAACCAGAAATATATCACTTAAGCGCGCTCGTAGTTCTTTCCACAGGTGCCTATCGTTCCACATCTCAACTACCATTGAATCTAACCGAACCAAATTTGAACCACTGCCAATGTCTATCACAGCGATATGCTGTAACACCTGACCTATCGGCGCTCGTTCTTCACAAGATATTTTTTGCAACCAGAAAAATATCACTTAAGCTCGCTCGTAGTTCTTTCCACAGATGCCTATCGTTCCACATCTCAACTACCATTGAATCTAATCGAACCAACTTTGAGCCAGTGCCAATGCCTATCACAGCGATATGCTGTAACACCTGACCTATCGGCGCTCGGTCTTCACCAGATATTATTTGCAACCAGAAATATATCACTTAAGCCTGCTCGTAGGTCTTTTCACAGGTGCCTATCGTTCCACATCTCAACTACCATTGAAACTAACCGAAACAAATTTGAACCACTGCCAATGTCTATCACAGCGATATGCTGTAACACCTGACCTATCGGCGCTCGTTCTTCACAAGATATTTTTTGCAACCAGAAATATATTACTTAAGGGCGCTCGTAGTTCTTTCCACAGTTGCCTATCGTTCCACATCTCAATTACCATTTAAGCCAACCGATCCAAATTCGAACCACTGCCAATGTCTGTCACAGCGATATGCTGTAACACCTGACCTATCGGGGCTTGTTCTTCACAATATATTTTTTGCAACCAGAAATATATCACTTAAGCGCGCTCGTAGTTCTTTCCACAGGTGCCTATCGTTCCACATCTCAACTACCATTTCAACTGCACGTAAAAAAACGCCCTTTTTTATTAAAGGTCGAATTAGTTATAGTTGTTTAAGTTATTTGCCATATAATTTTAGAGTTTTTTGGGTTGGTTAAATTTTATTCTTGAGAGCAGAGAACAATGACATCATATATATGTTTTTGGGGTTTTTCGTCCGAAAATGAAGAACACTGTATATTGTTTACATTGTTTTATACTAGTGCTTGATTACACAGGCATGTAATGTACTCTTTAAGAAAAAATTACTTAGTCCCATATTTCCTGATAAGTAGATGACGCCATGACAATTGTGAAGAAATACTGGCTTGTCTATTTGCCTTTAACAATAAAATAACACTTAACCTACCGATTATGGTTGAATTGTAAAGATCGACTTGCTATCTGTCTTTATTTTCTTAACAATATTATTCTCTCTGTTTTAATGCAAGAATCAACGCATTGCAAGACTTTCAAGGAGGCTGAACACGAGGAGTACAATGTCTACTACAATACAGCAAAGTCCTTCTTTGTATTCTGTATTATGCATTTTAATAAATATTGAGTCTTATTTATAATACCAGACTTCTATTCATACGAGGGGAACAAACAGTCACTATGTTGTTCTGATGTGATTTATGCAATGCAGCCACATTGGTTTGAGAGCATAAAGTAAAGATTGAAAGGAGATATCGATTTGAGACATAATTCTACTTTCTCGCTAAAACAAGTATGTCACTTAAACAAAAACTTCCAATGATACTAAGTAAATTATTTTTGCAACAACAGAAGCATCTTTCTGTCTAGTCAGAGTTCGATTCGGTTCGGTCAGAGAAGATGGGTTCTCATGGGACATATTAGAGTTTCTCTTGCACCTCCAAAAACTTTTTTTTCCACAAAGTTCCTGAAAATTTCTATAAATCCTTTTCTTTTCACGTAAATCGCGTAGGCTTTTTTAGGAGTATTCGTTTCTCTGGATTTATGATTTCATTGATTTGTGATTTCATACTGCAAGGAGGGGTACTTTTTAGTCTAAGGCCGGGTACTTTTACCAGAGGCCAGTAGACAGCAATCACGACTCTTTTCCACGATAACAAAACGGGCAGACAACACTTCTTTTGAATCCAAATTTTGTCCCGACGTTCACATTACATTCAAGTATATTACTCTGATATTCCTACCCTATATACTTAAGAAGAGAGACAAAGGTGAGTGAACTTTGTTCTCTTCTTCCTAGTCATAACATGGGGTTAGATGACCTGTGACCAGCGGGTCAGCATAATATAAAATACATATTTTACAATTGTGATGTTACTAGAGGAGACAATATTTGTGATATATAACTAAAAATGTCATAAGTATATATTTGGAGATTCAATTCCCGCCCTTAAAAATACGTTTATCATAGCTGCTTCTAAATAACAGTCCTCAAATCACTATTTTGTTAAAAAAGTCCTTTTCTAGTGATTTATAAAATAGGATACCGTTTGACATATTTTCTAGAGGCAGGAAACCAGATTGAGATCTGGTATTCCTAGGGGATTCCCTTTATATCATGTTGAGGTCTCGAGGAAAACGTGCCTATTGTTTGCAATTTAACGCGCACAATGTTTTGGGGCAGCTGTTAATGACGCCAGCAAAAAAGAACATTTTTTACCCAAATTGCAATTCAATGTATAGTAAGTTTCTTTTTTTTTACTAACGTAATATAATGATTAACTGATTTATAGTTTCCCAATCCTTTTTTGACTGCATCTACAAGACCATCCGACACGGGTCTTTCAAAATCGGACATCGAGAAGAGTAGCTATTAGCTTCAATCAATTTTGTAAATTGCTAGTAATCCAATATGCTTTCGGGTCATTAAATGTTTTAGAATTCGAACGTGTACTAGTAAAGTTTTTTTATCTTCGTAGTCATCTGAGACAAGAATGACCTCGTGATGTCCATCAGGCCACAGCTCACAATCAAAACTTGTGTTCTGTACATTTTTATTGTTCTGTGGGTTATACCAGTAAATGTTTGTTTGGTGTTCTTATGACCTGGTCATAGCACAATGTTTTGAGTGAATTTGAAAATACTGTTGAATTTCTGATCCACTCACCACAAGCCAATTTTAGTGAATGCGCAAAGCAATGCGTAGATAATGCGAGATGCTAAAAGCCTTTCATTTTCAGATTGCAACTCCTTTTGGTTAACCCATCATAGTAAGTACTACAACCATCGTAGCGCTGGGATCGTTAATTTTTCGCAATCTAATGGACAACCCAAAGGACAATAACTACGACCCGCTCTTTATTATTAGAAATATCAGAGATTTCATCTACCATTTTGCTGTGAAAATCCGATTTCTTAATGGAATAAACAGCACGAAAAATTAGGAAGACTCATATCTTTTAACATTTTATTCTGGATTTCCAGGCAAGTGTAGTTTTGGTTCTTATTTTTCTACTATACAGCAAATTCAGAATAATCTTCCGCAAGGCAGTTGATCAGTTGTTTGAAATTAAGGTCTTTGTCATCATCGTGTCCTCTCAATGGTAATATTGGCGCTCCAGGTAGCAAAGACAGGACAGAATTTTCAGAAGAGATGTTCTGTTTTTACGATGTGTCCCCGCTAAATTGTTTTCCAACATCATTGAAACATCTTGGATAGACTTAGGGGTATTTTCTAATCTATTACCTCTCTGATAATATTTCGAAGATTTGTGTTGGCTAAATCCCTTATTCTTACTTCTGGCATTTTTCCAGTTACTATATCCCTCTTTCACAAAAACTGTTCAGCATGTTAGAGGGCATCCAAAAATTAAGTAGCGCATAAGGACATTGCTTTAAAAACATCTACATCTAATTTAAGCACCAATGGCAGAAACCCTAAACCAGTATTAACACTAACCATTTCTGAACAGAGAGAACCTTGTAAGCCATGCAATGTGGGATTTTTTATGCCAGCACGAAACTCCTTTCGTCCTTCCTGAGTTCTCTCTTTGGATGACAAAGGTTCTCTGGTTGATGTGCCTCAATTTTAATTCCTGTACGTGATGCATCTGAGAAATTGAAAGTGTTTTGGTGGCCTAGATCTTTCAGCACTGTTGCTACATGGTAGCTTTCTTGTGCCGTTGATGAATACTCCTGGATCTTTTCGGTTTTAATTAAGGTCTCTGTGTTTACGGCAGAGGCAGGCAACCTTTTTTGTCCACGGGTTAATTAAAACTTCAGAATAATGGCATGGAGCAGTGTATTACGTAACTGTTCCCCTCTGGTGCTAAAAAGAGAGAATTCCAGCCTATCAACTTTATAAAGACACGTAAAAATGAATATAAGAAAGCACTTAATACAAAAATACCTAATCAACTACGAGCAAAACGTTAACGGCATGCATAATCCACACACGCTTCAACATTGTACTACCTGATAACGTACCTCTGCAATGTAAGGTATGTCTTTGAATATTGAGTTCATTTCCTCCAGCAGGGATCTGCACTGCCGATGATTCAGTCGACCTGAACTGATAAAATTCTCAACTTGTACAATCTTCCTTATCAGGTCGTCCATTTTAAGGACTTTCGCACAGAGATTTTTTTGATGTGCTATGCAATGTATGAAATAAATATTGGAATATTCTGGATTCGATTTCTTTAATTCAACTAGTCCGCAATAACATGTGAATTTGCTCCAATATCACTTGTCCTCCGTGTCATTGTTCTCCTCGAAAGCGAGATACTATTTAGTAAACTGAGCTTTTTTGAAGCGACGTTTACTGCAAGAATAAGAATGCATTCTTTGATTATTGTGCCGTCTGAAAAGGATTTATCTAGTTTTGCAAAGTTATAAGAAATTCCATTGCTTGGTTTTATCACAGATTTGTCGTTCACCAGAGGCAGAACGGAAATATTTCGCTGTATCTTCAAGACTACTTTTAGTTGAATGAGCTTTGACTTTCTTCCTTCACCACGAAATTTCTAACATGTAGAATATTTACTTTCGTAATGTCTCTTCAAAGTGCAATCCATGAAGACGCTAACATTTTCTTTGCCAATCAGGCAGGTTGCTTGCCCTCCTTGCTATACCACAAAGTATTGTAGTTCCGAGGCTGGTTGAAGGTCTCTCTTTTTTATACCAAATTTTTGTTTCTTAGAGCAAGACACAATGAATCGTTACATGATCTTCTTCGTTTTGCTATTATGGTCTGTGGCCCAAAACGCAAAGTACATACATTCAATTGGTAAGACAATCAATAGCTTAATAAATGTCCCACATCTTGAAAATGATTTACCAAGCAGCCACTATCACAGTAAAGATCTAGAAGGAAATTTAGGTGGGTTCCAAGGAGTCGTCTGGAGCATGGCCCAGAAATTGGGGACCACGTCCTTTTTAAGCATAAAAGAGAATCAAGGCTCACTTTTGTGTTTTAAATATTTAAAGCTAAAATCAAAGGCTCCTTAGAATTAAAATGAAAATATCACAATAAGCATCTTCGTCTTCCTCATGTGCCCTGTCAGGAGCTGACGTTGGCTACCATGTCTCTGAAACCAGTCCGGTCACCCGCCCGTCGTACAACACCCACCGCACTACAGCCAGCAGCCAGCCCCAGTCCTTTCATAAACTTTAATATTTGTCTTTCTCCTGATCTTTTGCCATTGATTTTCCCTTCCACCACTAGTTTTCCAAGACCTCCTTTCCTGTGCACATGTTCGACGAAACTTAACTGTCTGCTTCTGATGGTAAAAATCAAGCTTCTTTTCATATCTACCATATCTAGTACCTGATCGTTCGTATTTCTTTTAACCCAGGATATCCGTTCCATTTTTCGGTACCACCACATTTTCAAAGCTTCCAGTTTCTTTTGCAGCTTGAACTTATAGTCCAGCTTTCACAGGCATAGAGCACAGTTGACCACACATAACATTTCAGCAATTTTATGCTGAAAGGAATGTTTTTCTTTTGCGTGAAGGCTTTCTTGGCAAGAACAATTTGTCTCCTGATTTCCTTATCACACCTGCAATCTGATGTTATAAGGCTGCCCAAATATTCGAACTGGTTCGTCTGTTCCAGCTTTTCTTATTCAAGGAAGATGTCACTTCGAGGGTTGTCAGACTTTTTACTCAGAACCATAATCTTCGTTTTCTTTTTTGATCGCCAAACCCCTTCCCTTGCTTTCCTTTTGTAACGAACTTAGAAGCTTCTGTAGATCTTGGGAGTTTTAAGCTATAAGCATTCTGTCATCAGCATATCGAATGTTATTAATTGGTGAGCCGTCGATCTTGATTCACTCTGATGTCGTTATCCTCCGCATGTTGTTTTCTTCATAGCGTGAAAATAGATCTGGTGATAGAACACATCCTTGTCGGACTTCCCTGCCCATTGACTGAGTTTTCAATTTATTGAAATAGCTGCAATTTGTTCCTGGTTGTTGAGTAACCGAAGGTCTTTTTCATCGATTCCTATATTTTTTAGGTCATTTATGAGGACTTCGTGTCTCACACGGTCAAATGCCTTTTCATAGTCTATGAAAGCTAAATATATATTCTTTTGCATCTCGATTGCTCTTTCTCCGAGTAGTCTAAGCAAAAATATAGCATTTCTTGTGCCGCAGTCCTTTTTATAACCAAATAGTTCCTCGCTGATTTCGGGTAAGAGTTTGTTTCTTGTTCTTCGCATAATAATTCTCAGAATAATTTTTGTGATTTTATGAGACTAATAAGCCGGTAGTTATCACACTCCAGTAGGTCATCTTTCTTTGGAAGATGGATAAACACTGATTCTTTCATCTTTCTTGGTATAACGCCGGTATCATGGATCTTATTTGTAAGAATGCACAGTTTTTTGATACTCAATGCCTTGCATGCAAGCAGACGTTCAGCAGTAATGTTATCATTCCCTGGTCATTTTCCAGATCTCATTTCTTTTAATGCTGCCTCTACGTCGGAGTCTAATATTGTGTTACCTGACAGTTCCTTGTTCTGAAGTTTAGCATGTCAGCTGTGTCGTCAAATAGATCTCCATTGTACTCTGCCCACCGATCCAGGATGTCTTGTTCTTCCATAATTACTTCTCCACGCTTGGTTTTCAAGACATCGTTCGCTGGTCTAGGTGTTGTCCTTGACATACTCTTGATTTGATTGTTTTATGTCCTTCTTCTCAAGACCTTCGAGTTCATTGCATATTTCTTCAATCCATTTTTCTTTAGCTCGTCTCCATTCATTTTTTATCTTCCAATTTAGAATTTTGTAGTCTCTAGCCTTCTTGTGTTTGACAGATCTTTGTTTCCTCATAAGTTCTAATATAGTGTCATTCATCCATTTCTGCTTTCTGTCACGTGGCTTGAGGGGTAGCATTTTCTTAGCAGTATCTTGTAAAACCTCCTCCATCTGTGTCAAGTCGTCTTCAGCTGTATTTTCTTCATTGGCGAGTTACTGAAAGCGATTGTTGACCTCGATTACATAAATTGCTGTATCGTGCTTTAGAATACTTAGGTCTAAAATTGGATTGGCCGTTCGCTTCTTCAGTTTTCTCATTTTACAGATGATGTTTGCCACAAGTAAATTATGATCACTGTTGCAATCTGCACTTGGATATGCCTTGCAGTATTTGACAGAATTTCTAAATCGTTGATTAACAAGAATGTAATCAATCTGATTTCTGATTTGTCCATCTGGGCTTGTCCATGTGTATAAACGACTCTTGTGTTGTTTGAACCAGGAATTCGTTACGGTTACTTCTCTTTCTTCACACCATTCCACCACCGTGTCGCCGCGTTTGTTTCTGCCACCCAGTCCATGAGGTCCCACAATTTGATTTTGTCTTCCTTCCCCTACTTTCGCATTGAAATCTCCAAATATGATCTTCATTCCAGAAATTTTGCAAACTGACATTGCTTTGTCGAGATGATGATAAAATGTTTCCAGATCCTGCTCTGGTAAAGTAGATGTAGGTGCATAGGCCACAACAATGTTGATGTTCACTGGTGTGCCTTTCAATTTTTACCATTACTCTGTTGGATATCGACCAGCAACCAGTGATTGATTTGGCAAATTCTTTTTTCATGATTATTCCAACAACGTATGTGTGGGTTTCCCCTCCAGAATATGGCATGAGAGTGTCATCTAAGTTGAATCTTCCATTTCCAATCCACCTTGTTTCGCATACTCCAAGGATCTCAATGTCTAGCATCTTCATTTCCTGTTTCAGGTTTTCCAGCTTCCCAGCCACGTAAAGCGTTCTTACATTCGATGTAGTGATTTTGATAGCATTCTTTTTTGAAGATTTTACAGCAGTAGCTTGATGACGTTCAAAAGGTCCCTGCTGATCAGCACCATTTCGACTGGAGGAGCATCCACTGGAAAATCACACAGTGGCCGGGTTCACGTCGTTTGGGAGTTTCATTTTGGTTTCATTTTCATGGTTATACTAGGAAAAGAGATTCTGAAGTAGTTTTCTTTTGCTTTCTTCAGCAGCAGTTGTCTTCACAAGACCATTGATCCCAGCCATTGTCTTCTGAAAGATATTCTGCCTGGCATCAGTAGAAAAGAAGCCATCCACCAAAATAAGTTCAGCTTGTCTTCTTCTCCATCCACCATCTCTATTACCATGGCTTCACTGAAACCCTGGTAGGGGGGCTAATGGGGTACTATCCTTGCCCAAGGGAACACTAGGGTGCAGTTTAACGTCATACCCTGGACAACAATAAGCATCAGAAAGAAGAATTTAAACGCTTCCTGTCCCCCACATGGTAGGCTATACCATTTGTATTGTCTGCTAAAAACAGGGGTTTAAAGGGGTGGCATTAACTCATTGTTGCAGGATTTTTAAAATATTTTATATTCAAATACATTCAACATTTTTATCGTCCAGTCATACCTCAACTGTTGGGTGGTGTATGGTTTTCTATGATATTTAGGTAAAAGGTGAAGTGAACAGACAACACTTTGCCAGTTTCATCCTGCATTAGCTGTGTATTCCACAATTGCTGAGGTGTCTTCTTTTTTAAAAAAGAAACAAGCTGTATGTGACATTTTGAAGGTTAGGAAAGGAATCTTGGCTTATTTTTAGTGACAAATTACTGCTGGTTTTCAATTTTTGATGGTGACTGTGGAGGTGATGTGTACAGACATCTTTTACTGGCTGTGTGTGATATTATTTCTGTGATGGTCATGAAATCTTTTCACTTTCACTAATGTCAGTATTAATTTTATTTATTGAGGCACAGTAGCATTTGATAAAGATATTGTACAGTGAAATTTTAAAGGTTGACTTTACTTAATTTAGTGACATATGTTGCTGCAAGTTGGCTTTTGACATCGATGGTAACGTATTGAACCAGTCTTTCAATGGCTTTGTGTCTTTGATGAGCATGTAGTCCTTTCACTGTATTTTTATTCCAACAGAAATAAACCAGTAGTTATGCAGAGAACTATCTTGTGCATTGGGTAACAAATTAATACATAAATATCATGATATGTTGATAATCTAAGAATCAAAGATGATTAAAATATTTGAACTTTCATTTTTCCCTTATTTTTTCGTGTATGTATGAATGCCTTGTGTATGTTAGTAAAGACAGGAGTATTTTGACAGGTTTTTGTGATATGTGGCTTTAACTTTGAAAAGAAAAAATGTGCACACGCCTTCACTTAGAACTCTTTTGGCCCTGGGTTGAAGATTTTGAGAAATGTTTGAATATTCCCCTCGCGCTTGTCCAATTTGCCAATGATTCCTCAGGCAACAGTTTAGTTTCATAATGACTAGCCTAATTACTAAAGGACACGCAAGGCATACAAAAAGAACGTTCTAAAATTTTTGAAGGAGCAAGCTAGAAAAAAACATTGAGCCAACTGGGAGAGACTTTCTTGATTTGCAACACTCCAGCTTGACAGGAAATGATTAAGCCTTTTTGGGGATCCCAGATATTCTTTAGAAAAAATGCTAACTCTTCACTGATCAATATCAAGAGCACTGATACCATCAGGAATTAAAGGGATTTCGGGATTTTTTGCAGGGGTTTAAAAATTGCCAGGCATGATATCAAAGTTTTGCTTTCTCTTTGTTGCCGTGGAAATAGGTTTACTTTGAAGGGCATTGGCTTCTTCCAGGTATTGTATGCTAATCAAATCTAAAGTTGTTTGAACAAACTTAGGTCCTGATTTTGAAACTTGTGTTAGAAGTACTTTGCCTTAAACATCACAACAAAAAAGAGAGAGGCACAGAATAATTGGGAATGGCAAAAGAATGCACATTTTCCTGTAAATTGCTAAGTTTGATGCAAAGACTGTAAATTACTTTTTGAAAATTATCATCTGTATTAGAGCGAGGTACTATATCTTTGTTTAAAAAATGGTTAAAAAAGTTACAGTCTTTAATACAATGTGAAAAGATTTTAATGGACACAACAGACAACAATGCCAGTAAACACAGAAATGGGGAGAGCACGTTTTGTTAAGTAAGGTTGTTAAATTAAAATAGCCACAGTCTTGACGCACTCTTTTCCATTACCATGTTCACTATGGAGAACCTCAAAGCTTCTAGAAGAAAAACAGCTTGCAAAGATGCGTTTTTTCTGATCCAAAAAGGCATCTCAATGATGCCCATTCCCATTGTTTTTGCAAAGAACAGATAGAAAGAAAATAAGATTCCAGGGTCGTGACACAGAGTACTCTCCCACGTGGGCACCACAGAGAACAAACGTTATCATGGGTCTCAAAAAAATTTGACAAGATTCCAGAAACGCTGGGATCCATTCTGATACCGCCACTGGTAAAATGAATTATTCCACTGGAAGAGTCGTGAAAACACTTGTGAAACAGGAAACGTGTGGGCCAACATGCATAAATACTGATTGAGAAAAGAGCATTGACTTTTGAAAGGTGCAATCTGCTAACAGGAAGTACCAATTTTCAAAGGAAATTGCCTTTCGTCCACAGGTTAAATACAAGACTCATTTTATTTTACTTTTCTGCGAAAACAAAAATGAATTGTGATTTGTGACAAAGAGCCAGAATGACGCTTTGTCATTATACAAAGCTGTGAAGCGCACAGCTCACTCATTAATGTCACCGATTACCTTTTAATGTCAGATTGTTGTGGCTACCACAACAATAAAATCGAAATTGGGGTAAGAAGGCTAATAACATCTTTCAAAGCAAAACAAAGGCGTAGGTCAGGTCAAACTATTCATGCGGCCGGGGGTGGGTTTGTTGCCCATGCCTAGTTTATAGTCAACAGAGACATTTAGTAAAAATGAAATAAATTTCGTTAAAAAATTTTCAGCCAAATACGACCAGCAATGCGTTCGTGAATTCAAAACAAACATGACATCCATTATGTAAAGCTCTCTCTCCCCGCCTCCCCCCCAC
>RDPX01000094.1:1106839-1120468 GCA_003991215.1 Morbakka virulenta | reverse complement strand
TTGAATAAATATCCAGCTGAATACGCCCAGCAATGCGCGTTCGTATCACAAACAAACGTGGCTCCCCCTGTCTACAGCTCTCCCTCCCCGCCCCCCCCCCCCCCTCTCTCTCTCTCTCTCTCTCTCTCTCTCTCTCTCTCTCTCTCTCTCTCTCCAGGTGCCATATCCATTCCAGACGTTGGTGATCATGGTTCTCCACAAATTCCTATCTCTCGTCATATGTAGCAGATCATGATCTACCCATGATATTCTCATCATTCTCCAGGAACTCCACATTTCAACAGCTCACCGTAAAGGTTTAAAAAATCAGGTGAAAACACACATCCCTGTCTTACTCCTCTCTTAATCTTGGTGTAATCAATCATCTCATTATCTATTCTCATACAAGCAGTTTGATCCCAATATAGATTTCGTATCAAGCGTAAATCCTTACCATTCAGGTCTAATCCCTAAAGATAATTGAATAGCTTTTCATGCTGCACCCTATCAAATGCTTTGGTGTAATCAATAAAACAAACATACAGATCTCTTTGAAATTCTATTGCTTTTTTTGACAGCATCGGTACCATAAAGATAGCATTGCTGGTACCAGTATCCTCCATGAATCCACACTGTTCTTTACCTATCTCGTGTCGGATTTTTCCACGGGCCCTCTGCATAATGATCTTCAAAATCAGTTTGATTACATAGCCCGTAAGTCTGATGGTTCGATGCAACTCACATTCTATTGTAGCAAGTTTCTTGGGCAAAGCAATAAAAATTGACTTACTAAAATCTTCTAGTATTTCACCATTATCATTCACTTCGTTTATCAGCTATGTCAACCTCTCAATTCCGAAGTCTTCTAAAGATGTTAACATTTCTGTAACAATCTCATCAGGTCCTGCAGGTTTGTTCCTTTTCATTTTGCTAAGTACTGCCTCCACTACGGATCTCAGAATAGCAAGCCCATCCTTATTATTTTAAATTGAGGGATTCTCTCTGTGTGTCAACACTCCCATCTTTAGATTTTATACACCCAGATGATGTACAAAATTTGTGACCACCGACTTCTTTCATCTTCTCGGACATCTCGGCTGGATCTCTATGTCTACATTGCGCAATTTCCTCACCATTTGCATTTAACCATTCTTCCTTTGCCACATTACATTTAACCCCGATCTCCTGATCAATTGCTTCATATTCTGAACTTGCTCTTTTAAGAGTTTGCTGCCTCTCTTTCATCAAATCCAGTATCTCTGTTGTTATCCATTTATTCTTTGATTATTTTTCTTTTTTTGGCAATACTTTCATTACTGCTGTTACCATTGACTCTTTAAAAACTTTCCAGCTTGATCCCTCACCTTCATCTTCCAGAGCCTCAATCCGGTATTTGACAGCAACATGAAATTCTTTCCTTCTGTTGGCATCTTCCATCAATGCTGCCTAGCATAGTTTTGGTGCACTTGTTGGCCTTCTTAACTTCTTTAGCTTTACCTTTATCTCACGTAACACTGGAATATGATCACTCCTACAGTCAGAACTAGGATAGATTTTGCTGTGCTGGACTGAATTCCTAAATCTTTTATTTATTGTGATATAGTAAATCTGATTCTTTATATCATCTCCTGGGCTTTCCATGTCCGTAATCTCCTTGGATGTTCTTCAAACCATGAATTTGTTATAACCTGCCAATTCGATGCACACCACTAAACAAATCTTTCTCCTCTTTCATTCTGTTTTCCTATTCCATGTTTCCCTGTTCACATCCCACTTTTGGATTCAAGTCACCAATTAAGATGACAACTTCTTGTGACTTGCATTGACATTTAGCCTGATCAACTGTTTCATAAAAGTTTTCAATTTCATCGTTTTCACTCTCTGATGTTGGTACATAAACAACAATAATAGATATACTGAATGGCTTTCCTTGCAACTTCACCAATAATACTCTGCGGATATCTGCCAGTAACCTAGAACACTTCTTACATTTTACTTATCTAATACAAGTCCTACTCCCGCTCTCATGCTTTTCATCTCCCTTCATCTCGTCACTTTTAAAGTCGTCCCTGCCCTTCCATCTGGTTTCACATACTCCGAGGATGTTTATACCTAATCTAGTCATTTCTTGCTTTACATTTTCTAACTTCCCACCCTGATACATTGTTATTACATCCTATATACCAATTCTTATTGTATCCTTGTTTAAGATGGCCTCAGTTACTGGATAACAGTCTGGTGCCACCTGAGGCCCAAGGGCCTCCCTACCGGGCGAGGAATCATTCCTTGAGGAAGTGACTCCCTTCACGCCATCAACCTTCATTTTCAATCTGTGCATTACTATGAATATTCTTGGCATCTACAAGCAGTGGTTTGCCATTGCCTTCTGCCGGGTGAGTTTATAGAGATCACCACCTTCTTTCCCAGAAGATCCAGAAGGTTAAAACCCCTTTAATTCACTGACAACCTATCTGCTGGATCTATAAAAATAAAAACTTGTATCAAGGTTTACAGCAAGGCCTTGGTTCAAGTCGTGTTTTATGGATACTACAATTTGAAACCCTAATAGAAAAAATTAATTATTTGGTATTTTAATTCAAATTTCTCGCCCTCAGAGAGGTCTCATTTTGCTTTTTGTTGTAAAACGTAAGAACTATTTGCAACATTCGTCAAGCGCAAATACATGCTCCAATATACAGATTGGAGAAAATAAGGATCTGACAGGAAATAAAAATTAATAAATAAGAGTGGACCAGAAAGAAATTATAAAAAGTGGCTGACTTTCATTTCCTATGTTAAAATTCCTCTGAGGGCTTCAATTTTTTGAAAATTTCCCACGTTTTCAACAGTATTATTCAACTCGGTTTAAGTCTCGATTCTTTTGTTCTTGTCTACCTGGCATACTGTAATTTATTGAATAATGATTCATATTTACCTGGAACAAAAACAGCTCATTTAAAAATATTTTTTTTCTTTTCACAACACAGCAAAAACGAATGTCAATATGTGGACGAATAAGAAATTTCTGTGCACATATGTATATGAATGGCCCAATCCAATTACTTTGATGTTGTAGGTTGTTTTATCCTTTTGTTGTGCTCCCTCAAGAAAAAGCGTTTTTTACTTTATAAAAACGGGAATTTAGTCTATTACAATTTGAAATATTATTGATGCACTGAAATAGAACGTTATATATGTTTGATTGAACTTTCTTTTGGTTGGAATATGGCTCTACAATTAGAATTCAACACCTCCTATTATCTTGAAGGCAGGTTCACTCGCCTATGAAGAAGGTCTCAACGGAACAGAGGCAAATTCATTTGAGGATAATCAGTTGATTTGGAAACGTGCAGCTAAGCTACGGAAAGACATTTTAGTTTTGCAAAAAATTGCCATGGGAGTACCATTTAATATGAATGACATCACGGAAGGAGAGGTGTTGAATCCGTCTGTCGAGTCCTATTTTTAAACATTGTATGCAGTGAAAGAAACATCACCATATCAAGTAGAAAAAGAAGCATTTGGTTGATATAAGTGCCCCTGATACAGTGTTTTTGTAGTTAATGCCTGATAAATACCTAACATTTGGATTTGGATTGAAGTCTACCACGGAAAGCAAAACTGCAGTGGCTTTGCTCAACAAATTCAGTCATGGTGCTGAAAATGGAACTTTAAGAAGAATTGGCATGGACTTAGGGGCAACCGTTCTCAGTGACGGTTCAATTCCTCCACCAAAGATGGTTAAACGCCCTAGACTTTGTACAGGACTGGACTGGACTCGAATAACTGGGACGTTAACATTAAAACTCCATCTGCTACTGCCTCCATTCACCACACGTTCGGAATTTGCTATCAAAACATGACGAATACACCGAACAACTTTTCAAGTGACTACTTTGTCAGCACTTTTTCAATATCAAACAAAAGTGTTTGAATGGATCTTTTTGTCAAGGTCTCTCAGCCACATGAATTCTATATTGAGCCTTACCAAAAAGGCAAATATGTATTATATGTACTCATTCTTATTCAGCCCTCCTTTTTCTTTCTCTGTTCCTTTAAGTGAAGATGTTCGGTAGATGATGAGTTTTAACCATATAGAAGAAAACCAATGTGGATTGGGTGGAATAGCAAGAGATTTCAGTAAAGTTGGCATCAGCAATGCATCTTCTACATTAAGCACATTCAAGCACCTTCAACGTCTGTTGATGTTGTGAAAAAAACTATAAAAATGATCGTTACAAGATGCCAATGAGTGTGGAGATGCATTTGTCTTGTGTCGTGTGATTTGGCTGCAAAAAAAAATTTGCACAGCAGTTGCAGAGAGAAGAGACACTGGGATTTGACAATTTGTTTGTGAAGGGAAAGGGAAGAAGAAGGAAAAGCCCATTCAGTCAAGTTGGTGTAGACATGGAATTGAAACAGACTATCAATGCACACATCAAAAATCGGTTTAAGGGCATCATGCAATATTCTGATGCTCCATCTTCTGTGAACAGTTGGCTTGTTACAAATTCCATGAAGGCAAAACTAGATAACACAGTTTTTGAACAGGTTGAGATTCATTGTAAACTGAACCCAGCAAAGAAATGAGCCAGGGTAGCATCGCCCGAGGCAATGACACTGACAACGTCATCGTTTTGATTGCCAATATTTATCACGTGAAACTTAGTTATCTATAATGTGAATCTGAACTGGACCATGACAATTCACGATCACTTTATGTCATCACCAACCTGACAGCTGCAATTCCATTCAAAAAGGCTTTGCCTGAAATTTATGCATTTGCCGGCACTGCCTACCCCCTTCATAAATATCGAAAGGATAAGTGGGGCATTCAAAGCTGATGTTGAATCACCAACGATTCATTGATGCCTTTATTCTGCCTTTGTGAGGATCTACTCAATCCTAAAGTGCATTTAGTTTTACAAGAGTTTGTGTCACTTGCATGGATTTAATTTGCTATTACTAACAAAAGATGACAAGGTTAAATATAAAAGCAAATGATGATTGAGACTGGTATGTTGCTTTTCTCTACGAAAAAGCAAGATCAACTATTTCATGCAGCAGTCATTCCCCAGTTGACTTTGGGTGGAAGGTGTCAAAAGAAAATGAAATGCTAGTATTGGACTAGTTTAATGGGGGTTAGGTACCTTCCACTCTTAGAAATATTGAATTCACTGAGTTTGCTGACAACGAAAAGGAAAATTACAGTGATAATTTAAGTCCTGATGAACACCTCAAAGACAGTTGCGGTGATTCAGATTGAACAAGGAACTGGTATTAATTCAACGCCAGATACTATGCCATTGTTGTGTTTACTGTGTGATTTTTGAAATAATTTTGTGGATATGCAGTTGCAAGCAATTCCGGGCAAACACTGTGACAAAAAATTTACCTAGTGAGTGAAGAAAAATATAGATTTCACTCCTGTAACTTCAACGTCTTTAACTGTCCAGACTTCTAACGTTCAATATCATAACAGGTACTGCCTAATGAAGCTCCACTTCAACTTGATGTATTTGAATTCAGTCCACGACCCTTGAATTATGAGAAACGTCGTAAATAGATGGTTACTTTCTATATCTACGATGCCTTTCGACTAAAATTCGGGCGGTAATACAGCGGTTGTTCCTGTTACCAAGGCACATGAATGGTGTATTCTCCATCTAGTGAAAACGACCGTGACAAACAAATCCATTGGATTCTGTTAAATTACAGTTTCTGAAAAACTCGACATTTTCGCTGAAACTCAATGGCTTTCTTTGTCCCTGAACTATGTTTCTTACCAAACATTTGCGTCATTTGTAATGCCATTCTGACATTCTTAATTGACTTTTATAAATGGGACAAAACTGTTGAAAAAATTCAATATTTTACATTTTCAAAATTTTGTTTCAGATTTTTTTCTGTCCGTGCTTGTCGTGACCAGGACATTACCTGGAAGCATTTTTTCCAATTTGAAGAANATCTAGTGAAAACGACCGTGACAAACAAATCCCTTGGATTCTGTTAAATTACAGTTTCTGAAAAACTCGACATTTTCGCTGAAACTCAATGGCTTTCTTTGTCCCTGAACTATGTTTCTTACCAAACATTTGCGTCATTTGTAATGCCATTCTGACATTCTTAATTGACTTTTATAAATGGGACAAAACTGTTGAAAAAATTCAATATTTTACATTTTCAAAATTTTGTTTCAGATTTTTTTCTGTCCGTGCTTGTCGTGACCAGGACATTACCTGGAAGCATTTTTTCCAATTTGAAGAACATCTATGAAATACTTTGCTTGGGACAACATTGTTAAAAAAATTCAACAGTTACACAACCTTTGCGTGGCAGTAACAAGGTGGTGTTCTGTGCGATGCGTGTAAGAAATCACTTTTCTGAGGAAGTTCATCCGGCCACTCAAATTAAGAAAAATTTCTTTGGTGGAACTCAGTTGTTGAAAATTGACTTGTCAGAGCCCACTCGAACTAGAAGGGTTCCTGCAAAGAGATTAGATACTAAAAGTATTAACGCTAAGGTACTACCATGATGCCAAACTTGGAGACGCCACGTCAGTAACTGCAAACACACTATACAAAAGAATAAAACATTTGGGTGGTGCCCCCGGATTTGAAAGCCTTTCTATTGCTGAACATACTATGGCAACCCTTGACTGATAGCCTCCTAAGCAATTCAAAGTCGCATGGGAATAGTGACAAAACCAAATCTACGAATCCCATGGGATCTAAACGCACCTATAGACCTTCAAAGAGATTAGGCCTCTAACAATCTGAGAGTAGTCTGCAGGTTTGGAGGGAAAATGTTATGGCGTTATGTTGTTAAGTAACTATCGATTGACGTTATCAAACTGGAAAGAAGTAAGTGTAAGCCATTTTTGTCTCCAAATGATTGTTCCCTTTCATCGTGAATCAGCAAAATTTTGACTGCAGTAATACCAAAAACAATTCCCAGCATCTTTGGTAGTTTAAGAGAACAAGCGTACATGCAAGAATATTTAGTAAAAATATCATTTAGGATTACAAAAGCTCGGAGTCACAGTTTGGGTAATAGTTTAATTTGACTTTGCTCCGAGTTACAGTTCAATTATTTTTTCACGTACGAAGCATGTGAAGAATTAATATATTTCTAATATAGCTGCCAAGGACGACAGATAACAGACAACAAATTACTAAGATATTTAACACTTAATGAAATACAGTACCAAAGTTAACCGCAATGAAAAACTTGGTCACAAGCTGCAACCGCCGCGTCTTGTCAGTGTCTTAGTCTAAATAAAAGGAAAGAGAAGTCACATTTGTATTCTTTTTTCACTTATCATTTGTAGCAAATTTTTTTGTTTTAGTTAAAAATATCAGCTGCAAAGAAATTAAAGAAAGTAACTTAATAAGTAGTAGCGCAATCATTCGCTTTTGTCATTAATCTTTAGTTAACAAAGGGAAAGTGACATTAAGCGTTTTTAGATCCGCAAAATGACAACGGTATAAAACTTTGATTTAAACCGTGCTGTGGACAATTATAGGCCTATCAAAAAATGACCTAGTTACAAGAAGCAAATTTAACAGCACTAACATGCAGTTACCTTTTTGAGAGTTACTAGCAAAAACGATAAGGATGGATTTAGGATAAAGAAATTTTACAAAGCTGCGCGTAGAGTTCGAAAAGCAAAGCGAAAAACTCGCAGCGTTTCGAATAACCCCCACTCACATTCAGATCGTCACAGGCATATGTCGGTAGGTAATCTTTAGTGTGTAAAATGATTTGTTTGCCAATTGACTCGTCAAATTACAATTAAAATCTCACCCTTTTACTCCTCCCCCTTTCTCCTCACTTCAAAGTTACCAAGAGGTGCAGTTACCTTGCTAGTTTTAAGTTAAGCAATTCTTTACACGTTGCATGTTATGTTTTCTCACATTTTAAGAGACCTCGTAAATTCTGATTCCTTGGGAATTTAGGTCAATTTAATGTAAAAGAGTAATTCTCACTACATAAATCACTGCTGCATCCGGCCTGCACGTGTGGCTTAGCCTCTAAGCCCGGCGGAACTGCTTTTACTAAACGGAGAAGGGGTGAAGGTGGTCTCTGGCGCCTAAACCAGATGCTTCGGGTAGATGGAGCTCTTCAGCCTTGGAAGGCAGCTCATCTAGGGAAAGGAAAACCCTGAGTTCAAACCTCCGTTGCATCTCGGCATATCCAGTCATGGAAAAGGCTTCCGAAGTAAACCTCGAGGAAATATCCGGAGTTGGAGTCCCTAAGGCAGTTTGTTGTTGTATACAACCTCGTTCTGGCAGCTCCTGCGACGGCACAGGTCCCAAACTGTGACAGCCCTGCTGTTCCTTTTGATCCATCAGTGACGTGGAGAGGGGGGACGTACTACATGGGCAACAGGCTGTCCTCCCTATCACACCATCCAGACTTGCATCCGATAACACCATACATCTACATACAGCACACCACACCTGGAGAGGACAATCCAGCTTCGTCCCTAGGTGTTGACACAACACGGAGAACGACAGATACCGTTTATAAGCTAATGCTTGATTGGCACAGAACATAACTGCTGGGGTCGTTGTCGTCGGTGGGGGAGATTTTCTAATCTCACTGGACAGCTACCGCCTGCCTTAAGCTGGGCAGCCCCCAGCCAGTAAGGTGTTGTCCAACCACGGCCTGCCTTTCTCATCGGGTGCACGGGGATTAAGAGAAATCCGACAGGCAGTTCACAACTATCGCACCAGGAGAAAACACAAATCGACTAAAGAGACCAGATCTAAAACTGGGAAGCTTGAATGTCCGGACAATGTTGCCCGGCCTTTCTGAAAACCTGAAGGACATCAGCACTCCAGAAAATCAACTCTCATCAATGATGAGCTCAAGAGGCTGAATGTGGACATTGCCACCCTTCACGAAACACGGCTGGCAGACTCGAGTTCTCTGAAGGAGAAAGGCTACACTTTCTACTGGCAAGGAAAGAGCCTCAATGAGCCACGGGTACACGGAGTGGGATTCGCAGTCAGAAACACCTTGCAGAGTATGGTAGAGCCAGGCAACAATGGCTCAGAGCGTCTCCTCACTCTCCGCCTGAATACCACCGTAGGTCCCGACACTGTCTGCCACACCTGACACCAAGGGCTAGTTGAACGAGAACCTCGGAGCCACCATCAGCAATATCCGCAGGTGACTTCAATGCCAGAGTAGGTGCAGATCACGACTCATGGTCTTCCTGTCTTGGACAGTTTGTGTGGGCAGGATGAACAAAAATGGCCAGCGACTACTTGAGCTGTGCACTTACCACAACATATGAATTGTCAACATTTTTTTTAGAACCAAGCCCCAGCACAAGGTCTCCAGGATACACCCTCGCTCAAAGCACTGGCACCAGCTGGACCTCATCCTGGTCAGACACTCTGTCATCAAGAACATCCTCAACACATGCTCTTATCACAGTGTGGACTGCGACACAGACCACTCCCTGGTGTGTTCCAAGATAATGCAGCCAAAGAAGCAAGGGAGCCCCCTCATTGACACCAGCAAGATGCGTCAGCCAGATCTTGTGAAGCGATTTGTAGAGAGCCTGGAGAGAGAGAGAGCTGGCAGCCTCACGACCCAGTAAGTTTGCCAGAGATAAGTGAGAGACCCTACGAGACACCATGCACCGCACCGCCTTGGCCACTTTTGGAAAGAAGATCTCCAATTCTCACGAATGATTTGAAGCCAAGCATGCCGAGATGACCTCCGTTATCAAAGCCACGCGTGTCGCTCTTGCAGAGTACAAGCGAGTAACCAACAAATAGAACCTGCAGATTTTAAGCGCTGTGCCAATGAGTACTGGACAGAACTGAGTAAAGCCATCCAGCGGCCATAACAAGGAACACGAGAGGGATGTACGATGGCATCAAGAAGGCACTAGGACCAGCGCAGAACAAGGCAGCTCCCCCCAAAGCCTCCAAGTGGGAAATCATCACAGACAAGGGGCAGAAGATGGAGAAATTGGTGGAACACTACTCCGACCTGTACTCCAGGCAAAACATCGTTACATCCACAGCCCTCGATGTCATCGAATGCCTGCCCATCATGGAAGAACTCGACACTGTGCCAACTGTAGAAGAGCTGGATAAGCTTGGCATCGGGAAAAGCTCCAGGCAGCGACGGGATCTCCCCGACTTGGTCAAGCACTGCAAGACTACTTTACTGCTCCTTCTGCATGAAGTCCTTTGTCTGTGAGAAGGGACCGTTCTACAGAACCTGAGAGATGTCAAAATCGTCAACCTGTACAAGAACAAGGGTGAGCGAAGTGACCGCAACAATTACAGAGACATCTCCCTACTCAGCATTGTCGGTAAAGTTTTTGCTCGGGTCATCCTGGTACGCTTACAGAAACTTGCCGACCGCGTCTACTCAGAGTCACAGTGTGGCTTCCGAGTCGAAAGGTCAACAGTAGACATGGTGTTCTCCCCACGCCAACTCCAGGAGAAGTGCAAAGAACCGAAGAATTCCCTGTATGTCGCCTTCATAGACCTTACTAAGGCGTTTGACCTTGTCAGCAGAGAAGGCCTCTTTAGGATCCTGCCAAAGATGGGTTGCCCACGAAAACTGCAGAGCATGATCGAGTCTTTCCACACCAACATGACAGGCACCGTGCAGTTCAACGGCAGCACCTGTGAGATCTTCAGCATCCGCAGTGGAGTCAGTCAAGGCTGTGTCCTTGCTCCCATACATTTTGGGATCTTCTTTGCTCTATTGCTGAAACCTGCCTTTGGCACCTCAACAGATAGATGCCTTCTGTTGAGGTGCCAAAGGCATGTTTGCGTACACGATCAGACGGCAGGCTATTCAATCTTGTCCGCCTCAGAGCCAAGGCCAATGTAAGCAAAGCGCTCATAAGAAACATGCTGTTTGCTGATGATGCAGCTGTAGTGACCCACACGCAGCGAGAACTCCAGTCACTACTGGACCGATTAATCCAAGCCTGCAAGGACTTTGGGCTGGCGATCAGCCTAAAGAAGACCAACTTCCTGGGACAGGGCACCAAGGCACCACCGGTCATCACCATCGATGACTATGAGCTCGATGTGGTCCATCAGTTTACCTATCTAGGCTCAATAATCACCGACAACGTCTCTCTGGATGCCAAAATTGACAAGAGGATCGGGAACGCACCCACAAACTTTGCTCGATTCACATTCCGTGTGTGGACAAACCCAAAGCTGACGTCAGAGACAAAGATGGCAGTGTACGATGCTTGTATCATCAGCACACTGTTGTACGGTAGCGAGACATGGGCTACATATTCCAGGCAAGAGAAGCGACTGAACAACTTCCATCTGGGAATCTCATGGGAGGACAAAGAGCCCAACATCGAGGTCCTATCCCGAGCCCACTTACCCAGTATGTTTACCCTACTGAAAAAAGCCGCGCCCATCGTATGCAAGACGGCCACATCCCCAAAGACATCCTTTATGGAGAGCTGGCCTCTGGGAGGAGAAACATCGGACGACCACAATTTCGCTACTGTGACGTGGTCAAGAGAGACATGAAGGTCATCAATATAAACGAGGGGTTCTGGGAGAGCCTGGCCTATGATCGCTCAATTTGGAGAGGGGCCCTGACTCAGCATCTCGGAGTAGGGGAGGAGAAGCTGGTGGATGCTGCTGCAGAGAAGCGGGCTCGTAGAAAGGAGCGCAGCAACTCCGATAGACCATTGTCTACATACAAATGTAAACTATGCGACAGAGACTGTCATTCTCGCATAGGTCTCTACAGCCACAGCAGACGCTGCTCCACACACACAATTAGGATTCTCTTTTCATGGTCAATCCAGACCGACGGAGGCCTACTACATAAATATATTTGTGTAATTTTGTGTATTTTTATCAAAATTTCGAAATGTCGTGATACTATTAGTTGCAATCATAGTTCTTATTTTTCATGTTTTAACTTATGTATATACATCCCAGTCAATAATATTAAAGGTGAAAAGTACAATAATGGTTTTAAAGTAATAAAAAAGGTTTAAAGTGAAGTAACACTCTCTTGCTAAAAAACTAAAAATCAAAAGTGACACTTTTGAAAAATGTTTCTCGTTTTATGATGTCAAGGTTTTTGAAAATATTACTGCTCAAAATCTATTCCGTGAAGTGAAAAAGATCTTGTAAGGATATTCAGAAATTTATGTGATATTTTTGAATAGGTTAGGTACATCTCTGATTTCACTCCCTTAGTATCAAATACTTATCACTTCTTAACGCAGTTTTTTAACGTTTGTTTGTTGCTATCCCTACTGATAATATTATTCTGTTTCATTTTTGTCTAACTCTAATAAAAATACTTCGTAAGTCACGTCACTGCTATCATTGCTCCAAACAGTTCTACAGAGTTAACAATATTCGTTATTATAAACAATTTTGCTCAAACAGACAGCTGTTTTAGTCTTAAAAAGAAACTGATATCTTTTACGTTCTTTGTCCTTGTAAACTTAACAGAGGTTTACCATGAAAAGGCGAAGAAAATCAAATCAGTCCTCTTTTCCCATGCCCTAATGATAATTATTGGAATTGTCTTTATTAAATCTATTGCCATATTGTTAGCAGCTTTCGGTGTCACCAACTAGCATTATTTACTTGAAAATACAAAGATGCTACCATATGAAACGAGGTCACATGGTCTCTCTCACAGGCAGGGGTTATGTGTTTCTTTTAGGTTATTCTTTAGACCATAGAGGTTAAGCCCTCCTTTGCGGCTACGGATCACATAACTACAGCGCCAGATCAGAGGTCTTTTACAGGGTTTAATACCTTAGTTAGCCTGTCCAAGGCTAAGTTGCAAATCTATGCTTTCACCACGGGCTTCAATATCGAGCTTTTCTTTATTGAATATAACTTTTCATTTCTGTTTGTTTTATTTTTTTCCTACAGGGGCCCAGAGCCCCTTACTTTACAAATTGTTTTGTGTATCTTTAATCCTTATTTTTGTATTAGGTTATGAGTTGAGTTCAACAGCTTTGTCCCCCACAGTTTTTACAAATCGCTTTTAAAAAAGCCGAAATAATGTTTTCTTCTTATTTGTCGTGTCCTTGACAATCACAGATGCTTTGGCCAATGGGTGAATGTAGTTCAGATAGAACTGTGACTAGTCAAGGTAGGTACAGAGTATTGGTCTGATAACACTGCACAACAAAATAATATTTTTTCTCTGCTACCGGAACCAAATTGTACATTTCTAACCAAGTTTCACACGCTGATTCCAAATCTTAAATCCGTTTTTCTCTAGCACGTAAGGTTTTTTTAAAAGAAAATTCCCATGAAAACCACAAATTCCCTTGGAGTGAACTTTTTTTCAAAAATACAAAAGTTGATTCAACAAATACCAAAAGCCTATCAATCTAATACCATTTTTATTGAGTTATCTGCATACAAGTGAGACATTTGAAAATAGGATATTGCATAGCGACCAATAAATATTACCAAAAATACTATTCCCTTTGAAGGCAATTCAAGTCAAGGTAAGTACAGTCTTCATCACACAAAGCTCTTCACCCTGAATGGTAATATTGGATACTTAAGATCACATTTTCAATATAACTCAAACAAAAAATGCAATACAACGTAAACATCAATTTTAATAAAGTTTAATACTGAATTCGTACTTCAA
>RDPX01000094.1:1069003-1105736 GCA_003991215.1 Morbakka virulenta | reverse complement strand
TTACCAGTAGCTTCATTTCTCGAGCAGGCCTAATCCTTTCTTGTCTTGTTTAAGAGCAAATAGACATTGGCTAAAGTCTGATTAAACAAAAGCCAATAGAGACTTACGTGTGGAACAAAGAGAGACTACATGTGAGAATCTTTGTTCTGATCATGAAATTACGTAATTCACAAATATTATGATTTTATGAAATTACGTAATGAATAGCCCAGGTATTGAAAGTGAATTGACATCTTTTGCATCAAAATCCCTCCGTTGTAGTAACAGTATAACACAAAATGCTTGATTAACAACTCAGACACCCTGGAATCCCTGTACCTGCATGTTTTTACACGAAATCAACCTAGTTGATCAGCAATTCGAAACCATATTTGAAAAATTTTGAAAATTAAATTAAAAAAACTGGACGCGCTAGAAAAAAACTAAGCCCAGATTCGTGTTCAGCGCCTCAAACTGTACCGGAAATGATATTAAACTATCTGGTAACAAAAGTGCTGTTGACCAGTGTAATTCAGTTTCCAAAATGTGCCCTGTGGGTGGCTCTCTGTCTGCATCCTAGCTGAAATAATTAATAAGTACTACCTAGAAAAATGATTTTGATAAAGTGTCTTGTTCTGTGTTATCTGAAAAGGAAGATATTGTTATAGCTTTCTCTATACATGTATCGATATATTGTTATATATTTATCTCTCTATATATATCTCCTTGTTATATCTTTATAGAATTGGTAATAGTGCTTTTGTCAATAAATAAAGAAATGCACTAACAGGGAGAAAATTGTTGCTGGATGCATTAGTTAAAAAGATAAAAAACCATGGCAAGGTCCATCCGCTGTTTGGGGTCTTTATTTTTGAGGCATTGCAGCATCACAATGTAAAATTTTAAGAAACATTTGTCATCACAGTTTTTTGTATAAAAACTACATAAATTCTAAAATCAGTCGCTGAATGAAGCAGCTGCAGTATACTTATTTTTAGATGTGTCCGGGACTTTCAAAAACCTAAAGTAGTGTGATACAACTGTTATATTGTAGATGTGTAAAACAATTTAAAAAATTGATGGTGTGTGCATAGAGCAGGAAATACGTATTCACACAAGCAGCATCAGACAGCATGCCAAAACATCCTCAAGAAGCATTGTAGTTACATTAGTTTACAGTTAGTGATATGATAGAAATACTTAAGATATAACTATGAAAAGGAGGGAATCGACGTAATAAAGCTAAGTTTGTATATTAATGAAATAGTAAGTGTGTCGTATGTACATACATGTGTAGCAGAGCATGATAATGTTTGATAACAACTCTGTCTGCGTCCCCATGCTAATATATCATGACGCAGATAGTGTACACACAGTAAATGACTGTTGGATGATGTCAAGAACATAAGAACGTCGAGTATGAGTCGTCATGAGGATATATTATGGTGCTGGTCACATGGCACGTGACTGCTAAAATGATGTCAAGAGCATGTAGGTTGTTGTTGTGTCGTTATGACAACAGTGTGTGTGTATGTGTGTTATTTTGCGTTTATATCATGAGGTTGATGTTGTTGACACTCTTACTGATAGCCCATGAGGTGGAATGCCTGTTATAAGAATTTGATGAAGGAAGTTTTTCCTTTTTCATAACATTGCAGCTTTACTTGAAAAACATTGAAAAGCCCTCAGGTCAGTCACAATAAAAGAACTGTAGTGCAAATAATTCTTTTTTTCGAAATGACAGAAGTAGTTTTTTTAAGATCTAAAGCAATGTGATTCGTTAACTGTTATGTTGCACATCTGAAAAGTGATTTATTCCAAAAGCTGCTGAAATGTGTATAGATCAGGGAATACATTTTCTAATAGAAAACATGTCACAGTATACTATGAAAGCATTGTAGCTGTTTTTGTTTACAGTATGTTATGTAAGAAATAATAAAAATATTGACAGGTAAGTAAGTATATCTAATGAATACATGTATAATCAAAGTCAATAAGTGGATTTGAAGTAAATAAATGAAAAATCTTCTCACTTATACAAAACAATGACTAACTCAAGACGATGGGCAAACACTCGGTGAAGTATTCAGTATAGCAGAGCATGGAAGTGTGTGGAAGTGCCTGCTGATAAGGACAAAGATTGTGTGCTGTTGTATGTTTATCATGGCGCAAATACAAAGCACACTGTATTAGGTAATCATAAGAAGTAATATATCTCTAATGAGAACTATTGGAGAATCCTGTGATAAAATTGCTTGTCACAAGACTCATATGAAGCTAGCAAAGTTATATTGAAAAAGTACTTTAAGTTTTGAGAATTCTGTTTCCCTACATATAAAACATAAGATTCAAAAGTTATTACCTTTTAATCTTATTAAATGTAATATATATATATATATATATTATATTATATATTATATTATATATATATGTATAATGTATTTGTGCTTGTGTATGTTTATAGCCATCTGTTCTGATATCACGGGCTAATAGTGTGTCATGTAATCATGTTAGCATGTTTAAGTAGGGCATGATGGTGTGACGAGCACAGTGTGTATATATTCTCATATGTATATCATGATGTTGGTTGTTTTGACAATAGGCAATCTCCACGTGTTCTAGAACGACTATAATAAATATTTCTTGGAGCACCTCATGGTAAAGTTTTTATTAGAAGTGAATACTTTAAGGCCTGCAAATGATTTGGCTTACATGATTACTACGTAGTATGACGTTAAGCAGGTTCAGGAAGATAAGGTCCTGTATACATAAGCATTTGTTTGTGTGCTTTGTTAATGGTCAGACACTATGCAAATGTAACTGAAAATTGCAGTCTGGTAACGTTGATTGGGAGTGCATAATCCTGCTGATGACATAGTGATCCTTGGAAATATGACGTACTGCCCTTTGCATGCACTTGTTACGATCTCTGCATAATTGATACGACGTTGTAAATCTCTCACATTGAGATGTATCCCACTGCAGAGTACCTTCTTTATGTTGATGTTTCTGAGCAATATGATTGTATCTCAAACCTGAGAAAAGTAAAAAGCAAAGGAAACTACGAAACTAGAAGATTTAAATTGAATTAAATATATGCACAGGTGATTGGATGGTTCCAGACTGTACTCTATTTTAAAGACGGCCTTGAAGACCAGGTGATAATCAACGATCAATGTTTTAAAAATATTTAAAGGTAAAATTTCTACATTGGAAAATTAAGTTTTACGATACCTTTTCCTTCACTCAATGAATTCAATCGATTTTGTTACTATTTTGTTGTCTTCCTTAACTGACGTCATGCATAATAGAGTGGTGTATAAACCTTAATGCTCATATTTTACCCATACGTTCCTTTACAGCAATAGGACAAAGAAGTGAAGAATAATTATTCTTAGCAATCTACTTGAATCTGCAAACGAAAAATATATACGTCTGGGATGTAGGTATTACTAAATTTTTGTCAGTGATATTTGTAGAATTTAGGAATCCTCATAAGCACAGGAACATTCTTTGTATGTTCAAGAAATCTCGTCGAACAACTGGAGATACCTTGTGTTCTTTTTCATTGTAAGGAAATATAATTTGTGTGTTCATGACCAGTAAAGCTGTGAAATTCAATAAATTTTTAATTGTGGAGTATTATCTAAAGGTCATCTGTATGTAAAACTACCAGTCACAGTTAATGCCATAAGAGATAGTATTATTTCAAAGAGGTTAAGGTTATAGCAGCTGTGAAGTTCATTTTTTCTCCACTAAAACTACTGATCTTAATCCACCTAGTTCGAAAGAACTTGATAAGGTAGTTGTATACCGTAACGAAAGAGCGTATTAAATCAAGAAAATTTGATGTTTGAATTACTAAGGCTTATCACAATACGATGCAGCCAGTTCTTTCTCTTTCAACGGTTTTTTATTTTTTTAAAAAACACAAAAGGACCAGGTTAATCAGGGTATGACTCAAATTTACCAAGGTAGTTTAACTGACGAGCATCCATTTGACTAATGGCTTAACTATGAAAATCTCCTTTTCCACCATTAATTTCTAGAGAACATGGTCCAGTCATGCTATCAAAGTGGTTTTCTCTCTTTGACCTCACCCAAACCAGATTAGAATTCCCATAGGTTTTTGTTAACGTCCACAGCAAGTAACAGAGATTCTCAATGTTTGAATCCCGTGACATCAGGAACTTTAATTTTTTGTTATCGTAAACTGGTAAAGCAAAATGGTATTGCCGATAGAATTGGTTCTGCACGTTAATGTAATCTATTAAGATCATCCTTATCGGAATCCATAATATTCATTTAAACTGGCATCGTTTTAAATGTTTTCTCCATGTTTTAGGAAAGGAAATGGATGAATTTAATTCTTTTTTCATCAATATCATTATTGAAAATGTTATTTACTTTCATTAAATTACTTTTTCATCTCTTAACTCGTTTTTATCCTAACAAGGAGTATAGGGAATAAACTGGTCAACAGTGAAAAGATGAAGGAGGTTGGCAAAGGAGGAAATAGGTATCTAGATAAAATGGGTGAAAGGAGTGTAAAGGAAGAAGAAATGAAGTCATTCCAAAGGGAATACTTTGGGAAGGAGAGATTAATCATCCAATAAAATCCCAATAAAAGAAGTAAGCGGAAGGCACTGAATATCTGGTAGTCTCTCTGATTCGCTTTGGAACAGGAATTATAAAATGGCGGAAAGATGAACTAGAATTTTTGGATCGAAGAACTATGAAATTAATGACAATGAATAAAGAACTATACTCTGGAAGTGATGTGGAGAGCATTTATGTTGATAGGGGGAAAGGGGGTAGGAAGTTGAAAAGCTGTGAGAATTTGTGTCAAAAAGGAAACACACAATCTAGCCTAGTATGCTAAGCATATCAAAGGTACTATCATGTTTAGAATGAGGATCTTTGGACAATACTGCAGAAGGAGTAGCAGAGTAAAAATCAGATAAAAAGGGAAGTGGAAAAACATTGGAAGGAAGACCCAATGCAGGGACATTGCATTAAGAATACAGACAGGTTGATTAGGAAAAATGCTGCTCATGGTTAAGGAAAAGAATATCTAAAAGGGTGCACTAAAGAATTAGTGAGCAGTGTACAGCCAGTAAATGAAGTGATACATCTGTAAAAGAATCTGTTATGGTAAGAGACAAACAATTAGTTTCCTGTTAAGTGAATAGTCCAAACTGACACAACGAGAATATAACAGACGGCCTGACAATGTAGAAAGCTAAATTTCTGGGTTAAGGGATTTGAAAGAGTCAAAAAAATGTTCAGAAATAGTTATTTTCATAGTATGTTTAAAATTTTTGCTAAGTCCTTTTACTCAACTATTGGTTAAAGGAAAAGAAAGGATAATTTGTTTTGGAAGTACCACAATTGATTTCTAACAGACAAAGATGTACCAACAGCTGGTTTGGAAACTCGAGTGTTTAAGGCCACATTTTGGCAGGAGGACTTCTTGAATTGATTTCAGGACCTTTTCCAAAGGATATGAATTTATTGGAGGCTAAAAAGGTATTTTTAGGACCATTGAATTTAAATCCATTGAAAGAAGAAAAATGGAATGTGCTAGTTCAATGAAACAAACAGTTGAACTTACCAACATATTAAACCGTGAAAAATGAGTAATTTATATCTTTACATTTAAAAAAGCCTTTTTTATATACGACGAATTTTTTTACAAGAAATGTCTTTGTACGAAACTGGCTCCAAGAATTTAAAAATTCAACTGAGAAACCATGGTAATAATTATCTCAACCCTCTGCCTAACTTGGCTGTCTATAATGAATATTGTAGCATTGAGAAATTTTAAATAAAGGTTTGAGTACTCAAATTAACAAAAACAATAAAAAACCTTAAATCCAAGTCTCAAAATATTGTTTATTTTTGAAAACTGCATGTTTTTGACAACTTGGAAAAAACCTGTTTTTCATAGATTCATAGACATGGAGCCAAACACTTTTAAAAACAGGGATCAGTTTACCCTACCTTTAGTCCCACCCGACAAAGTAAATTGATTAATTTTTATAGCAGGCATCTTGTTTCAAATTTGGCATCTCTTGATTTTTATTGCGTTGTAATGAACATTGAAAGTTACATCTTTGGCCATACAAGAAAATACATCAGGGCCTAACTGTATTGCGTAAACATGAACATATTATCTTTTTTCATTCATTTCTTCATAGTTTCATAGTGGGTTTACGTCTTGTAGGTTTATACTTTGTATGGCTCTTAGGCTTTTCAAAATTTAGAAAAATAAATGACCGAATCAAATGGTGTCGTCCAGTGCTTATCTTGGCTGCCCTGAAAATTTGAAATTTGTTGGAAAACTTGAGAATTATCATTTCCAAACCGTTTTGTGATTGCTTTTCCTGATATTCTGGAATTGTTTATTCACACGAATATTTTTTATTTTGATATACAATTTTATTAAATCCTGATACAGCTTTTCGATATTTCATGAGCAGATTATATCGATGTTTCATACAGTTGTGATCTAAGGTGGAAGCCATGGCTCTAGTTGGACTAAACTCATTTTTTAAATCAGGAGTTTTTATGTGCTAAGGTGTAAAAGTATTAAATATTGAAAAATATACATGAGCTATGGCTGCTGGCAAAGGACCGGAAGACGTGGCGAGCCCTGGTGCATGCTGTGGCGCGCGACGAGCCCCTACGATCGCAGCGGTCAAGGGATAGGTAAGGTAAGGTATTAAACATTGTAATCGCATAGTTTGTTATATATATATATCTATATATATATATATATATATATATAATTTGTGTTGCATTAATCAACATTTAGAAATTTTCAATTCAATTTTCTATGATCGTATCGAGTATAATAACGGCTCTTGATTTCCTTAAGACGAACTCTCTGGGTATACGTAAAGGATCAAATAACTAAATAATGGCAGAAACATATCTGTTTCTCTTCTCACTTCAGGTCTATTGAACGCAGAAAACCTCTATCATTTTCTTTGTTGTATAATATATTTTCTTGTCTTTCATATATTGTTCAAGCCCCTAACTCTCTAAATTGTTCTTTAATTGTAAATTGTTTACAATTTACAATAATTTCTTCATCAATCATCTTTGCTTAGGCCAGCATATGTGTAATGATTGATATTTTAATTTACCGATTTGTTAGGATTTATATTTAGTTAACAGATTTAATTGCGCACTCGGTGTCTTGTCATGTTGTCTTGTCATTTTGTCCTATTGTCTCGTCGTGTTAATCTCGTCCTGTTGTCATATTCTCGCGTGTGAAATCAGGAAGTTGTCGCGCCAAGTGCGAAATAAACATAATTACATGTTAAATATATATATATATATATATATATATATATATATATATATCACCTTCTTGTATGCGTTAGTTTAGTTTTGATGAGATTAGATTGCGTTAACANTAATTTCTTCATCAATCATCTTTGCTTAGGCCAGCATATGTGTAATGATTGATATTTTAATTTACCGATTTGTTAGGATTTATATTTAGTTAACAGATTTAATTGCGCACTCGGTGTCTTGTCATGTTGTCTTGTCATTTTGTCCTATTGTCTCGTCGTGTTAATCTCGTCCTGTTGTCATATTCTCGCGTGTGAAATCAGGAAGTTGTCGCGCCAAGTGCGAAATAAACATAATTACATGTTAAATATATATATATATATATATATATCACCTTCTTGTATGCGTTAGTTTAGTTTTGATGAGATTAGATTGCGTTAACAACAGTGTGTTGTGGTCTGTTTTCTAAGTCTCTCTCTGAAGAACTCGCGACATATGGCGTATTGTTCATGAAAAAAGTCTAATCTTTCAGATAGAATAAGATTTAAAACAAACATTTTTACTCCAGCTCCTTGTCCAGCATAAATATCTGAGATTGTGAAGATGTACCCGTCGCAAATATTTTCCCTATTTTTGGCCTATGTGTGTTTCTGCGAAAAAAACCCCTTACTATATTTGTAAAAATGTAATAAACTTGCCACATTTGGTGACAAATTTTTATACCACGTACTATTGAAATTGTCTGTCACCGTTTTTTAGTTCAGGGCAGGGGCAAATGGTAAATGGATAATAAAAATACCACTGAAATTTTTCAGATGTTCCCAAGTAAAGAATATTTCTTATTTCTCTGTTTACTCACCAAAATCTCAACAAAATATTATTCTTTTACATAAAATTGAACTCCTTCACCTTAATTCCGAGCCCAGTGAAATCAAATAAGGAAAACTTGATATTTTCTTAAAACTAATTCTCAGGGTGACCAGAAGGACGTTTATACTCCTAACCCCGCCTCCTTATCACTTGTACCAAAGGTGTTGAGGGCAATAAATACTCAATTTATTTGCGTATATACATGCATTTGTATGGCCAAAGAGGATTATAGTCAATTCACTTTTTAAAAATTAATTTTGCATAAAAACAACCGCTAGAATTAAAATAGAAAATCAAGATTTTCGAAATAAGTAGGAGCTTTTACAATGGTTGTGTTGATGTGACCTCCTACCAGAAAGACTGCAAGCTGTGTAGTATCAAAACTGGTACTGGATTCACAGTCTGAAACAACTTTAGCCCAACTACTGTTTACACATGCACTTGGGCTGAAGTTTTGACTAAAGAAAAATAAGTAAATTACCTTTCTAATGAGCCTCCTTCATAGAGAGAGTTGAATAGGTCATTGGTGTACCTTTAGTTCGCAACCTGAAAGAACGATACGACTCTTGCTTGATAACAAACGACCCGCTCTTTGTAAATGCGTGTGACATGTTCAAATAAATTTTTGCTACATTATTAACTTTATCTAGTTATTATCTTCTTAAAGGCCCGATAAGCATGGGAAAATATTCCTATTAATACAAATATCATCCTTGATCTCTTCACAGATTCATTGCCGTGCACTGGGTAAGAATTCCTTGGCACCTAAATATGCTCCACAACAACGACAGAAATATTCAATACACCTAAAGCAGCAATCGTCTTTATGGAAAAACTATATCCCAGTCTATTTCGTGAATGACCTTTATTGGGTAAGATCTTGTAAACCCGAGACGTTTACAATTACGAGCATTGATTTCGTAGATGAAATTGGATGTATCTTGAAGAGAGAGTTTGTGAACATATACGATATATATTATCGCAATGAAAGCCTATAGTCTATCAGTTTATTACCTTTGACAACAACCACAGGCCAGCCCAAATACACCATGATTTGCTTTTATAAGGATTACCTTCACCGTCGTTTCCACAACGTTTTTTACCCTTTAACCTAGACTATGACTTTTAAATGTTCCTTTTCCCAATAACAAAGTCCTACCTACCACCTTGATTTTCTGCCTTTTTTAATTACCAAGTAATGTACTTTACCTTGTTTTTTGCTCATTATTGTTTTGAGCCCCACTGCATCGCTCCCCCTCTCCCCCCATTGACCAATTCATGTAGTGATATAGTATCCAGACTCTTTTTGAAAAATACTCATATTGTTGCCTGTTATTTTCAGTTCTCCATTGAACAAAAACAGTTTTGGTCGAAATATCTTGTCTTGTCACTGGTCTTGTCCTAACGTTTTACATGCATACATTCTTTCCCCCTTTTATGGCAGTAACATATACTTTATGGAAGATGGAATTTCAGAGTAATCTTACTGACTTTTCTCTTCAGATGTAAATATTTTCCATAAAATATAAATAGTGTTGACAGTACAACACATCAAAGGAGAGGGACCAACGAAAGAAATTTTTTTTATTTAAATGGTATTAAATGGCAACGTAGTTTTTTGCTTGGTTTCTGTATAGAAAATTGTAAATGTGGGTTTTTTGAAGTATTTTTTATCTACTTTATAAAGTTATACATTTATATGCTAGTTTGACAGAAAAGAACAAACAGTCTGGAAAACGTTCTAAAAGATGGCTTACAAATGACATACCCTATGTCCTGTGACAGCATTGAGTATTACAGTGTTCCTAGTACGTCGGTAAAACAAAGCTAGGTTGCAGTGATTTGTAGTATACTTATTTTATTTATTTTTATTAAGCGTACGAAGGTACAGGAAAGAGAGTGGAAACACCAATGCACATAATCGAGTTTTCAAGGAGGTTTTGAAAAGTATTATTTCGTTAAAAATGTATAAATTTTTGGTTGCCAGCTTCCTCCTTTAAAAAGGGCATATAGGTCACTACTGCTTAAATAAGTATTTCTCAAGCATTTTTGGCAGTTGCACTCGTAAAATATGCGATTTCTTTTACGACATACTGGGAAATATTTATAAGGTAGTGTTTTAACTATGTAATTATTTATATAAAGAGAAGGTGTGTAATTAGAACAACAAAAATGAGTGCACATTAGTACAATAGTGTGTAAAAAACCCATTAGACTTTTCACAATGGCTACATTTATTTTAATTAGGTGTAATCTTTAATTTTTCACATATAAGCATTTTCAAAAATTGCAAAATCAGTAATTTTGCAATTTTTAAAAATGTTTATTAGCGTATTTAACAAGCATACATGTAATTCGTTTCGACTGATAGAAGTCGTTCTGTCTTATTTGTTTTACTTTTCTAAATACAGAAAAATCCACGTTTAATAAGTATGACACTGTGAATTGGAAAAGAGTAGCTACAGCTTGGGTAGAATCGCAAGGGCATTCTGGAATGCTCATCTCGAACTCGTCCAGTGGTAGGTCAAGAAATCTCAGTTTCAGAGTTTTGTTTCAAATTCACCTTCTTCATCGACATTGGAACAGAATAGATCGGAAGCTACAAATAGAATTTTATTCCATTCTTTACCTTTCATAGTAACGTTAGGAAAACAGTATTTGCTTTTTTTCTGATTGTATAGTCAGGTGTTCAAAAGACATGTCCACTATATATTTTTTCCCGAAAAGCATGAATTTGTGGAAGTATTGCCTTATTATGTTATCTTTGAGTCGATCGTCCCTCATTAATTTTTCCTCCAAGGTTTTGAAATAATCGATGGCTAAGCGGAGGCTGACATTTCATTCTTGCAGTCCAGAATTCACTTAAATATGCAAAGATATACGATATCTATGCCAACTCTGTCCAACACACAAGGCTTTTTGACTTATCTCTGCTTATTTTTCTCTTAAGAACAAACTTCTTACTTTTAAATTCTGTCTTGTCTGTGGTGAGCTCAATTTTGTTCCTTCGTGCTTTAGATATGCTTAGGTGGATTTTGGGAACCCTTTGTACCCAATGAATTACTTAAAAAACACTGCACGCGCATGCGGAATACGGTCAACATAGCAAATTCCTTGACGAATGTCGTATGATCTAGAAATATAAAGTCCGATTCTACTCTGTCGGTCTATACGTCAAACATCATACCAAAATAATGAGCCAATCATAATAAACCAGCAATTAAACATGCAGACTGATAAAACATATCCAGAACTCAATTATGATTTAGTTTTGAATGCTTACAACATACTTTAAAGATCTAAAAGCACTTTAAATCATATCGTAATATAGGGTGCATAAAATACGATGATCTGGTTTTAAACTAATAGAAATATCAATGGAAAAAAAGCGAACGTATTTATTACCTTTGAGTTTTCAGCTTTGAAAGCAAAAGCGGTGGTTTGCCTGTTGGCAAGAAGAGGCGAATGACTTTTGAAATGACGTCGGCTATTATTCTGTTTTAAAGACTATGAGAAAAAACATGAAAGATGAGGAGAACTTCTAACATAATGAATATGGGAATTCTCATGTTACTGGGCACTTCAAATAGTTCACCTAGTGCAATGTTAATGATGCAGTTATCCCTTCTGTGTAGCACCTCTCTGACATCACCAGTGTGTTTTTTTCACACTGGTGATGTCAAAGAGGTGATGTCACTGGTGATAACATTTGCTGACGTTTTTGACTCTCTATCAACGTAGCAAAAACGTACAGTGCTGCTGTTTACGGATCGATATTAAAGCAAAAGGCAAAGAGGTTAGCCCTGAAGCTTGGTCACAAGAGTTTCTGACTACGTAATGGTTCACTTAAAAGATTCAAGTAAAGACGAAAAATTAACTTACGGGTTTCTGGTGGTGAACTGAATCCTGCCTCTCAAGGTATTGTTGATGAATGGCTTAGCAGAAATCTAGTAAGTTGTCTAACAGAAAACAAGTCTAATAATTAATTAAATGGAGATAAGACAGTACTGCTCTTCAAGATGATGCCAAAAAAGAACATATGCATTTGACGACGATAATTATCATCGAAGAAAGAGAAGATAATAAACATGAAGAATAAAAAAACTTTTAGATTAATGTGAGGATAATTGTTGGGGTGCGAAGGATTTCCCTGTTGAAGCGAGCGAGAGGATTTATAGGCAAGAGACCAGTCTTTTTGTTGTTTGCATTTGATATTCAACGTCGCCAAGTGAACATATTGGCAGACTAAATACAAGGAATAGATGAAGGAGCCAGACATTGGATTTTTGCTAAAGAGAAATAGCGAGAGTTTGTTAGAGAAATCAAGAAAAGAGGTATTGAAACAGGTGATTGTTTGCATATAAGGTAAGTTGACCATCCAGGGTTACGTTTGCTAGTAAAATCCAGACGTTTGCGCCTTGCATCAGTGAAGGACGCCGGTACGTAAAAAAGCCCTTGAGACATAGTCCCTGAAACGGTACACATTCTTTCCTGAAGTTATTTCCCACCAAACCTAAAAACGATTCAACATGTGAGAAATTCCTTGTAAACAATCAATTGACAAGTGACAAAATGACAATTGCTGATGGATTCTGTCACTTTTCCCACTCTGTTGCAAATAAATTAAAATGGAAATCCATTAAATTGAGAAACTTTATCTGGTCGAACCCGTCAATGCGGCCACCTGTAGCTAATTAATTTAAATTCAAATATGTGTCAGTTGTGGAAGTTCGAAAACATTTGACACTTTTGAAAAGAGAGCAAGCTGAAGGTCTTCATAACATCACAACCTGTATATAAAAGATTGTGCATACGAACTAGCTCCACCTATAGCACACTTGATAAACCTTTCACTACAGTCCAGATTGATGGCAAGTGAATTGAAGACTGCCAAGATCGTTCCAGTATACAAGGACGGCAAAAAATCTGAGTTTACCAACTATCGACCCATATCTATTTTACCTGTGATCTCCAAAATTCTGGAAAAGTGTGTTTTCTCTCAGTATATCGATCATCTGGAATCGCATCAATTACTGTCATCAATGCATTGAGTTCAGAAAGTACAGAAGTACCGAATTTGCAAATGTGTTATTCATGGACATCATACGAAAAGCTATGAATAGTGGTGAGCTAACTGGTGCTCTATTCGTTGATTTAAGTAAAGCCGTGGGTACGGTTAGCCACTCATTAGTATAAGACAAGCCTCCTGAGTACGGTGTTGTATTAAATGAGTTAGATTGGTTTACGGACTGTCTATTTAACCGATCAATGGTTGTCAGCTACGGCAGAAACTTTCGGTGAACTGTGAAGTCTCCCAGGGGTCGATTCTGGGGCCTTTACTCTTCCTGCTACACTTTAATGAAATCCCCAATTTGCTGAAACAATGCCAATTTATTATGTTGCCGATGATACAGTCTTGTATTTTAACCATAAAAGCCTACTAGATATTGAAAATGCTATCTAAGCAGACCTTAAAATCCTGTCCAAATGGTTACAAGATAACGAACTAATATTGAATATGAAAAAAATGAAAAACAGAGGTGATAGTTTTTGGGACTAAGGCGAGGCTAATTAAAGAACAGGAGCCTATAGAAGTAGAATACGACCGGAGTAATGTCAACATAACGACCAAGTACAAGTACCTTGGGGTTAAACTTGACCAATCACTCACACTGGATGATCACTTCAAATCTGTCTGCAAAAAGGTTTCAACAAGACTGAGATTACTGAAACGAATGCGTCTTCTTTTGACAAAAACGGCGGTAGTAAGGATTTTCCAAGCGTTCGGCGTCCCGCTAAGGACATACTGTTCACTGACTAATTTCAACTATGGGAGATATCGAGTTGACACTGCGTGTGCGTTAGAACAAAGTGCTTGTAAAATCATCGGTAGTAAAGATATTCAATCAGTTGAAATCATGGTTAAGAAGAAAACATGCGAAACGGTACGGTGCTTAGATTCTGAGTTGCCATTTTTTGGAGCAAAGTAGCGGTCAAATTAGCCAGCCCACAAAATCTAAATGGAAAAAGTTCATCAGTCATATGTCAGTACAATATTATACCATAGGTTTCTATAAAAATTGACAATTTCACGAACAAATGAAAATCGCTAGATGACCTCGAGTATAAAAGGTACTGTCGGAGATTCATCACCATATTTCCTTTCAATTAACATTGTCGTTATATACAATATAATTATTCTTTAATAGTAAAATCAATTAGTCCAGCTCAGGTCAAAGCTCGTGGTTTAATTTTCCAATTACTTCATAGTTGAAAGCATATGAATGCCTGGATCATTGCCTATTGTTCTGCTGTCACTGCTACTGTCAATCATTTTTATGTTTGGTTTCAACGAGACTGAACTGATAAATCTCTGGTTACTTTCAAATGGGCTAGCAATGCTTGCAAGCGTGTGATTTTTGATACTAAATCTTGCTATGCTAAACAAGTCTGTGAATCTATTTTGGAAAGACTTGGAAATAAAGATTTCTAGAAGATTTGCTCTAATTTCTTCTAGTTTCTGGTGTTTTTTGTTTTTTTTAACCTCGAAGGAAAAGCTAGATTTTTGCTATTTTTTTTCCAGCAAATTTATTTTTAGTTTAATGATACTGCCCTTTCTTTCCAGGATTTCTTTTTCGTAAATTGATAAATTTTTGTCACTATAAATCTAAAGTTAAGTACAAAATTTTTTATGGACTAAATCAATCTTAAGCCACTAGCCTAGATTCGATTCTTTTAATTGAAAGAGTATGCCTTTGAGCTATCTTCCTTGTCGTCCAAACTTTTCAATCTTTGTCAATCGGAGTCTTGTTTTTCGTCTTCTTAGAAAGTGCCTTATTTTGTTGTCAAGTGCTTGTCACTGAATGGAATAACATCTGACGAGTTTTCTATTAATGCTGGGGGTTCTGAAGATTCTATCGTTGTTCCAACTCTCTTCTTTCTTTACATAAATGACCTTCCTGATAATTTGCTTCATTTATGAACATCTATGCTCATGACATTACCTTGTATTCTGGCATTGGTGTCATAGCAACTTAACATCTTCCTCATGTTTTTAGGCATTCTCACCACTAAGCATGGTTGATTTATCATTTTGTTGTGATCTTTCGTAGGGTTATTATATTTATTGTTAAGTCTGCTTCAACAAAGTTTGGTTCTTTGAATTATGCTAGAACCTTAGGCCTGTGATTATTTTGTTTCTCTATAAATCTACCAGCCACCTTTCGCAGAGTAGTGCTAACGATCTAGATACGTGCTTTTCATCTTATCCTAATGTTCTTGGTCGAGTTCACAGACGTGTTTGTAACTTGAAAGGTCCAAATCTGCTGCTACTCTTAAAGCATTTTTTTTCCAGGATGAAATACCCCTTGTCTTAGTCTTTTCTACTGGTGTAATCATAGAAAGTTTTTTGATGAGCTTTCCTCATTGGTTTCAGCTTAGTTTTTTTGTTTTATGAGATTCGTTTCTCTTAATGTTTTTATCCTCATGCAGTTGCTGTCTCGCCTTGTAATAAATAGTTCATGAGTACAGTTTTTTCTTGAAACGGCTAAGTTGGGATACTGTGTGGCTTCTGAGTGCCTTCCTCCATCATATGAGATAAGTGTATTTAAGTTAGAAGTAAACTTTCAACTCTTGCCTTAACCGATTTTTTGTCCTTTTTCACAGTGCTATAAAGTTAGTGACGTTTTAAACAGCTAACTTATATTCCTTTCTCTTTGCAAAGCCTTAAAATTTCTGGAGTTGTTTCCACAAAATAAAGTGCAGACGTCTTCAAAAATAGTCTTGAGGTTTTAGTTTTTGTCAAAAGAGTGAACAAGAATTCGATTTACTTGATCACAAGTCCTATAAATTTAGGCCCTGGTAGCAAAGGATAGGCTAAAAATAGGGCATGAGGATGAGAGGAAGACACTTAGACATAAGCTGGCAAACGTTTAAACATGAAATGGAGAAGAAAAGGTCTGGGTTACGCCTAGGATACAGTTGTTTTTCTATCAACAGGACCCAACATTCGTAACTAATAATAATAATAGTAATAATAATGATAATAATGAATAGCTGAGAGGAATAAAAGAAAGAGAGTTTGAGACTTTCCAGATCTTTCTTACGAAAACGTGCAGTCAGAAACATTTAATAGAATTGTTTCAAAAACATCCAACCTGGCTCTGAACAACAGTGTCTGAAAAATTGATCCAGATTTCAAAAAGAATCATCTCAACAAGTCAAACAGCAAAAATATTTATATATATAAATTTTATTTTTTCATTAGCTATCACAAGGACCATTATCCTAGTTTACTAAACATATTATTTTCTTATTGAAAAGGAAATACAGGCAGTTTAAAGATAAATACTGGTATTTGGTGGTCCTTTCCTAGAATGGTTAGAAAAGTAATTGGGTTTTTTACTAGAACTAAAACACAAAAGTAGAAACCAAATCTATGACGTTGGTGTTTCCGGCAATTCCATTCGTCAAATTGAATTAATAGGTTTCATGACACGTGTAATTTGAAATAGGTGTTTAAGGTAATTTTGTTAATTAAGGTCCAGCCATAAGAGAAATCTTTATCTATTTCAGTTTTGATGTTCTTTATACAAAACACAAAAAGGCTCTATATAAGTAGGTCTGTAGGTGCAACTACTAACATTCCTATGTAGGCATGCTTCATTAACTAAATGTATTCCATCTGATACAAATGACATCTGAGGTGTTGTCAACATGAGCTTTTGTTTATTGTCAATGTAAATTAGGTATTTTTATTAAAGTCCATGTACTCTTACAGTAGACAGAAAACGTATTTTTGCCAAACACCAAACAAACAGCAGCTGGCAAATTTTCAAAGAACTAAAGGAAGTGTAGAAACACTAACATAAAGTTTAAAGAACTTGCTTAGACCTATTCATTACCAAAGGTCAGCATTGCAAACACTTAAGTTAAGACTTGACCCATATTACATTGGAAGGAAATACAAAGTATATAAACAAAAGTAATATGCATACATTTATAAAGGTTGTTATCCAAAAGAATACCTCAGTACCTATTAATGAAATTAAAGCAAGGCTAAGCGTTCAAATAAAAAAAATTGGATTGGAAAACCATTTAAGCAAGTTTGCAAATACTTCGTCTTCAGCAATTGTAACTTTGAGCCTCAAATTTAGTCTTTGTGCTATGTGTTGGTTTAGTGGTAAAAAGCAGCCTTCTTTGAGAATCTGGCAAATGCATGGTTTTTCACCCAGCTAAATTTTTCTTTCAGGTGAAAATGCTTGAGTTGTTTGCTCTTAAATGAATTTACTTTTTCAGAAGATTGAAGCCTGGTGTGGGTAAAATATTAATACATTTTGGTTTCATTTTTTCCCTACCATTTTTGCTTAACCAAACTGGATTTGAATAAATTCTCTTTTGTACATTACAATTTCAAAATAGATTTGTTATGTTATTTAGAACATTTGAAAGATCAAGAAAAATTGTTGGTCAGTATGACCGACCGTTTGTCGGAGAAAAGCATAAGAGTGGAATAAATTAAACGCTTAGCAGTGTCCATCAGGAAATCAGGAAAGAATCTAATGATATCTTTGCAGACGCAGAAATAGGATTTTTTCACGATCAAAGGGAACAAGATGGAGAAAAGTACTTTTTTGTTGAACAAAAAGATTCTTTCTTATTAGATAGCTTTGTTATTTTCAATTAAGGAAGACTCTTTCTTGTTTCAATGGAAATAATATAACTGTCTTTAACAATTCTATTTCTTCTGACTTGTCTTAAGGAGAATACAGAGCCTGAGGTGAAAGAGGAGAAATCTGACATTTTTCCCCATTAAGTCAACACCTCTTAGAAATGAACCTCTGTGCTTTTGACATGACACTTGCATTTCTTCAAAATAAGAAGGACCAATTTCTGTGACCTTCTGCTTGTTGACATGTGAAAGCAAAGTTAGCATTGCATGTTGAATGGATAGTAAAGGTGTTGCTCAGGTCACTAATCTGTATGTTCAATGTTCTCAACTTGGATTTCTTTTCGTAATCGTCCCATAAACTTATTTAACAGAAACAATCCTGGCCTGGAAGCCTCATGGGGTGGGGTGGGGGGTTGGTTATTAATCTTTTGCTTTGTGGTGAAGCATGCTGAATCGCTAATCATTAGAGCGTAAAAGTGCACATTTTTTGAAGTGTCGGAATCTGAAAAACAAAAATCACTGCAGTCTGCTGTTTGTGAGGTAAGCTTCATGTTGATCTACATGGGTCCCGCCAGGTTTTGGCATGGCAAAAAGTGGCAACAAATATGGTTGAGGTCTAACATGACCATTTGCCAAAAAAAAGAAGAAAAAAGCATAATAATGTTTTGAAAATATTTTTCTGAAAATAAATTTTGGAAAATAATTTTTCTAATAAAAATTGATGTTTTCTCCGTATTACATTACAGGCTGGAATAAAATTGATATGTCAAACCTAATTCTTAGGATGGTTGATAATTTTTAATCAGTTTATATTAACCAAAACTTGAGTAAAATTAGTTTGTAGTAAAACTTGTAATTATTTTTTTAATAACCTTACCTGTTTTATATTCAGTTTTATTTGAAATTGTATTCCAATAATATTTATTTTCTAAAATAGTATCTCTATTTTTTCTGACAGGGATTTTTTCATAGGTTAATTCATATAATTTTTTCAACTGTCGTAGAATGAATTTAATTTTTAAAATGTCAGGAAGAAATTTATTCATTTTGTCAAATATTCTTAGTGTTTTGTCTCTCTGATTAGAGCTAATATCAATCTTATATTTAATATTGATTTTTGATTAAATTCAATATGTGATATTTTCTCTGATAAAATGATTTTTTAACAATCTTACATCTGTTTTCATAATAATCAAAATAATTTTCATAACCATGTACAGAACCACAATGAATACAAACTATTTCACCATTATCATTTATATTTTGCTAATTTTCACTACAAGAATATTTTTTAATTTTTAAATTTAATTACTTTTTATTACAAAAATCATTAATTATGAAATCATAACCCATATTAATAAGCTCTTCATGAATATCATTATCACAATAATTATCGTTTATTATAATTTTATTAATATATCATTATACTAAATGTTTTCAAATACCTATTAGTGTTAGTCATACTCCCAATGAAACTGATAATATGACCTAACAGAGGTGATTTTTTAAAAGGAGTAAGGTGTCTTAAATTCTGATAGAACATAGCCGTATCCTCTACCTTCAGCATATTTATTACGAACCCTTCCATATACACCATGAAACACACTATTTAAATGAGAACACCGTATCTTTCCGAATTTTCTTTACAATAAATAAGTTATACAACTGTTTTCTGGTCCTATTAATCCAATTTCGTTTAATTTATTTCATCCTGTATATGACAGACTAAATAGTGATATAGCATTGCACTTAATATCTGATCATTAACATTTGGGTATAACTCTTTTATGGTATAAAATGTATCTTCAAATATTTTGAACATTATACTTTACAGTATATGAAATTTAAGTGAAACATTGTTTTTCTTGTAAAGAGCGAAAGTAGCAATTGATCCTCTCAATTCAGCACTACCATTTGGATTTTCATCTCCAAAAGTCATTTTTTATAAATCCTTTTGAATTTCTAGCAGTAAAATCAAATATTTTTTTTATCATTACACCAAACACTTGATTTGTTTGTTCGTAATGGAACATTCCAATATATTGATAAACAACAGCTTTTGTCAATTTCTCTAGCATTTGCTTTATTTTGACGACGAGCAATAAATGATCTATTATTGAAACAATTTAAAACAATTACTATATGATCATTTGTTGCACCACCAATTAGTAAATTAGCACCACCAATTGGCACCCAAACCCCGTAAAAATCACTAAAGCTACAGAAGCATCGACGAAAACAAACCAACACATTTGCCAAAGGGAATAAGGGACTCGATCTCAGAGACACATGACGCTTCGCAGTGCAAGCGAAGAGGGAGCTGCGAGGCCGATTCCCCTTCAAACACCAAAGGCAAAAGTTAGAATAGCAACTTGGAACATCAGGACTATGTACGAAAGAGGAAGATCTTTTCAGGTAGCAAGAGAAATGAAAAAGTATAACATCCGAGTATTGGGTTTGAGTGAAACAGGTGGCTACAGGCATGACAGCTGAGACTTATATCTGGAGAGCAAATACTGTACTCAGCGAACACAGTGGAAGGAGCCCCATACACTGAAAGTGTGGCCCTGATCCTGGCACAGGAGCCACAGGGTGCTCTTATCGGAACCTATAAACTCCCGTATCATTACAGCCCAGTTTACCACCAAGAATTGGATTGCTCAGAAGTCAGGACACTCGAGAAGCCTTCAAAGTCAGCCTAACCAACAGGCTTCAGCCACTACAAGATCTGATAGAGGACGAAAATACAAGCATAGAGACACAATGGGAGTACAGTAAGAAACTATGGACAGATACATGTGAGGCGGTTCTCGGAAAGATGAAAACACAGCACAAAGAGTGGATCTCCGCAGAAACAATCCAAAAACTAGAAGTGAGAAAAGAAAAAAAAGGCTGCAGTGAATATAAGTCGAACGAGAACAACAAAGGCAAAATCACAGGAGGAATACACAGAGACAAATAAGGAGGTGAAGAGAAGCTTAAAGAAGGATAAACGAGACTATGTTAAGGATTTAGCTAGACACGCAGAAGAAGCGGTAGGACAGGGAAACATTAAAGAGTTGTACTTAGTCTCTAAGAGGCTAGCCGGCAAGTACCAACAGACAGACAAGCCTGTTAATGATAAAAACGGAAACCCACTGATAACCACAGAGGAACAACTGCAACGATGGGTAGAGCACTTCAGGGAGCTGCTGAACAGCCCTCCCCCAGAGGAACCAACAGACATTCCACCAGCATAGAAAGAACTTTCCATCAACTGTGAAAAGCCCTCCAAAGGGGAGATCAGGCAGGCCATCAATAAATTGAGGAATGGTAGAGCAGCAGGGCCAGATGCAATTCCAGCAGAGGCTATCAAAGCTGACATTGAGACTGCTGTGCAAATAATACACAGCCTCTTCAGCAAGATCTGGGATAAGGTTGAAGTACCAGCCGAGTGGAAGAAAGGTAACGTCATCAAGCTGCCAAAGAAGGGTTACCTTAGGGACTGTAACAATTATGGGGGTATCGTGCTCCTCTCAGTGCCAGGGAAGGTTCTCAACAGAGTCTTATTAGTGAGAATGAAAAAGGCGCCAGATGCTAAGCTCCGAGACCAACAAACAGGCTATCGTGAGAATAGATCTTGTGTGGACCAGATCGCTAGTCTACATATTATAGTAGAACAGTATAAAATTCTGCAGAAGATACAGACATTTCTCAACACATGTCTGAGAGATTATAGAAAATACGCTGGACGGATAAAATCAGGAATGAAGACTTATGGGAAAGAGCAGGACAAGAAACAGTAGTCAGGCAAATCCTTAAAAGAAAGTGGGGCTGGATAGGGCACACCTTGAGAAAACCATCACCCAGCATCACACGACAGGTCTTAACCTTGAACCCACAGGGAAAAAGGAAGAGAGGGCGACCGCATAACAGCTGGAGGCGAGATACCGAGGCAGAACTGAGACGGCAGGGAACAAACTGGACTGAAGTAGCAAGAGAATCCCAAAACAGAGTGCAGTGGCGAACTTTCGTCGATTGCCTATGCTCATCCGTGGGCTATGGGCTCAAGTAAGTTGATCGTATAACGTAGATACTCTTAATGTTCAAAGATTATAAAAAGGGTCTGAAGCAGAACCTCTATCTATTTAATAAATACTGGTTTCATAAATTGCATGATATTTCCAAAGCTTTGTTTCTGCAAATTTTCCATTCACACATACATTTAAGTAAGCTTTAGACAAAGTAGATGAATCAAATCTAGGTGGATATTGAAGGCCAAAAGGATAAAAAATATTCATTTTACTTTCAGAACTACTAGTTAAAAAAATTATAATCTGTTTTTCTCTTATATTGTTCATTTTGAAGTGATGTTTGAGGTATTGTCGAGACATATATTGATAATTTTAACAAGATCGTGGTGATCTAAAACATATTCCATATTAATAATGTAGATAATTTCTATAACATCAAATTTATCAAATTTTAATAATACTTGATATTTGTTATTTGATTTATGTTCTTCCTGTTGATTATTCTTATTATTTAAATGTGATTTTATAGTGAAATTGGATTTCCTGTTACTATTAAATAGTACAAGAAAATTTAGAAACAAAACAATGTTAAGGTTATTGTATTTGGATGTGAAAATTCACAAGTATATTTAATTTAAATCTCAAAAGAAAAATTATCAAAAGATGAAAATCAACTATGTTTTAGTAAATATTTTAAATAAATTAATGTATAATCAAACTAAAAATGATAAAAAGATATCTGCATGCATTGCTTACGATGCGTTTGTTCGGAGAGAGTTTTAAATGACCATAAGAATAACTGCATTGAAATTAATGGAACACGCATAATATACATATATAGCATAATATCTTTTATATTGTTTACTGTTTATCAGAAGATAAACAGTAAACAATAAGATTGCGAGTGGCTTAGCTCCAACAAATGTTGATGCCTCAGTTACAACTTTGTTGTCTTTCCAACGCGAAACAGCAATGTCAGACCTGGTATCAAGAGCAACATCAAAATATCCACTTTTCAGTTTCTCCATTTCCTTCACGTCTTTCAAGGGCCCTTTCATGCATCGGTTGTTTCGTAAACCTGTGCCTGCAAATCCATTCTCTGACAAATGACGGAGCAAAGAAAGGCAAGTGAAGAAATTGTCAAAAACAATAAGATAATTGGATCCATTGTGACGTGGTAAGCATGCTGTCAAATTGCTAACAACTGACCCACCCAGTCCAAGTGAGTGGTCTGTCGCACCAGCACCTTGGTAGGGGTAAAAATGTATTACATATCCACCAGGAGTAGCTGCAACCCATATCTTATAACCGAATTTAATTGGTTTTCCGTGAATATATTGCTTAAAACCATGCTTACCGAAATATAGAACCATAGACTCATCAATGGAAATTGTCTGCTCTGAGAAACTTCTCTAAACACTGCTTCTTAACAGCATCAAGCAGTGGCTCTACCTTGCCAAACTTATCCTGCATGTCCAAAGAAGTATTATCTGCTACATGCAAGAATCTCAAAATGTCCTCAAATCGATTTCTTGTCATTGACTTGGAAACTGCAACATTATGACAGCCCTCGGAAGCAGACCAAAACATACGTCTTCTTGGCAACTGAACATAGCCACTAACAGAATCCCAATGAATACTTTCAATTCGTCAATGTCAATTTGCAGTGAATGACCCTTTGAAATTGCATACTTGTGGCTTTCTTGACAGATTGCAAGCAGGACATCCTCAGTAAAAAATCTATCAAGCAGGGTTGAAGGAGAATCTGGTGTATCTAGCGAATGTGCAACAATGCCTATGGGGTCTTCTTATTGTGGTTTGGAAGGAGGTCGTCTATCTTCTATGCTGGTTGGTAGGGCTTCACGTTTTGCTTTCATGCCTTTTTCTGTGGTGCTGGCTCATTCTCAGAATCGGCTGTGCTCTCTTCATCAATTTCTTCTCCGAAAACGACTTTTCCTTTTTCTGTGCCAATTCCAAGTACAGTAGATGACAGTAGTTGGTTTCTGCTCGACATAGTTAACAATGTCCCCACAACAAACAGGCAATTGGAATATAGTATGATTAGCCATACAGAAAAGAACTGCCCTAGTGAGTAGTAAGGTACAGGGAAAAAACCTGTACCCATACTTGCCCAGCGTCAGTTTAAACTGACGCACCTATTTTTGAAAATAATTTGAATAATAAAATAATACTTTCCAAAACAGGTATGTCATGGTTCATATATCAGCTAAACTTATAAGTTGGCCATAAATGAATTGTGGTTCGTACCTTGGGCAAAAACGGGTTAACATCAAAGGGTTTTCTGACCTGAAAGCTGAAATACTGGCCCAAATATCGGCAAATTATGATATCGTTTCCGTACAAGAGACAAAAACATTAAGCGACCCTATTTAAAAGGGAAAACTTATGGCTGCGGAAATCACACGTAAAACAATATGGGAGTGTAGTATTTACCAAACCCTTCTTACCCACTGAGCAGACCTATACCACCAGCAGTGGTAATAACATTGAAACAATTACTGTGTGCCTGAAAGATCTGGCAATCACATCGGTCTACAAACCACCCAACAGCTGCTTCCAACTCAATGAACTTCCCGCAAATTGTAAACGGAAATACCACTTAACTATCGGCGACTTTAATTCGCATAGCACATCATGGGATTATGGAGAGACCAACAATGATGACGCTGCAGTAGAGGCGTGGGCAGAGGCCAAGGGACTAACATTTGTTTGTGATAAGAAACAACCATTTTCATTTAACAGCTCTCGCTGGAAAAGAGGTCATAATCCAGACATCGGGTTCATCAGTCGTAATATCAGCCCAATCTGTACAAAGGAAGTTCTTGAACCAATGCCTCACAGTCAACATCGACCTATTGCCCTATCCATCAGTGTCCCAATTAAAGTACGACACACTCCATTCCGCAGACGCTTCAATCTAACAAAGGCAGATTGGGCCAGTTTTGCCAAGCAAGTGGATATGCAACTCTCTGATATTCCACCTACACTGGAGAACTACAGCACCTTTGACAACGTAGTTAAAAGGTCCGCACGAAAAACGATCCCCCGAGGATGTCGGGCTGAATATATACCATGCATGTCAGGAGAACTGTCGGACTTGTTTAACACCTACAAGTCTTCATACCAGCAAGATCCCTTCTCAGACAAAACCATCAGTCTAGTAGAGAAACTACTTGAAAGTATAGCAGAACAACGCAGAGAAAGCTGGCAACGCATGATAGAATCAACGAATCTGACTCATAACAGCAAAAAAGCCTGGAATATTATCAAGAGGTTTGGGAATGACACCACCACAGTAAAACCAACATCCTCTGTCACAGCCAACCAGATCGCCAGTCAACTTTTACTGAATGGGAAACCCGCACACAGACGACCAGCAGGGGATTATCAGAGATACAAAATCCCATCCAGTACCACCAACTTAGATGGAGCTCTCACCAAACCATTCAATTTGGATGAACTGGAGACGGCTCTGAAATTACTGAAGAATGTGTGAACTGCCTCCCTCAACAATGGAGGCGATCGAAAATCATTGCTGTCCTCATGCCGGAAAAAATCAGGACAACCCCAAGAGTTTTAGACCAATCTCCCTACTAAATATTACATACAAACTATTTGAACGTATGATACTTGGAAGGATTAGCACCACTATTGATGAGAAACTCATCCCAGAACAGGTCCAGCTTTCGCCCAGGGCGTTCGTGTTCAACACAACTCACGAACCTGACGCAGCATATTGAGGATGGTTGCCAAGAAAAATTCATTACCGGAGCAACATTTGTCGATTTAACAGCTGCATACGACACTGTACAACATCAACGGCTTATACACAAAATTCTCTTTAACATTTACACAAATGATTTACCATTACCAAGTGAATGCAGGTGTTTCATCTATGCAGATGACACCTGTATAACAACTCAACAGCGGTCATTCACTAAGATCGAAAACACCCCCGAGATTGCCCTGAACCAGCTTACTGCTTATTACGAGTCCAACCACTTGAAGCCAAACCCAGTTAAAACCCAAGTTTGTGCTTTTCACCTGAAAAATCAAGAGGCAAAACGAATTCTCAATATTACATGGAAACAACAACCACTGGAGCACCATCCACATCCAGAGTATTTGGGCGTCACTCTGGATCGNTTACGAGTCCAACCACTTGAAGCCAAACCCAGTTAAAACCCAAGTTTGTGCTTTTCACCTGAAAAATCAAGAGGCAAAACGAATTCTCAATATTACATGGAAACAACAACCACTGGAGCACCATCCACATCCAGAGTATTTGGGCGTCACTCTGGATCGAACACTCTCTTTCAAGTCACACTGCTCCAATGTTAAGGCAAATATTGCAACAAGGAATAATCTGTTGCGGAAGTTGGCAACCTCCAAGTGGGGAGCCAACCCATCAACACTGCGCACCACTGCTCTTGCCTTATGTTTTCCAGTAGGCGAGTATGCATGCTCCACCTGGGGATGGTCAACACATGCTAAGCAAGTGCATATTTCACTCAATAACACTTGTAGAATAATTACAGGAACTGACAGAGCATACAGAGATGCTCTGTCAGGCATAGCCCCACCACATGTGAGAAGGACGTCTGCCGCTAATCGGGAACGATTAATACAAATCACCGATGACTGGACAACGTGGCGCAGTCTAAACCGGCTACGTACTGGTTCTGGTAAATGCAAATCTGTCATGAAACGAATAGGATTGTCAACATCTGACACATGCAATGCCACACAGACTATGGACCACCTCCTGCAATGTCCAGACGCCCCAAATCCAATTTTGCTGACTTAGAGGAGCCCACGCCATCGGAAATATCATGTGCCCACTACTGGGCAGAAACGCTGTAGCCGAGACACGAAAACGAACGAACTTTGGTTAAGCATAATGATTGTTATTATAATAAAGCCTATAGCATCAATGTTTTTTCAACCTGCACTATATGAGTAATAACAAACTCACTTTAATAATAACAGAAAACATAAGATGAAAAAAGCACAAGGTAACAATAATTTATAATACAATTTTAACCACTATGAGATGAAACAGATTAATTATTTTTCAGCCTGCTATTATAAGGAAACATAAATAATAATCATTTTATGATTAATAATTATCAACCATCTCATAAATTTAATATAAAGGATCCATGATATGAAAATCTATGATTTAGATCAATTATTTGGTAACTATTATTTAAAAGCATTTATTTGTAAAAGACATTTAAACCAATACTACATTAATAAAATATAAAAATATTTTAATTATGCTTTCATAGGGGGTATATTGATTTTTTTATGTGGTACCAATGCAACAGAAAGTAGTATAGCAATGGATTGTTATGGGGTGTTGAAAAATTTTTCGAAAATGAATTTTTGAAAAAAAAGTAATTTTTTTGTAAATACCCCAGAAGCAACAATTACTATGCTACTATTTTTTTGTTTGAAGAACTCTGAAGATTTTTGAAAATATTATTCTCATTGCTTTTTATGCTTTATTTTTTTCCCAGTTATGTTTTTCTGTAAAGAATAAGCCGAGGAGAAACAACAACGATAGAAAAACAAGAATCTTTGCGGAAGTTGTTCAAAATTATTTGAATTCATTTGAAATAACTACTTTACAAAATTGGGTATTTGGATCAACTTGTGAACTGGCAACCCTAATATAAGCACATTTATCTTAATAAATCGTTTTTATTTTAAGAGACATGTTATATTTAATCCTTAATTATGGACCTTGCATAACCTTTTCAGAATAGAATTGATTCACGATAGTTTGGTTACTTTGCGTTGGCTAATTGATCAAATCATTCAAATTCCATCTTTTTGAAAAAATGTTACAATTGATGAAATTATCGTGTTTTTTTATATTTTGTAGCTTTATATTCATAAATAACTATTCTGTTATACTTAATATTGCACTTAAAAGAATTAGAGGTCTCTGAAGTGTAAATTGTATATCAAATCTTTAGGCTGAACTGACAACGGAAGCGGCGCGTCATGACGCTGACCTTATATGGTACGAATCACGTGGTAGTGTGTCCACCAAACTCGGTTTTTTTCAGATGTGCTTCACGTCGCATCATAATTTTAAAAATTGCACTTTGAGGCAGGGTAAAGCTTTAGAAAAATAGCAATCGGAAAGAAGAAGGGAATTTAAGCTGTGAATAAGGAACTTTTGATAGAAGCTGACGGAAAAGGCCGGAAAAGACAAACTTTCAAGTGAGAATGCTAGATGAGCCTGTTTTCAGGGATTTTGAAAAAGACTTACAATTGAGCGTACATGGTCGTACTGCACACAAATGCTATTCCTTATTCCATTCATAAAACATAGATGAACAAGGGTAAATTTCACAATTATAGGAAAGGTTCCATTAAAAACTACACGAAATGAATTTACAACAATCGAGAAGGAACGTTTTAGTTTGAAGTTGATAAATGAGGCATAAGACTTTTTACAATAAATTTAAGTCAAAAACCATATTCTTAGGAGATTAATATTTAACTTAAAATACACAGTAAAATGCTTATTTACAAAACTTTCTCCCGGATTTGTGCCCCCGTACCCAAGGACTTCAAGCTACTTTCTACTTGCTGCCCTCCTTAACGCTCCCCTTCTAAAATTTTTCTCTTGGCACTTAGCTGAGTAAAACAAGTAGACGTCCTCGAAAACACTTTTGACCTGACAATCTCCACACACCTTCTATATAAGAATTTAAATGACTAACTTCTCTCCCATTAATATATTTTCAAACCATCCAAGAACCATAGTCAAAGAGATACCAGAATCTATCAGTAAAACACTAGAAGGAAACGTATCCAATGAAGAAATATTCAGCAAACGTCCAATCTCACTATGAAGCTGGCCTCAAAAATAGTGAATATCCAACATCCTTATCATTCACACCACGCCAGCTACACAACCGGATTATCTTCTGGTTCATCCCCTCCCACAGTAAAAGCTCCCAAACAAAGGGATCAAAAAGTACGTAACCGAAATTATGAATACTTTGATCCCCTACCTCGCGTGTAAAGGACTCTCACGCTTGAGCTGATATCCATGTCTTTGTTACGTAGGGTTTTTGCAACAAGTCCGCCCCCTAGACGTACGATGACAACACATGTATGAAGATGGAATGTATAGTACACAATAGATCCTCAAGGGTACATTTTTACACAATAAAACTCTTAAGCGTGATATTCAATAACTTTTTAAAACAATGTAAATATACCCACTTCTTTCTTTCAAGCGACCAGATTGGAACAACTTTATCAGTATCAAAGACTGGAGTACAGATTTCGTTTTGACCATCATTCACAATTTTAAGATCAAAATTTTCAGCGGTATCCTCGTCAATAGAGACCTACTCCATCTCTTGAAACACCATCACACGCAATAGTTCCCTTTTGCGGACGGAGTGAAATTTGCAATAGTCACACACGCTCTGTTTCGCTTTCAGTACGAAAGTGTTTTTGCTTTGATGTTTCCAAAATGCAATCCACAAGGTACAAACCGACGCATATATAGGAATATATCCGTCGGTTAATCACATGTTGTTTCACAGATGGACAGTACTAAGCGCATTGTAATTCAACTTGTCAGCAAAGTGGTTTTCAATGGAATATTCTGATATAGTAACAGGTACTTAGCATCTTTGTCCTCTTTTGTCCACTGAATTTAGCTTTACGCATGAACAACTGATATAGGTGGTGGTAAAAATTCAAATTCTAAAATTGTTCATCGGAAGATTTTTTAATTTGTAAGAAATATTATGGTTTCCGAACACGACCCGCTTTTAATTCTTCTGCATTTGTCCCCCAGAAAACAGGTGCGTCGTCTTCTATAAACTACGCAGCTACTGTGTTGCCACCAATCACAAGGCCTAACCGGATTCTAGCAGCGTGCATTTAACAAAACCTAAGTTTTTCACCTTAAGATCTTTGTCATCCGTCACCCTCTTCGCATCAAGGTGACTGCCACATATATCATCCTTAAGATAACACAACTTAATTCTTTGCTGTTGCGCTTCGAACAGGAGCATTTGTCACCAAGAAAAACCCATCGATGCGAATTAAGGGAGAGAGTGCACCCTCATCTTATCTTGTAGATCAGTGAAAACAGATGATCCTAAATGGTTGACATATCTGATACCTATGTATGTAGGGCCTTTATAGGTGACTGTATCATTCGATAGGTCTCTGCTTTTGACAAGCTTCAGATCCTCAATAACTGACCTTACCTTAGATCTTAGTTCCTCCTCTCCTATACAGGACATAGGGCAGCAAGATGTCTCCATCGGACTCGATCCTCAGCCACGGCTTGAGCATTTCTGACAGACAGTCTTCGAATATGTAAATCATCTTTGAAGGTTGACCGCCATGTTCTCGTAGGTCTGCCACGCTTCCTTGTTCCTTCCACCGGCTTCCATGTTGTTGCTTGTCTGCATGTCTTCCAGGCGGTAACCTTAGGATATGTCCTGCTAACCGCCACCTCATTTATTCTACCATTCTGTGTAGCTGTGTTTGTTCTGTCCTTCTGTAAATTTCTTCATTTGTTATCCTGTCTCTCCATTTAATTCCCAAAATTCTTCTGAGATTTCGCAGGTGAAAGGAGTTTAGCTTCCGCTCCAATTTTTTTGTTATCTTTCATGTTTTACTTGTATAGAGATCTGTGGAAATAACTATTGCTCTGTATAGCTTTATCTTGATTTTGGTGTTCACCTGCCGTGATTTACATACATTTGCAATAGATCTAAATGTTGCCCCAGCTCTGCCTAATCTACTGGTTATGTCTGTTTCTACTTCACCGGTGTCCGTAATGTAAGTTCCCAGGTACTGGAAATTTCTGACTGTTTCTAATGGTTTCTTTGACTGTCACTTGCCTTGCTTGGTGTTTGTTAATGTTCATTACTTTACTCTTACCTTTGTTTATCCTAAGGCTAACCTTTGTACTTTCGGCTTGTAGTCTATTTGTCATAACTTGACACGTCCTAATATTACGAGCCACTAATGCTTTGTCATCAGCAAAGTCGAGATCCGTGAGATTTGTGTCATTTTCGCAGGGGATGCCAAAATCTTCTCCTACCATGGCTTTCTTTATGACGAAATCTAAACATATGATGAACAGGAAAGGGGATGGTATACAGCCTCTCACTCCGGAGATCAATTCGAATTCTTCTGTCATTCCTGAACTCGTCCTGACACCGCAAGTAGGGTGATCATACATTGATTTTACTATTGTGACTATGTTATCTGGAACTCCGTATATGTTCAAGGATCTTCCAGAGTGATTCTCTATGAATTCTATCAAAACCTTTACGAAAATCAATGAAGTTAATTACTAATTCTGACTGGAATTCCAAACTTTGTTCAACGCTGTTTCTCAGGGTGAAAATTTGCTCACTGCACGATCTCCCTTCCCGAAAGCCTGCCTGTTCTTCACGTGGTCTACTGTCTGCTGCTCTAAGTATACGCTTCAATATAACTCTTCTGAAGATTTTACCAGTGGTGCAAAGTAGTGTTATTCCTCTCCAGTTATTACAATCCGAAAGATCTTCTTTCTTGTGTAACTTCACTATCACTCCCTTGCTCCACCAGACTGGCACTCTATTTTCTTCCCATATCTTATTAAACAATTCAACAAACTGGTCTTCGACGGTAGCAGCTCCGACTTTCAGGAATTCACTATTGATACCATCCACTCCTGGAGCCTTGTTATTTTTCATCTTTTTGATGGTGTTCTTAATTCCCTCTCTTGTAATAGGTCCCATTTCTATATTTAGGTCCTGTGTTGCCTGGGGATAGTTGTTCCACATAAACTGTGTTTCCAGAACGGGTTGATTGAGAGCTTCTTGGAAGTGTTCAACCCATCTTTTGTTTTGTTCTTCTTCAGTTGCCAGCAATCACCCATCATCGTTCTTCACCGAAACATTTACGTAACTACTTTTTCCAAAAAGCTGCTTCGCTATCTTAAATAATTCTCTTATGTCATTTCACTCAGCTGCATCTTGTACTTCCCTTGTTTTCTTTTCAAACCACACTTGTTTGTCTCTTCTACAACTTCTCTTCACTACCCTGTCAACCCCCTTGTAACATTCTTGAGCATCTCTGGTCTGGTCTCTTGTTCTGTTCTGCGTTTTGAAGTCCTGCACTCGTCAATTAATTTCCGGGATTCCTCAGAAATCCACTGTTCTTTTTTATTCCCTCTCCTCTGTCCAACAATGATTCTGGCCGTTTCTTTTATTACATCTCTGAAACACTCCCATTTTTCGATTATGTCTGTATCTCTTTGAAGTACTGCAAATCGATTCGTTCCTGGAAGCGTTCCGAAACCTCAGGGTTAAGTAATTTCTCAACAGCATATGATTTCCTTTCTGTCTCCTTTGTTCTTTTCTTTATTTCCAATCTGATCTTGCCTCCAAGCATGTGATGGCCCGAGAAAACGTCGGCTCTTCTAAATGTCCTGACGTCTATTAATGACGAGCCCCACCTCCTGTTTACGCATATATAGTCTATCTCATTTTGTGTGTTTTCGTCCGGAGATCTTCAGGTCCATTTGTGAATATTTTTGTGCCTGAAAAAGATGTTGCCAATGCGGAGATCATTGTCATTGCAAAATTCTATTATTCACTCTCCATTGTCGTTGGTGTTATTCGCAGAACCATGTGGGCCTATTACCCTAGTAAAGCCTGAGCGATTGGATCCTATTTTTGCATTCCAATCCCCCATAACAATCTTCAAGTCATGACTAGGTAGGCTGTCAATAGTGTTCTGCAACTGGTTATAAAACTCATCATTTGCCTCTTGAATATGCTTTTGACAAGAAACTTAAAGCAGGCGTTGTATTTGTTGACCTTTCTGCAGCCTATGACACTGTGTGGCACCGTGGGCTTACACTGAAACTGTTGAGAACAATACCATCCAAAGAAATGGTTCGTGTCATTATGACCATGATATCACAGCGGCGATTTCATGTACATGTGGGTGCAAAGAAATCACGCTGCCGAACCCTAACTAATGGTGTACCACAAGGTTCAGTCATTGCTCCACTTCTTTTCAACCTGTACACACATGATATACCCACAACTATCAGTAAAAAATACATATATGCTGACGATATAGCCCTTAAGACTTGTCATAAGACGTTTGATGTAATTGAAAGAACATTATCACGAGATATGGATATCATCAGCAAATACTTCAAAAATTGGAGACTCAAACTGAATATCACCAAAACTGTTTCCAGTGTGTTTCATCTTGTTAATCGAAGAGCTGATTATGAACTCAATGTCTCAATATCTGGCATGAGGTTACCTTTTGAGAAAACTCCCAAGTACCTTGGTGTCACACTAGACCGTACTCTCTCATACAAACATCATTTGATTGAAGTCTCTTCTAAAGTTACCAAGCGATGTAACCTACTAAGGCGTATTGCTGGCAGTCGGTGGGGTGCTGATTTCTCGACTTTGAAATCATCTGCTTTAGCCTTGTGTTACTCTGCTGCGGAATATTGTTCTCCTGTTTGGAGCCAAAGCCATCACTGCAATAAAGTTGATGTTGCACTTAATGAATGCTTGAGACTAGTGAGTGGTTGTATAAAATCGACTTCAACTGATGTTCTTCCTATTCTTTGTGGTATTGAGCCTGCCGACTTAAGAAGAGATAAAAATATATTGAATTTATATAATCGTGTGCTATCAGAGGAAAGGCACATTCTTGAAAAATTGGTTGAATATCCACTTACAAACAATAGGTTGAAGAGCAGAGTTCCACTTTCGAATCGCATGCACCTTTTAGCTTCCACCATAAACGATACAGCATCTGTCAAATCTTGGGCTGCTAATGTGTGGAAACAGCGATGGAGTAATACAGACAACCAGCTTTCCCAATTTATTCCTGAACCTACGGTGAAACCTCCAGGACATGACCTGAAGCGTGAACAATGGGTGCTCTTAAATCGATTACGATCTGGATATGGACGATATGCCGATTTCATGCATAGAATTGGTCTAAGGGACAATCCATTTTGTCGTTGTGGTGAAATTCAATCCCATCAACACGTATTGATTTGCCAACTGATAGGTATTCGAGGTGATATCAAAACTGTTGATGAGGACTTCCGTTTGTGGCTCAATGACAATGTCTTAGATATTTAGCATTTTTTTTTTTGATCATACGCATATATATATATATATATATATATATATATATATATATATGTTCTGCACTCTCTGTTGGGGCATAGACTTACGATAAAAGTTTTCAGTAAATTTCCATCCAATCTTGCGGTGATTATCCTATCTGATACTGGTTCCCAGCTGATTAGTGGTTTGGTGGCTTCCTTGTCCAGTAGTATTGCAACTCCCCTCATGTGGTCTGCTTCACCACCAGAATATATAACACAGTAATTCCTTCACTTGTTAAACGTCTTTGAGTGGTCGATCTTGTTTCACTAACACCTAGTACTTTCAGTTAGTATCTTTTCATCTCATTAATCATTTGTGCTAGTTTTCCTGTCTCATACATGGTCCTCAGGTTCCACGTTCCAAACTTCGTTATATGCTTGGCGGAGAGGATCCGGGTGTTCGGGGTATAATCTTACTCTCGGCTTTCTTCTACACCCGTCATTGATGCATGATACAGAAGAATTCGCAGGTGACGGCATCTCCTGCGATAAATTTCCTGCTGTTCCAGATCTCGCTTTTCGCCAGTAATGATGACCGGAATGGCTACTTCTTCTTGCTTTTTCTGTAGTTTCTCTTTTTTTACAGGGTGGGGTTACTGGCCCTACGCCCAACCCTCCTCCTTTTCTAACCTGGCTTGGGACGAGCTTTGGCGGAGTTCAATAACTGAGTGTATCAGCTTATGTTAAGCAGCCAAGACAAAACAATAATCAGGGAACGTAGCCTAATATTTCATGTGCATGGACATGGGCACTTGCTTGTTTACAGAGCTTAGTTTAACAGGGACTTTAGCTTTATCATCTTGTGATTGAATGTATTTTTGTTTTTTTTGTAACTGAATGGAGTTAGATTGACACCCAACCTCTTGAAATGTCGTACCGGCTTGTCACGGTCAAGGCAGACAACACCCACCAACAACCGTTACGTAATTTTTTAACGATGCTAAACGCCTATCCACATGTTATTAACAAATATTATCCCACGTCTAGCATACTCACAAAATGTTCAACAAGCTGTAGCTGCACAGAAAATATGTTTCAAATAATCATAAAGCACAACAATAAATCATCAACCTCAAAGAACTGTAAATTCAACTTGCAACTGCAGAAGAAAAACTTAATTCCCCAGTCCAAAAAAATAGACTAAACTGAACATCATCTACAAAGTCACAGTATCATCAACTTCACTACAGAAACATTAGCAAAAGTAGACGTTGAAAAGGCATATATAGGACTAACTGAAAGACTTAAAAACAAAGAAAATTCCAGCACATATTATAAGTCAACTAAGCAAATACCAACACTGTACAACCATATCCAGTTTAAGATGCAAAACGAAGAAAAACAAACAGGCGAAGTACCCGAAATCTATTAATCTATCCTCCAATTCGCACCAACCTACAATAACAAGTGAAAAAGATGGCTCCCTTGTCTCACCGAAAATGACGACTTTTATATACAACGTCCAAACCACCTGTTCAACTAAACATCGGAACTCATTTCAAAATACCGCGAAGAAAACAATTTAATTCCACACAAGTTCAAACGAAATGACTATCCTCACGGGACATCATTGTTTTCTCCAAAGAACCAACTTCACCTGTTTGTCCGACTTGTAAACAAATTTTTTTTAGGAATTGCAAATCAAAGGACTAACCACACTAAACATCCTTTTTTTCTCCGAAGATCAGCCTAACATATTGGAAGGTATTGTAACTTGTAATGTTTAGCGAGCCAACTATTTCATGTATATATATATAAAAACTTGTACATGTAGCAGATGTACAAGCACATGTAGCACTGTTGCCTGATAATATAACTTTCTTAAAACTATTTGTAGCAATAATACCTCGTGCTTTTCGTGTTTCACTTTCTTTATAATGCTCGATTATACGCAGTGAGCGCACATACACGTATCTTTGTGTTTATCTACCTATTTCATAATAAGAGTGCTCACTAAAATCGTGGTGGACTTATAAGTATCAATCAAAATGTATTCCAGTTTTTTAGCTAAAGAAGTGTAATATCTTGTGTGATTGATACTTATATTTACACATAAATAGTTGCTGGGGCCACTCTTTGCCAAAAAGAAAACGGCCATATAAAATTGAATTGAGTGCACTAGAGACTAGTTTCTGATGCAACACATGGGAATAGAAGAAATTTCATCAACAAATTAGTAATAGAATTGGCCTTTATGATCAATCTCGCCGAGCTTGTTGTTAAACTAGAAACCCAGACTAGTATGTAGGCATGACATATAGTCCCAATGGAAAAACTTCATTATTTAGCTTCCAATTCGCTTTATTTTCATTGCTTTTCATACAGTACCATCACAATCAACACCTTATTTCATTCATAATAGGTACTATCTACTTAAGACTAGCGACGTACAATATAACAAAAATTTTGTGACAACAGATTGCAGAGAAAAAAACTTATCCCCTGTACAGCATTTCAAGTTAAACAAAGCTAATAGTTCTACTGCATCAAATGAAAATAACAAATAAACTTATGTTATCTCGTGAGATATCTCAAGAAAAGAATATCGACCCTTACAGATTTAGTGTTGTTCACACACTAGCATCACGACAAACCATGGTCTGTTCAGAGAGCTCTTTTATAGATGTTTCAAGTACGAGAATAACTTTTCTGCAGCCTCTCGAACTTGCATTCCAATTACTT